>JAAQRM010000039.1:0-350272 GCA_013396095.1 Fusarium sp. NRRL 52700
CCACGATTCTGTCAGGACTTCTACAATGCAACGTATAAAAAGCAAAGTGTGCGCGCAATGCAGTATAAATCTCCCCACATTTAGGGCAAATTACCACAGCTGAGTTGCAAAGACCCGGAAATAATATTATAAAAAGAAAATCTGCATGAGTTTATTTCCTATGAATTGAGTTATCTCCACCCCGTGTAACGGGAATGCGCGACCATATGAGACACGGCTAGATTTGCTGTCTTGTTCTGGTTGAGATCAGCCTCAAAAACAAGACCAACGTTGGTTAGAGAACGGGGCCAAGACGGGTTGACATGGATGAGGGACATTAACTACCGCATTATTTCCATTAGTGGCGAAATGAGGCTGGAGAAAAACCTGATTGTTGTGGTCGCGTAATTGAAGCGCGTGATGATCAATGGTGCTGGGGGGAGTAACCATTGCGGTTGAATCTCAAAGGGCTCTGGTTCTTACTGGCTTTAGCCTAGGCAAAGGATCCTTACTGCGAAACGGCAAATTTAGTTCGATAGGTTGTTATCCCAATGAGACTCAGACTTCCCACATGCCTCCCGTTTCAACGGTTTGAGCGTGGATGCCAAGAGTCAAGCTTATTGATCCGCGTGGCACTACGCCCGTGAAAGATGTCTTGAGATCGCTGGCTAGATTCTTAATGTGTCTTAGTGCATCAGACTATTGATTCAGATCTACGGATAGCTGCGTCCATACATTAATCCCGACCTATTCAGCCTAGTGAACTGTCATATCCCGGAACCCTTTTGGGAGAAAAAAGAAATTTCAATAAAGCGCCGATGATTCATGATTGCCTCCCGCTCAGTCGCAATGTTGTGTTAATCTATGATAACTGCCGAGAAGGAGAATTGTTTTTGGTCATCACTTCTAACAGCGTTATTCTAGCGAAGAAGCAAAACTGCGATCTTTGGCTCTCTGTGGCTTTGACTGGCAGGATGCGACTACATACAGATCATCCATCTCGTTGGGTAATGTCAATTCAATATGACCAGGGTAAGCGATCAACAGCAGGGGGTTTTGTCGCCCACGACAAGCTGTTCGGTTGATCCGCCATCCACCGGCGCAGTAAGGCTAAACCATGTCCACGCTGGCAGTCTCGATCAGTCTTTCTCTATCATCTCATCCTAACATGAACGACAACCGAATATTTATGCATATCCCCTCTCGCCCAGATCCTTGCTGCGTTTCCAGAACAAGAAAGGCCCTCTGGGTCGTCTCCTTTTGGCCATGACACCACACTCTGGACACCTCAGGGTCCGGGACTACACGGACACCTTGGTTACTCCAGTATGTTATTGATGAAAGTCCCTTTCGAACCTCAGCTGTCTCAAACAAACTTGCCAAGAAGAAAGCACATGCCCATCGATCCAGACCGTTGGTTAGCACTCCGCTGGGATGTCGCAACCAAGCGATCGGGCTCCCAAGACCAGGGGACACCAAGCTGATGGTCGACATGTCGAACCAATTCGGACTTGAGTCTGAGTGTCTAGATCTTTTAGTTAGCGAGACTATTGCTTACCTACATGGTAAGGCAGAGGTAAGTTGTCTCCCGCAAGTCTCAACAGCAAATGACACATCTAGCTCACAATTTTAGATAATACAACGGAGGAAAAGCCTTCGCTTGATGGGGAGGTTCATGTTATTTAGTAAGCAACTTCAACTCGTAACTTGAACCCTTTCTCTCTTTGTACCTGAACTATCCCCAGGAGCATTGCCGTTTCTCTTATTCCACCTTGTCACTCGTTTCTTGGTGTTTCATGACTTTCCAGCATCTCGCCTGGTCCAACCTCTTCTCTTCTTTTACATATCGTCTTTGGTGTAACAATGACTTCTCTCACCACTACCCCCCCTCGTTCCATTCTCATTGGGAAGCAAAAGGTTCGTCACGCTGGGTTACACTGCGTCTTCTTCCCCATTGACTGATATCTTCTGAAACAGGATCAAGTCCATGCCAATGCCCGAATCGTGCATGGCAAAGCCCTGTCCAACGGTTCAGATGTCTCAGACACTGAATATCCCGTCGTGCCTATTCCCGCGTACCTCACCGACGAAGTTTCATCGAACGACAGCTACCGCGCTTCGCAGCCTTCATCGCTGAGATCTTGGATCCCGGAGTCGGTCGGTACACCCGATACACAGAGAACTTCAGTGGCCAGTCGCCCTGGCTCAAAAGGCGCTGATCTCATCTCTCCATTTCCTCGTCTTCCTGTCTCGATTAGCCATAACATATCTGTTGTTTCTCGCTCTGATGCTGGTCACTCGTCTACTCCTTCTCTCGACAATGAGATCACACCCTTCCCTCAACCCTCGGTTGAGCGTGATGATGGTCCTGGGCTCAAGAGTGATGGTGTGGAGCAGGCTAAGCCCAAGGTTGAGACTGTCTCTGAGGATGATGTTGGCAATTCTGTCTTGCTGAAGCGCGGCAAGAGAAAGGTTACGACTCAGAAATACGTCCTCACTGCTGGTCTGATTGCAGTCAAGTAAGTCCATCCCTCCGCCCCATCTCATCTCACTCATACTTACCCATGTTCCAGCTTCATGTTCATCTTTGCAAGTTGGTACTGGCCCAGATACTACTACATTTACCTTCCCTTCATTTCTCTCCCCCTCGTCCTCAACTGCATCATGATCGCTTCCATCGCTGTCTTCACCTTCATCCACTGGGTCAGCCCCGAGAAGCAAATCAAGCCCGAAACCCCCGAGAACATGGTCTACGTCATCCCCTGCTACAACGAGACACTCGAAGAGTGCACTCGCTCCCTGGACTCCCTCGTCAATCAGACTGGGCTCGAGAACCACTCCAAAGGTATCATGGTCATCTGCGATGGTCGCGTTCGTGGTCCAGGTATGACAAAGACCACTGGTGATTATCTCATCGAGGATATCTTCCTCCACCAGACGCAGAGGAAGAAGATTCGTGACGCGTACACTGCTTGGGACGGCCAACAGATGGACATTGAGATCTCCAAGGGCTTCTACAAGGGTCTGCCGTTTTACTGTATCGTCAAAGACCAGAACCAGGGCAAGCGTGATAGTCTCATTGTCATCCGATCGTTCCTCTACAAGTTCAACACCCGTGCGCAGAATCCTGAGTCCATCTTCTCGCGCGAGTTCCTTGAATCCATGACTGGCTGGCTTGAGAACGAGGTCAAGATGGACAACGTCGATCATCTCATTGGAATGGATGCCGATACCGTCTTTGAGGATAAGTGTGTCACTGAACTTCTCAAGGAGTCGTATTACCCTAACACTGTTGGCGTCTGCGGCTACGTCGCTGTTGACTTCAAGGATGGTAACTGGAACCTCTGGTCCATCTACCAATCTGCCGAGTACACCATCGCCCAAGGTCTGCGACGTCTTCATCAGTCCATCGCTACCAAGAAGGTCTCTTGTCTTCCAGGCTGCTGCCAACTCCTCAAGATCTGCGATGAAACCTGTGGCGATCTTGTTCTCATTGACCTCTTCGGCTACTTCCCCAAGCACATGGACGGTATGCTCGAGCGTATCCGCGCTACAGCCTCAGAGGACCGTAACCACATTTGCCAGTTGCTCGTCACATTCCCTCACGCTCAGACTCGCCAGGCTCTCCATGCCCGGGCTTACACTGACGTCCCTCACTCTTGGAACGTCTTCCTCTCTCAGCGTCGTCGCTGGACTCTTGGTGCTACCAGCAATGACCTTCTTCTCTTCTGTGCTTGGAACACTCAGTGGTGGGAGCGCATCGTCGCTTTCTCCAACGTTCTCACCTGGTCCCTCAACGTGTTCGTCATTGCATCCATCGGTTGTATGATTGTCGCTTTCATGAGTCAACCTTGGTGGCTCATTATGTGTTTCGCTGGTGTCATGATCATTCCTCTTCTTTACTATGTCATCATGGCTACTTGGCTTCCCCGCAACCTTGTTGAACGTGCCCAGTTCCTGCTAGGCCTTGCTGTCTTTGTCTTCCTGGGCCCTTTCCTCAACATCGCTGTTATGCTTTACGCCGTCGTCAACATGGATAATTTCGGTTGGGGTAAGACAAGGAAGGTTGTCACTGATGACTCCGAGGAGGAGTCATCACAGAAGGAGGGTGTTTTCTCCGACAGCAGCTCGACTGAGCCCAAGGAGAAGACTGCTACAGCAGTCTAGGAGTTGAGTTACATACTGGGTTAGGCCAAAAAAGGTGACTAGACGTTGTATACCAAAAACATACATTAGACAAACATAATTAATTGTAATATATATCCGGATTGCTTTCTCGATTGGCTTAAAGTGACATCTCTTCTGTTTTCTTACTCCACCTAGACTGGCCGAACTGGCAGAGAGGGCTATTACGGCTACACGGCTTTAGCGTCCTGTATGCCCAAGGCGCCGCGTACATCATTTGCGCTATTCAGTTAGACTCATGTCAGCTTACTCAGAGCTAGTACTGGGTGCTTGCCTTATGTTGGACAGAGGAGACACTATATCTAGAAGCACTTCCCCTGCTTGTATCCTCAAAGCAGCCGTGAAATTTATTTCCTCATCGCAAATCGTATTTACTTCTACATTTGATCCCATAAATTGCATGATCTGAATTGAATCCGAGCTTTTCGCTCTTTCGTTGATAATATAAGCATCACTCAACGCGACACAATGACGAGCAAAACGTCTCAGCAGATCATATGGCTCTTGGCTTCAATCATCACACTGTCATCCCTCTTTGGACTCATTTTGCCAACCAAGCTCCTCCGTCTATTACCAGTCATATCATCGATAGTCAGTCTGCAATTCGCTTACGACGAGTATGCCTTCCTCTCCTGCTGGACAATACGCCAATACCGAGTGCAAGCAAATGAGCTTCTACCGCTTTGGTTTACCAACTGGGGACCATGGGGAACCAAAGTTGTCTTTGGAAGCTTCACTCTCAGTTTGGCGAGCGGAATCGCGAATACCATTACTTCTTGGAATGGCACTGGGGCTGGGAGTGTCATTTTCTTTTACCTGGCTGGAACTCTGTTTGCAGCTGGTCATCTCCTGATTTTTGGCCCCAAGGCGATAAATTTGCTGGCTAGGATCCGTCGTAACGATGCTTATGCTTCAAGTACGGCATCACTGGAGCTGTGGTTAGAGATGCACCTCACAAGGTCTTTACTGTTGGACTTACCGGCTGTTGGCTTCTTTATCACCGGTTTACTTCTCGCTATGGAGAGTGTTCAATAGGTTCTCCAAGCAATACTACGAATATTCCAAAAGGGCATTAAAGGGCAAGAGTTTGGAAAGTTATGGCTATAGTGGCATAGATGCTAAACATAATAAATTTATGTAATAGGCAATGCTAGGTTTGTAGTGATCATGGTCCCAGATCCGTCTAAGAGAATGTGTCCCATGAATCTACACTATTTCCATGAAAGTTTCTCCTCCCCTAACAAAACATCCTCCACTCAGCAAATGTAATAAAGAGAACAAAGCCCCTTGACGAGCCAAATTGCATCATCAATCGGCTTCCCTGATTGATGGCTCCTTAGTTGCCAGCAAAGGTGGTGGCAACAGTAGGGACCGTGCTGGTGAAAAATGTAGAATGAGGCTCAGTGGCCAGTTGTTCCTCCGGGATGGGGATCTCGCGCCAGTAACAGGCAATCTCCTTCCAAGTCGTCTTCCAGCAGTCTGTTCCGTCACTGCCACAACCGACCTTGTTTTCGGAGTCTTGAACAAGGCAGCGCTTGTTTGCCTGTCCTGAGAACCTAAAGTGGCCGCGTCGGTTGCCCCAGTCCATACAGAATTCAGTCATGGCGGGAACTGAAGTTCCTCTGCATCCTTCATTGGCATTGACACGATAGGCACCAAAGTCGGTGTAAAATATGCCATCATCACTGTGACAACTGCCAGCCGCGCAACTGGTAAAGACCTCCATACGGTCTGCCGAAACAGTCAAGGCCATCGCCGCGATGATTGCAGTAAGACTGAAGTGCATTTTGGTATTGGGGCTTGCTTCTAAGCGGAGTTGATAAGAAAGAGATGGTCTGAGTTCAGTGAGGACCAGTAAAGTCTGAGGGGAGATGAAAGCTTGAAGTGCTGGTTTCAAAACTGAAGAGAGACGAGATCCCTCAGTATTTATAGCTAAGAATGGCACATTTAACATCAGACTGTTCTAAACAGCTGTTTATGACCGCCTGCCCCATATGGCCAAGGACAACTCTTGTATCCTCGGTTTCTAATTAACTACTCCAAAATTAGAAGGCAGGCCATGCCGGCAGTTGTGAAAGGCTGAGAGCTCTGAACATCTCCATACACTATCATGGGTTATCTCACCGATATGGCATACGAGGACAAATCTGGTTTGCGAAAACCCCAGGGATAATTTTTCCGTGCCTCACGGGTGCATGCAACTTTTACGTGTAAGCCCCTGTTGGCGAAGCTCCAATTGGCTGCCTAAAATTTAACCTTGAAGGCAAAATCTTTCTTTCAACGACCTTCTTATTATCGAGAGTGCTCGGCGGCTAGATAGATGAAACGTACCATTTTAAAGCATAATACCTTCCTTCTACAGGCTAGGAACGGAGGTGCGGGATGACTTAAAGGTAGATCAGGGTATTCGTAGCAAGGTCACATTCATAGAATCCGCAATTCGTACTATTGCAAGCGGCTTCCTCTCAAAAGTTCCAAGGCCAGGTTCCAGACAATTTTGGCGCCCAAGGTATTAGAGAAATGGAGTAATGCAATTGGACGTTTTACGGAACGGTGACTAGTTTTACCGCTATGCGCAAGCTTTGAATGCAGCGCCCAGAAGCATTAGTTCAACAGAATTCAGCTTCTTGTTAACCAAATTGCTCTTGAGGCTATGATAGAGGGACAAAAGATCCAAGATTTGGCTTTGTTTTCAAATTACTGTACGTAATTCCAGCTTCAGACCGTCTGGAACATGACCGAGATAGTCAACCAAAGTAGGGTTGGAGCAACAAGCACCGGGCAGAACAGACAAGACAAAGGGCAGAAAAGGACCACGTGGTAGTCATCACCAGTGGTAACAGCCTAAAGCTCTACCTTGGAGGCAGCAATCGACTACATGGGGAGATGCGCATGGAGGATAAAAAGGCCAAGGGACCGAGGAGGTCACATTACAGGCCGATGATTGCGGCCGCTTCTTAAAAATAAGGACAAAATCCTTGTAGGAATAAATCCTGTCTCATTGGTTGTACAAAGTCCCGAGAAATAGTGCGGCGTAGTAACTTGATGCTAGTTGCGGCCCGAATTTTAGTTACATTGATCAACGAACGATAAGCGTTTAGATAAGCATGTAGAACTGGCAAAGCATAATAGGTTAGGGATGAAAAGGCCATTAGACATTACTTTTAAAGAACATACATCGACATTACATAGCATACTAATCATAATACATATACTACCTAGCTTTCTCAGTTGACTTGAAGTAACGTGCCTGTACGCGATGCGGCTCTCATCGTCTTACCACTGTTGGCTTCAATGACCTAAAGCATGTCCGCCCGCACCGTGAGATTCATTGCTGAATGACTTGGTTTTGTGTACCTAACTCGAATGTTCAAGATCAGATACGAAAGTGAGTGACACGGGTTCGGTCGGGATCCGTGACAAATCAACATGCGATGCAACTTGTCCAGATCAGCACCAAACTGCCTACGACCCGGTTTGGTAGCAGGAAATCGTGCTTTTTATGATTTTTTATTGTAGAATTCTTTTACTGCGAGTAAATCAACTACTTACACTCGTGGTTGAGTCTCAACTTCCAAAACGCAACCTCATATCTATGCATCATCTCAGATAACATAAAGATCATTGCCATCCTGTCCCATAGCAGGACAAGAATCCTCCGTATCAATCTCAAAAACACACCCACCCGTGGAACCAATAGCAATCCCGATAAATCCCAGTTCGTGTTTCCCTTCGCCTTGCCCAAGCTATTCCCATCGTTATCCTTGACCTCACAGCTCTGCGGATTTCCCGCAATGTTGGAAACGTAGAGGAACTTGCGAGGCGCGCTCCAGCACATTCCCTCAATAGGGAATTCGCGACCGTTGTCAATTTGACATGCTGTATAGCCACCGGGATATGCCTCGGTGAAAATGGCGTCGCTGTTCTTGTCGATTATGGCAAAGTTGATCCAGTGGCCGTTTTGGTTGCCACCGTTGGGGCCTCAGATGGTGGGGAAGTCGCCTTTGCTCCAGACGATGCGGAGATGCTCGGCAACGACGGATGAGCTGAGAGCAGTGAGGCTGAGAAGAGTTGTGCGAAGAGCGAACATGATGACGTGTAAGCGATTGATTGATTTGGAAAGGTCGTTGAGTTTGTTTGAGTGTAGAGACGATGGTGAAGAAAGATGGCTGATGAGGAAATTCAAAGATATTTGTACATCTTGTGATAATTTTGCAGCCCTTGCAACTTTCTGAGTCTCTTCCTTGATTTCCTGGACTTACTTCGTCGCGCTGCGAGTTGAAACGCTCACGATACCATACCATGTCTAGTTGAAGGATTGAATCCCATTACTTACACGCAGTCGATGATCTGTCCTAATTCGTTGCCAGCACTGACATTCTCGGATAATGAGCTGAGAAGGATCAGTGCATTACGAAAATAGCAAGGTAAGCTTCCGAGGACCTTGTATATTTAGTCAAGTCCATAAACAAACCTGCTTTTTGGTTGAATTGAAACAAACAAACTCGGTCTTCTCGCGGTGCTGTTCCAATGGTAACTGACCGACAAGAGTTAATTTGTTTCAACATCTCTAGACTGCGCCTGGTAACGTAGGTCGAGCATTTGCCTACCTACCTTACCCGAGAGCTTGGAGCACGGGCCACAAGCAGCACAGTCAACTGTTGCATCCGTAGAGACAATGGAGATACAGGCGGCAGCCGATGAAGCTGTGTCCAGAACTTGACTTTTCATGTGAGTACTAGCTTCCGGGGTCATCGAGATGCTACGAATGCTACGAACTGAATTCCGAGCTCGTAGGTCGTGACTGGCAATTTCAAGAGTAGAAATGAGCGGCCTACCCCAGAAAGCGGGCAATAATTGCCGCTCTTCGATCGTGATTCAGAATCGAGCGGAGATTTCTTCCAGAGATGCTCCCTGTTGGAGAAGAGACGTCAGTCTAGAGACATGTCAAGTAGCTGGAAATCGGGTCCGATCGCCACAATCACTGTTGCGTCGCGTCGCGTCGCGTAATTGACGCGATCGGGGATTCGGATTAAGCTTAGTCCATCGCTGCAGCCACTCATAATGTCCAAAGTCTTATCAGCTCTTATCAGTTAGGGTTATGATTAATTAATCTTTTACCCTGTATGTAGGAGCAATGCAGACATTGATATGAAGCTATTCACATTATACCTCCCTCTTTTTATTTTACTTTACCTTCTAAATATTATTTTATATTCTTCATACTCTAAGCTCTATAGTTAAATCTTTTTAGTTATTCTTTTATTACTTTCTATTATTATTTAATTTATTAATTAAGTTGACTTAATATGCTTATATAATGTAAAAAAATATTAAGTATATTAAATCTTCCAAATTTCTTCAATTCTTTCTCTATCCATTCCAGGAAAGGTGGTACAAAAGTTTCGCAGTCCATCGAGATATATGTTTGGACCAAGACGAGCTCATGAGCAAATTCAGCTCCTACACACACCTCGACTTGAATATAAGGAACCGCCTTCAGACCATAAGGAATTGTGAGACTCTCAGATCGCTGTCGGTTTGCCTAATGCCTCAGGCTTAAGCTGTGGCGCCCGATGCCAGGCTATCCTCAAAACATGTAACCTATCACATTTTATAGAAGCGGAACACGTCAACACCTACGCCCAGGCCGCCACAACCACTTTCCACCCATTTCTTCCCTGCGTAACCGTTTAATGCACTTCTCTAGCGCATGCCACCACAAAGAACTAAGGGAATGAACCGGAAAGTGACTCATCCTGGCCGATGTGTCCTGAAGTTCACGGACTTTCCGATCTCAGAGACAAAGACTGCTCTGAGTTTCTGACTGCATTTATCAAGCGAGCACGAAAGACAGGGATCTTCAAGCAACTAGTGCTTCATTCAATACGCGCTTCTTCATCAATTTCATCTACTTACCAGGATCTGTTGTAGAAGCGATGCCCTTTCTTTGTTGTGATGGATTGATGGCGCTGAGGAACATTGAAGCGATGCTTCAAGACAAAATACTTAAACCGACGATGTTGCTGTTTCTTCTAGAACGTCTCAACAAGCTTCCTTCCTACTATTGCTGAAGCGAGATTGCCGGTCTCATACCACCAAACTTCGCGTCTCTGTCCTACGATTCCCTCTCTCTTGGCAATTGCCCTAGTGTGAGTAGTGCAGACTCCAGCCAGACACAACTGCGACTTATGATCTAGCCCACCAAGTCCACACTTGCATAAGGCATCACAACTTCAGACCCCATACATAATGGCGGAATCCACAAACGCAGAACGTTTGGACTACCTGTTGGAGATGGCTTTGACCATCCATGAGGGTATTGTTGAGAACCTTCAGGGCAGCGATGAGCTTGATCACCAGCTTGTTGCCCACCTGAAAGAGGTGGGACACTTCATCGTGGTGAAAAAGGCACTACAGGGCCGGAACAACGCCAGTAACGACGAATTTGCTGCGGATGAGACCAGCCCTCCACCCACCAACGAATCACCCCCCGCCGCAAAACACGTCGACAAATGTTCAGCCAGCCCGCAAGGTTGTCGTCCAATCCTTTCGCCTTCGCTTTTCTTTTCCTCGCCTGAGCCACAAGGCACTCCAACTTCAGCACCTGCACGACGCAAGGCCCCCCGCAGTAATCCAGGACAAACTCGTAACTCCAAGATTTTGCGAAAGATGAGACAAGCAGTTCCCTATGCTAGCTGGGTTGACAACCCTAAGTGAAGGACGCGGATGGTGATCGGAGAGTGTGAGAGAGGGAAGATATTGCATGGGTCTTTGGTGTCGCGTAAGCATTAGAAGCGGGAAGGGATAATAGAGGTTGCACAAGTTTACAGATACCCAAGTTAGATCTCATTAGCGTCACGCATTTTCACAGTCATTACAGTATTAAATAATACAGTCATTTCCGACAACGTGTCAGGTAAATAACTACAGGTAGATTATAAAATTTAAGTCAGTTGACCAAGTCATGTCTATTAGGACGTCAAGCAAAATAGGGCACACTTTAAGGCTTTTGCCAAACAAAGCTGAATTGACCAATGCCTTGCATAAAATAAGCAAAAAGCAAAACAAAGGGCTCCTCCGGGGATTGAACCCGGGACCTCTCGCACCCAAAGCGAGAATCATACCTCTAGACCAAGAAGCCGATTTTAGTAATCAGATACAAAAGCTTCTTTTACTTAAGTAAATATAGCCGGATTATCTCTAAAAACTTCTCTTGTCCATGTCGACAAGCGATCCTGAGAACATTCATCTTCCTTTGAGGCGACAACAGATTCTTCATTCTCTGTCACTTGATACGAGCACTGTATATTTTATACTCTAGGTCTCTTTAATTTAACCTAACGCTAACATCCCTAACAGCCAGGCGCGCAAAGATGGTCCGTCAATCAATCTCTGATATGGGGATATGACCTTGATATCGAGTACACGCGCGACATCAGTCAAGTTCAGTAACTCAACTCAACCCCGACCTTACCCTCGATTACTACTTCCTCACAAATTTGAGAAACAAGACGCCAGAGATTACAATGTTAATACAGAATAGTGAGGTACAAATGATAGTAGTTCTGTTGAGTTGGCTCTCGAGCTTGTTCATCTCATCCTGGGTGATGCGTCCGTCCTCAAGGGGTTGTCCTCGCTTCAAACGTTTTCTCTCAATAACGGCGGTGCCATTCTTGAAGCCTCTGTGTGAAGTGTACTCATCTGTGGCGTTGATAATGCTTGTGCTATTTTGAGATTTGCTGACATCTGCTCCTTGTTGGGATCGAACTGATGTATGGTTAGATGCTTGCCACTGAGGCATGATGTCGAGATAAGATAATTCCTGATGAGACATTCTGAGCGATGTTAATGGCTTCTGATTGTGAAAGTGCTGTGGTTTCGCAGACAAAGTTGCAGCGGATAGGTTGACAAGAAGCTGACTGCTGTGCAGTTTGAGTAGGATATAAATACTACAGCGTCTTTGATCCATTGTAATCTGAACAGCGTTCCAACCTCTTTGTCTGGCATCCTTATTCTTCCAAGTGAAGTGTATAAAACATGTTCAGTGTTCTAACTTACTGTTCTCGGATCAGGTGTTCGCTTAGTTTCACAACGGGCCAGTTTTTGAAGGGGACACTTGAGAACAATAAAGAAGAAACTTCGGGTTAACCCAAAGATCCAAAAGAACATTATTCGTGCTTAGGTTGGCTACGAAAGAAAAGTGCGGCCCATTCGGCATGGGCCGTAGTATCTTGATTACAAGGACATGTTGGTCATCGCTGGGTCTTCTTTTCGAATTACGGGACAAAGATCCGGACATTGATGGCGTTCAAAGTGTACTTCTCTCACTTCGCTCAAGTTCTACCACTCTCGACACTGCACTCATTTTCTGTAACAAAGCTACTACCCTCCGTTTGTTGCCCTCGTAGTTCAAAGACCCAAGCCTCAACAATGATTATTATGCCAACAGGCTTTTCTAGTAGGCGTTCTGAAGCCACCAGCACGATTTTAATCAGGATACTCCAATCCAGGGAGGACTTGGTTAGGTGTCGTCGCATGTAACTGGTCTAAGACAGTGTAAGAACGCTTCATTTTGGCAGAGTGCAAAAGTCACAATATGCAATCGGCGATCAGACATTGAAACAGTATTTTACCGGGCGAGGGATAAGAAAGGCGAGAGGGGAAATTGACGTGCGAGCTGTCCGTCGTCGCCAGTTCCAGCCTCTTCCTTGTCCAGTGGGCACTGTTGTCTGCAACCGGCCCGATGTCAGCATTTGCTGTGACACGGGATAGCAATATGGGAACCAATGGTTAGAGGATGTGCCCGACGATAGGCACAGCTGTGAATGGGTGTCTTGGAATCTTGAGTTGTGGCTCATATGCCAAGCAGACCCAAGAGCCAGCAGGTCGCCATCGAGGGAAAGCCGGATTCAATCAACGCATCAAGACCAAAAGCAAATCTGGTCACCAGGCATGAATATGGCCATAAATATGATCCGTCAGATATCTCGCGTCGCACGAGTTGAGGGATGAGAGACACAGACATACTGAGCTGTCAGCTGCCCCCATGCACGGCTGTAGCACAAGACAAGTGATTCAACATTGGCATGCACTTTAAAACGATGATAGAGAAGGGCATATTACGTTTATAATCACGTTAATTGGAGGTAATGCACCTACTGCGAACTAGAGCGTGCGTCATATCACTAATCACCCCCACTCCGTGGTTACACAAGATCTCACCGTGATGAGACTGGGCATCAGAGATTAACAAACCGGGAATGGAACACGGAATCGACCGTGCCGCTGATAGGCAATTACCAACGCACGGGATTTGCGGTATGCCGCCTGTCTAAGCACGGCTCGGCTGAAGTAAGGGATACATTGGAGCTGAACTGAAGATTTTGCTTTTTGTAAGACGGCCCCTCCGTACCCAGGCGCATATGTGGCGTCTCGCATCTCATCTGCAAATACGCATCTAGAATCTGAGACACTCGGCTGACATGTGATCGATATGTCTCAAGCCATCAGAAGGGGGAAACTGGACGGAGCGTTGTTTCGGGTATTACTCAGGATATTAGGATTCGAAACATAAATACAGGGCAAAGAAGCCGTGCTTCAGCCCGGATTGACCATCATCTTCATCCAAATCTCCAATACACTACTCAACTTATATCATAATCTATCACTCTTTTCACAAGATGCAGTCAACAGTGCTTGTCGACAGCAAGGTGCCTGGCGTTCGGTGCCCAACTTGCGCTTCGGAAGGAAAAGAAGTCTGGGTTATTCCAGGTCGCTGCTGTGGATTCTGCGGAACTGCTTGCATCGGTAAGTAGCCATGAGCTCATAGGTATTTAGGCTGAGCTAATGTGGTCGACAGATTGATGGGACTCACCAGCGATGTCTGACTTCATTCAGCGACAGAGCATGAGTGGCAGTGGAACCCAAAGGCGTTACGAGGCTATATGCTTACTTTTCTTATGGACTTGAGTTTGGCTTGAAGCCCGTCTTCCCCCCTCATCTATCCATCTGTCTCCGCGAATGTCACTTGATGATCTGATGCCTCGATGGCGAGGGCTTCATTGTCACTGGCTTTATTAAGTGGCGTCAGGAGCGTCGTCGTTTGCCGGAACAATCTTTATTTATATTTCAATGCGTTCTTTCATTTCTCTTTCGCAAAGTCCTCTACTCCCCGTCTCTGTATTGTTTCTGCGCCAGCCGAGCGTACTCTAGTACGTAGGGCTAATTCTATCTTTCGGGTCTTTGAAATTTGTTAGGCTGTTATCAACGTTGAATCGATGATTTTGGTGTTTGATGTCTCTGTCACGAAGCGGTCGTTGGACCACTAAAGTGCAGATTTGATGAGTGATCCAAGGGGCGTACCTATTACAAAAGCTCATCAGGCATGAGTAGACATGACAATGTATCAAGGATTTTATATAAATCGTCCGAGCCCTTGTCAATCTTAGTATTGGTTACTTCACGCTTTCTGTCCTGTGTAAACTCCCTGCAATTATCAATCCATTGATATATGTCTATATCGGACCTCTCGCACACAATAGTGGATCTGCCTAGGAAACCAGAATTTGCCAACTTATCGAACCTTGCTGCTTTGTCAAAACTGTCTAATCGTGGGGCATGTCAGCGTATCTTGCATTGTTCGCGGTTCGGGGTCAGCCTATCATAACAACCGGGTACCAGAACAATGCTTCATCCAAATGAGTTCCGGCAGACTTCTGTGTATCTGTTTAATAAGTCCAAGCACGTATCTAAGTACTGTTCACCCGATGGTCCCTGTATATATCGCTATGATCGTCAGGGAAATGGCTCCGTTCAGAGCGACAACTAGATATCACCGTACGGCAAGCAGCGCCAAGCTACCTAAGCCGAGAAGGCTCACAGAACATTTGATTCCAATAGGCCTGGCCCTAATGTATGCAGCAATGCTTATAAGTACCAGGGGCGTATTCCATAACAATGACGACCACCTCACGACATCAGTCTCAGTGACCGACCACTATCACAATCCACAGCACTATCACCAAGTCCCCCATCTGCTTTCATTATGAAAAAGCTCATTTATCATTACTTGGGATGGGCCGATGAAGGTGAATCTTGTGACCAGAGCGAGAACAATAAACCAATTCATTCCCCCTCAAATTCTGGTGCCGACGGATATGAAACGTCAAATGATTCCTTCTATGCAGCTAGCGAAGCAGACTCCGAGACATCAACTGCGACTATCGGACGATCTATGATTCTTGAGCCCCATACATCTGATGATCTCACTGACGCTCTGGAGCATGAGACTTTTGACGCGAGTGAAGCAGTGAACCCGCACCCATACTTGCCAATCAGCACGGAGATCGCCAGAGAAGCTATCTTCATCTATGAACTGATGAATGAAGGAGTCTTTGACGATGAGTGGAATAGCAAGTCCTGTCTCCTCTCACGCACGCTCATTCATGACAGAGAACTTTCTTTCCATCTCGGCTGGAGGTGTGAGCGCCTCGGCTGGCGATGTGATGTTAATTATGATCCAGAAGGTATACAGGCGGGAGACGTACTGGTACTGTTCATGCCAAATCGCGACTTTGTGAAGAAGATCGAGCAAGGCGAAATCGTCTTTGATCAAGCTACAGATTTGAAGCCAGCTTCAGTCCTCATGTCGACGATCGGTCCGGACTTTTCCGGCCCTGAGGAAAAGCTCGCCGGTCGAGTCTTGGCTTGGAAGGTTTGTGGTTTTGGGGATTGTGCCTGGATGGATCGACAGGGTCGTCCTATTGATCGAGGTGACCCAAAGGCGATCATCAACATCATTCACCTTCTGAAGTGAGCAGCCTTTTATATACGATCCGGAGTAAGGATGCCATGCTTTTGTCTGTTAGATTTGTTTCCCTGCTTCAAAAACGCCGAATGATGGATAGCCGGAGGGGCAGGTCCCTGTACGTCTTTATGATTACCGTTAAAGAAGAGATGTAGTATTGACTTACGGAATGATTTATGAGAACTAGAATGAATATATGAAGTTACAGATTGAGATGAAATCAATCGCCTTTAGAATATGTGAGAGATAAATGAGTAGAATTTGAGTGTCTAAAAGTGACCAGTGGTTTTAACTCCAGAACTTGGCAAGATGTCCACGTATTTCCAATCCACTGTTCGTCAAACACACCCGTTAGGCGAACCTGTCCCACTAGACTTGAAATATGCGAGAGTGGACTCGTGCTGAGGGGGTATAAGGAAGAGAATAGACAAAGGGGTGAAAGGAATCGGATACAGTGGAATTGGAGTCAAAGGATACAAACCTTGAATAAACTAGGGGTTTAATTAAAAGTATAAGAATAAATAATACAATATGGTTTTTTATAAATAACTTAATCATAAGATACAAGATGCTCTGCTACTCATGTGCTTAAACTCCAAAAGCTAATAAAACGTATTTATTTCCTATTCAGTCTTCCAGATCATGCCCTCACGTGCAGCATACTGACATGCTTTGCCAAAAGTCCATCATTCTTTTGCTCTTAGAAAATAAGAACGACTTCAATTGTGATCCACATGTTGTCTTTGTCTCGTTTCTCTCAAGTCTACCGAGAAGGTCACCGTCGTCCAACTTGACCTTCTCTACCAACATGTCCTATCGTACATGACACCAAAGCTCGCTATGGCCAATCAATCTCAACACCTCAAGGCTCAGTGATATGAATAAGAGCCAACTCAATCCAGCTCATCACACCCCAGATGGAAGCAAACGCCAGCTCGAAGAAATAGAGGAATACAAAATAGGCATAGATCCAAGACGCGAGAAATAGGCCCCGGTACCAAACTCTCTGGCCTCTTTTTCTCTCCGCGACCACATCAATATATGCCAATGCTCGAGAATAAATCTCTCGTCGGACCCTCACTATGGTGGCTCTCTTCTGCAGCATCAGGATGGACTTGCGGCGAATGATTCTCTCTCGAAGTATTGCTTGCGGTATAACAGCACCCAAATCCGCGATTTCTGCAGCCTAGTCCAAATGGATAGAGACCTCTTGGCGGATTTGGTTGTTGATGTTCTGTTAGATTGTGCAAAGTGCTCGCAGCTCTGCCATTATCTGCATTGTGAAATGCATAAGAAGGCTGGGCCAAGGGAATAGTGGGGATCCTAGTAGGACCCGATAATGATATAAAGCATCATCTTGGCGCCCGAGAAAGGTAGGTAGTTCCTACAAGAGCGATGTGACACATAGGTCAATAGTATGATCTAGGCGACAATATCCATGATGATTACGGTTATCGACAGCATAATGGACATGCGAATGCCTTCGCTTGCTGTGTCGCTGTAGAAAATCTTCTTCAATGCTCTATATCTGTGGGGTGGAAGGGAGTTGCTGGAGTTCATGGTAGTCGTTGGGGTGAGTGCGTTCGGAAGAGGTAATCTACGGGACTTGAGTTAGGGTAAAAGAAACAGCTGTCACTGGCAAATGAGCCTTGAAGGGGAGGAAAGTTGTTTGGAAGGGGGGATGCAGAGGAGGAAGATCGGTGGTGCCAGGAACCAGCTATATATAGGCATACACAAAGCGAACAATAAATGTCTTGTGCAAATATGTGACCCAGGTAAAGTCAGCATATTCAGGTATTGTATTGAATGCGCCATCTTGGCCGGTTTTGCTAAGCTTTTGACAAAGTTTGCATAAATCCAACGTGAAGGATGAGATGAAAGTCAACTCCCATCAACCATTTCCATCAGCCTGACTTGGATTCAATACAGTTAACCTTCCTCCCCATCATGTCAATATTATTCCTAATTTCTACCTCTTACATTTTCTTTCTCTACTCTGACTACAATCCAGCAACGTCCCAGTCAAAATGGCATCCCAGTCCCCATTCTTTGGCGATGTTCGAGGCCGAATAGAGACCAGATAGTTGTTCATTTTTGGCTTCAACATATGTATGTTCAGCAGCATTAGGTAAAATAGCGCCAGATTGCTAAACTGACTGCATGGGAACATGGTACTCAAGGAGCACATCGGTGATCCCATGAAGTCCGTCAGAATGTAACATCTGCGCGTATTTCAGATGACTGCTCAATCACTGACGGATAAGATAGATGCTGAGCGCCATGTATTCTCTTTTTCTGATAGTACATTTGGCGTTCTGCATGAATGCGCTGCGAGATCAGTCGCGTTCGAGTGATGTCACTTTTAAAGCGCGTTCACTGCTGAGACGCGCTGGGCGTTGATGGGGCAACCTCATGGTGCGCAACGTCGATTGAACATGATTCGGCGACTAAGATGAAGCCTTGAGCGCGAAATGGTACTAACAGCGGGTGTGACGAGCAATGTATGACTTGAAATACAAACTGGAATTGGCCCACGCCTTATCTCGTCACCACGTTCAGACACCCAGGCATAGCAAGCAGTCCACAAAGTCCACTGCCAATATACTAACAACAAACGCTTCCAACCCAATGCAGTATGTGCACAAGTGTGTTTACTCCGGCTTCCTTCCATACACAAGCCTCAGTCGACAGTAAGGATGATGCTTGCCCGATCTCAACTCCCTTCGAAGCTGCGAGCAATAAACCGTGACTTCATCCTGCGACCATCCCAACACGACACTCGCCATGTACAAAACAAAGCCCTCTAGATCCTGATCCATGGCAGCAAACGCAAAGCTTCCGATTTCTTTCATCTTGGGATCTTTGGGCCAACTACCGATAGGAAGCTACAATTCCAGTCAGTCAAAATGCTGCATGTAGTAGAGCCGGATATTTAGTGCTGCTTACCTTGAAATCGCGAGTCTCAATATCTGTGAACCCTGCATCTTCCATTCCCTTCTTCTGCAAATCATCATCAAGAATGGTAAAAGTTCTACCAAGTCTTTTTCCACCTTCAATAAAGAACTTGCCCCATTCACTCATCGCGCTACCCTCCTTGACAGTATCGTCATCACTCTCGAGCATAGCTGACGCTTCGAAACTCTCTACCCAACCGCCTGGCTTACACGATCTAAAAGCTTCTTGGAATAGAACTGACCAATCACTGATAGAACCGTAGAGGTATCGCATGTAGATAAAGTCGAATGAGTCGGGGGAGAAGGTCCATGGTTGAGTGCAGTCTTCGATCTCGCTGCTTTGGTGAGCTTATGGTTCAATGAAGTTATTGTAGAGACAGTGTGATATTCTCGAACTTACAACTTGACATTCGGGGGGACCCAGCTTGGTTGGATAGGAGATATGTCGGTGCCGATCACTTCGGTTTGGGGATGCTCATCGGCAAAGTCACTAGATAGTCAGTCAATAATATCACCATATCAAGCAGTCCACATACATTGCCCAAATTCCTGTCAACCGATCAAATCAGTGCATGTTTCGTCACAGCGTCGTGACTTCATACCTGTTCCAGTGCCTACATCAAGCACAGTCTTAACAAGGTCAGATAGGTTGTCTTCCAAGAGGATCAGAAGCCTACCTTGATGTCGTCCTTCAACGGTGCCAGATGAAGTTTTCCATCCAAAGTTAGAACCAGAAAATGGTGGCTGAAACGTGTCAGTGCCTATCTGGGCCAGCCCTGTGACTCTTACATAATATCCATGGCCTCATTCTGCTGAGCATCGTTTGAGGCCCTGCACGTCCGTTAGTTTCATGCAGTCAGCAGCCATACATAACTCACCAATATTCGGCATTTCCTCTCTCAGAATGATAAGTCCGTCCTTTGATAGTTCTATAGTTCAGAATACTCGACGTCATCGAAGCTGTCGACGACTCTGTATCGACACCCAGTGAAGAGTCGGCATCTTCATCATGCTCATCCTACAAAGCGCGTCAGTCCAGCCTCTTTTGGCTCGTCTCAAACATACCTGCGCCAAAGCAGCCCAGTGTCCGGCGTCATGCAGCACAACTTCACTTGCTCCTGATGATGGAGACTTTGGTGACTTCTTTGGCGAAGATGCTTTGTCGCTCATGGTGTATGACTTGGCGTTGAGGCTGCACAAGAACTAGTTGGTTCTGTCAAAGCGCGATTTTTGACAGACTGCGGGGTAGACATGAACGTGTCTCGGCTGACTGATGTTGCATTTGTTGCGGATCATTGCCGGGTGTTGTTGAAGTGCCGGGGTCGCAGGGATAAATATGATCTGACCTTGCAAATGTCGAGTGTGAAGATGAAAGATCCAAGTCAGTAATACAGGAGACTTATCCAAAATCCAATGGAGAACTTACATATTCTATGTTTATTCTCAAAAATAACAAAGACCTATTTTTTAAAAGATAGACGCCCCTTCAAACATGAAACTCCATCTTCTCCCTTTTCTCTTTTCTCTTCTCTCATCAGATTTTGCCTGACCCATAACTCACTCTAACCACAATCAATTGTCAGTCTCGCTTGAGATCGTCACAAGCAGTCTGATTCATCCCTTTACGTGAAGCCTCGTACTCTTCGTCCAATCCGACGTCTTAATAGCATTCAATGTGGCTTAGAACTGTTGGAAATATAACACTATGGGTTTCCATCTAGCGCCAGTTGTATTCATTAGTCTTTCTTGCTATGTTAGACCAGGTAGACAATATAATAAGACTATTTAATAATTTGTAACATAAATTAAAAGTATGAATATATTTACACTATTTAATTAGCTTTAAAGGACTAGTATTCAATATTATTATTAGTTCTATTCTTGTTTAAACTACTACCCTAGAGACTGTGAGTAAGGAGGTTAAGAGTTAAATAAATTGTTGACTTCTGAGATAAATTATACCAATCTCAGTTCCGTTATTATTCTCTCTAATTTATTCTCATAGATAAAGTACTTTAATTTGTTCCTTCAACTTCACATCTTGTAACATTAAATAGTAAAGCAATTTACACAGGTTACTATTCATTGAGACAGTTGTAGTGCATTGAATAGATAAGATAAGATAACGGCGCAAGTTTATTATCTTATCTTATCTGGTGATATCTAGGCCAATAAGGGCTGGGCAAGTGGGACACTTTCTCCTGCTACGGGTTATTTTAATCGACTCCATGAAATAAAACGCGTTTCCGATTCAATCGGAGAAGAGAGCCATGCCACTTTTAGCTCAGACCCATCAGACTGGTTCTGACGTGATGAAGCATCTGTAACACACCTCAAACCCCTGCATCCCTGCCACACATTTCCAAACTCAATCGTTTGACATTCACGTCTCAGATCTTGACAGTCCCCGTTTCACATCCCATTCGCTTACACACCAGCGATATCACCACGAACTATTACTACCAGCCAAAACCGCATCGGTTGTACGGCCCGCTAGACTGTCTCATCCGTCACATCTAGTTTGAATTCTCGGATGAAGCTGCTTCCTGTTTCTAAAAGCGCCCAAGGGGTGAATGACATGCACATTTTCGTATTAGGATCTGTTTGGAAAAACGGCGAGATTGACTTTTGAGAATGCCATTAAAACGATTGTAAAGTATAAAGGGCGCGATGGCACCCTCATGTCTGTGCTGGTTCATCCAGTTTTCATCCAATCTCATCTCTGTTTATTGTTTCCACGCTCTGCGAGCTTTTTGTCTTCTCTTCTACTCATCATTCCTTTACCAGGCTGCAGGAACAGTCACTCATTAACTTATTTGCTATTTCTAATTGCCTCTTACTCTCTCTATCACGATGAAGTTCTCCGTCGCCATTATCACTCTTTCAGCCGGTTTGGCTTCTGCGACACCTGTCTTCCGCAGCCCTGCGCCTCGTCGACATGTCTCTCGATCCATCAAGAAGCGACAGGTTCCCCAGGAACACTCCCATGATTTTGTCCTGACCATCACTGGTGAGATGCTCAGGCTCAACAACCCCAAGGAGATTCAGGATCCTGTTTTTGGTCTTCTGGGTGACGCCGCTGCAAAGGAGGGTGCAGGAAGCGTCACCAACCTCGCTTGTCTGAAGCAGGAAACTGCTGATCAAGCTTTCACCAACGCCAAGGCGATTGGAGATCTTCGTGGTATGGCCGGTGCACTGCTATTCCAGGCCATTGAGCGCAACACCGCTGGTGTTGGTGTTGCCAGCAAGTTGTGCGATGAAGCAGCTGTCAACCCCGAGATTGGTGCTCTTACACAGCATCAAGATGCAGCCTCTACTGGTGCTGGTGCTATCAACAAGGCTGTTACCCTTGAACTGGCGAAGCAGCTGGCTGGTATTGGCGCTGACCCCAACTTGGCTCTGCTGAGTGGTACTTTCGCGCCCGGAGATGTAAGTACACATATGTAACCCCATAGTGAATATGCTGACAATATTTAGACCAGCGACACCACCGGAAAGGGCAACTCCTGTGACGAGGAAGAGCCTGATCTAGGCTGTATCTTCTCCCAGGGTCTCCTTGTTCTGGACGCGACCGAGGACGAGATCTCCTCTGCCGTCGCTGATGTCAAACCAACCTTCACCGGAACAGGCGGCATCTTTGCCACTGACCTCGTTGACTTGGCCTCATTCTCCGTCGCCTCTGGCACTGAGGTCGCTGATCTTGCTACCATCGTCAACGGAGCCGCTTCTGGGGCTGCATCCGCCACTGGTGCTGCATCCGCTACCGATGCTGCTAAGGCCACCGCCACCAACACTGGCAAAGCTGCTGAGAACACTGCCGGTGCCGGTGCTGGAAAGGGTTGCAAAGCCAAGTCAAAGGCTGCCGCTAGTACAACGCTGACTCCCCTCCCCAGCCGTACCTCTGGCGCTAGTGCCAAGGCCACCGGTGCCGCCAACGATGCTCAGGGTGTCAACGTCCAGACCTTTACTGGTACACTGGGCGGAGCCCCTCCCCCTGTCATCTCTTCCGCTGCCCAACGGCCTTTCTCCGTTAACGGAAACACTTTTATTGGCGAGGCTGCTGCTCTCGGTCGATCTTGTGATATTCAGCACAACGCTTGTGCGAATGCTGCCAACTCTGGTCAGCTTTCGGGAGGTGTTGGGCAGTGCGAGACTCAGTTGACTGCTTGTCGGGCTGCTATTCAGTAAGCAAAGAGGTGGAATTTATACGGTTTTAGCTGTAGATATATACTTTAAATGAATCGCGACTTTACCTCGAAGGACGAATTAACCAATCTTGAGCTCTGTGGTCTGAGTTAACCCGATAATGTAACAGGAACTCTAAAACGATGGCCAGAATAGGCTCTCATCTTGGAATTCATTTGAACTTCATTAGCAGATGAAAGAGGGCAACGTATCATAAAGGTAACAAGTTCTCATGAGATATATATATTCAAGTTAGCATGTATGGCTGTACGCACTTACAATAAACACATGATTATGTATATGTTTTACTTTTATCTTGTAGTTTTGTATCGGACGAACCGTATTTAAATTTTATGTGTAACCATATCTATATTCATAGCTAAGTTCGGGTGCATCTAGATATCCTCTGAACAAACAAGACCCACTGGCCCAAACCCTGCTTTATCCCTACCTCTCTGTAATAGATAACAATCGCACACGCCGTGACTTACGACCAATCAGGTGCATCCATGTCTCGAAGCAGGCGTCCATGGCTGTCCATCCACACTGTCCAAGGGCTGACCGAGACGCAGATACTTTCTTCCCAGGTTTCAGTAAGTCGAAAGAGTACCACTTCGTAGCCTGCTTCTTCTACACTGCTGAAATCAGGCAAGAGGTCGTTGAAGAGTGTACATGGCGGAATAGTGATTGAATCTTGACCGTCGCGGAATTCTTTGGTAGGACAGCTAGTCATTGACTTCTCAGCATGTTCAGTGCGCATGCATACTAGCTGCAAATCGAGGCATCCGTTTAGTCTAGTAGGCTTGCGCTCGTGGATGAGCTCCCAGTGACCAGTTTCACATTCTTCCCGTACAGTACACCTGGAAGCTTCGCGATGTCTTAGAGTGAGTATTGGGTACTCCACGTCGTTATCGATTGGCGCTACGTCGGCGGCCCATTGGACAAGGTTGCCAGAAAAACAAGAGTAGCCTGATGATGGCTTGGGGCGAATCCATTTGTCCTGTTGATATCTTGGGTCACGCTTTGTTTCGGTTGTATAATCTTCCCGATTAATGTTAAGTGATGCCTTGGATGGTTGAGGAGGGAGCTGGCGAGTTTCGCTGCCCTCTTGAGACGTGTCATTATCCACTGGTGCCATCGAGAGAGACGCAATAGCTGATTCCACCTCGGCTAGGGCATTTTGTAAGGCGGACTTCGCAGATTGAAGTTGATCCATATTGAAAAGTTCAGTGGTAGAAAAGATTTAGAGATTGGTCTTTGGGAAGGGTTTACCTGTGGTGATGGTGATGGTGATGGTGATGGTGATGGTGATGGTGATGGCGGTTTGGGTTGAAGATGAACTGCTATATGAAAGGGGGCTTTGAGCCATTTTATAATGGCACCCGGAGAGTTTTCAGGTCAATTTTCACTATGTACTTTTGGGGCTTCTTTATGACTGAGCACCTTGGGTGGACAGTTGACATTCCTCAAGGTATAAACGGGTATGAATCAACTGAACAGAAGTGAAATTCTACACTGGTAACATTCGCAGAATTGCCACAGTAAAAACCGACGACCTTCAAAGAAATTTGCCCCTTGATCTTTGGTTCTTTGACGAACTGGTGATCTGAGAGCTTCCAGTTTCTATTCACTTGTGTAGCAAGGTTTTGCTGTAGCAATTGGTTAGTAATTGTGGTATATTGTCTAAGTTGTTATCCAGATTCATCAATTGCTGTAGAGACTCCTGGCTGAGAGCTTGAATCAGCAGACAGAGCTTAGTGCAACGAGCCTTGAAATAAATACTCGATGTACGTTTATTCCTGTAATTATTGTTAGATTTGTTCGTCAGGCTTGTGTTCAGTTTTGAGAAATAATCGGGCGACAAACTATAGCAAGAGAAGTGACGACAAACAGAGTAATTGTGGTTCTCGCACAAATAAATATCCCTGCTTTTGCCGCCCGTTCGCCATCGGCGGCTGTATCCTCCGCGACTTTGAGACTCAAAATATTCAGGAAAAGCAACAAAAGTGAGTTCGGTGGTGAGTCTAGACCTAGCTCGCGAAACATTGAGCAGATTGCGATGCCACAATGGCAGAGGAGATCAGATGTGACTAGTGAGGATAATGGAATGGATTGAAGCGATGCGTCAATGACTACGCGCAGCCATTCCTCTCTACGGACCACGATTTTGTATTTCGATGAATTGTGTGTGCCTAGTGGAAAATGAGTTTAATTATAGTCTGGACATCAAGATATGAGGCGAAATTCCCATGTATAACTCATGGCTTACAGACTGAGAAGACCCTACGACGACTGGCCAGTAGTCAAAGTAATTGATAAATTAGTTTTTCTTGTTGTCTATACTACACTTCTACTATCATTCATCAAGGTTGTCATCTCCACCAGCTCAGCTGTGCTCGACGAAGCTTCCTGTTGGGCCTGAATTGGTTTTCCCTTGTAAATGGTGCTCTCAGCATGACGCGAAGAACTCGGAGTTCTGCCCTGCTGTCTGGGTGCAGATGATCCTTGGTGGGGATTTCTGGGGCCTGAGTCGATAGAACTTCCCATTCTGGGGAATGCCTTGAGCAGAAGCATCCGCAGATCAGGAAGACAGACACACCATAGGCCAACATTGATCTCAATGACTGACCAATAACAAGTCTCAAAACTGTCCCCTATAGTATGTCAGATGTGACTGGGGGGTGGAGTAGGTCGTGAACTTACAGGTCGGGTTCTGAGAGTTCCCGAAAGCAACCAAGTACCGCAAACGTAGAATACTGACAACCGTGACACTACATATGTTAGTTGTTGGAGAAAAGGTACGAGAAGTTAACCTACAAAGTACCGACTGTGAACATAATAGCCACAGCGAGCTTCCTTTGCCACTTCATCTGCAACTGGACCAGCTGCCAGATAGGAATGGCCAACATCCAAACATCCAGGATAATACTGACGGCAGCAATCGCCCAAGCTAGTGGCTGAACTCCAAGACAATGTCCCTCATGCAACTTATCCCATCCTGTCCAATAAAAGCTAATTGGACGACATTGTGCGATAGCTAAGATGTCAAAGATAAGCATGCCTAGGGCTGAAACACCAATTGTACCCCATATTAGACGCTGGACGGTTACGACGGGAAAAATTCGGAGGTAGAACAGGGCGACGCAAATCTTGGTCAGGAAGATGTCGGAGGCGTAGATGGTTTGGCCGATGTAGAGGTACTTGAACTGTTAGACATAATTTCGAATGCTTATGGGACACATACGCAGAGATAGTTGTTGATCGTATCCGGGCTGAAAAGCCATGCATCTCTTCCGAGACCATTGCCCGACACTATCCGTAGTCAGAATTGAATCCACAAAGTGCGAAACTAACTTACGGCCATGAATACAAACAATAGTGTTTCCCAAGTCGAGCAGCTATTGTAATCAGCAGGGCACTCTTCTGATCATTGGCCAGACTCACAAAGACAGCTAGGACGATGTAATCATCCAGCCTGAACCTTCTCTCGTATCGCAACTTATGCCAAAGCCGGAGGCCGACCAGAATCGCCGTGACTGTAATCAACGTAATGGACAGAATATCGAATTGCGTATGTCTGTCTCGTACGGGAAAATCACAAGCTACTGAGGTGACATTCAGCGTCGCTTCAATCGTTAGCATTTACCAGACACCAAATTCGCCACACGCACCTAACGCGTCCCGAGGGAGGCATTCCTTCTGAACACAGCTCAAAACCTGCGTCTTGAGTTTCGGGTCGGCGCAAAGACACTGGACGTCAATGCCACAGGTCGACGTTGATACAAGCTCGACAAGACAACTCCCCTAACAAAAATCAGCATTTCGCGGTTCAGATAAGCGACAAAACATACAGCGCAGTCAGGTATCTTTGTCAGAAAGTCCGAGACATCATCACAGAACACTTGGCATACGAGACACGCCCACGTCACCAGCAACAGCAGCAGATGCATGCTTCAGTTGATATGCAGCATGATGGGAAGAGAACCAGCTTGTGATATTGACAGGGGAGGGAGTGCGAGGGAATTTGAGCAGTCATTTAATTGTTGATCTGGCACTTGTCGCACGTGGCGGGCTTAGCCTGACTCGAGAGATTGCCGATGTAAAACCTTAGCTGGCCCACAGAGTTTGAGGACTCGTCTCCAGTAGATTTGAAACGGAGTCATGTACAAAGGAGGTCAAGAAGAGGAAAGAAAAATAAAGTAACAGTTCAGCTGGTATATTGTGTGTTGGGATGATAGGTGATTTCTTGTAGCTACCGTTGAGGATCGACGGGTTAGCGCAATCATGAGCTGATGACTGATTCGCGGCGATACAATGAATTGCTAATTCGAGTAAAGGCGTCTCGGCAGTTATGGATCCTCGAGTTGTAGACAAAATGTTCACTGCCTCTTGTGGGTGGATGTTTTCTGTCGCCCGTTCCAAGCTATGCGGCCACTAGAGATCCGCGATCCACTTAGCAAGGCTTATTGTCCAAGCGGGACGTGGTGAAATTATGCGTTCGAGTCAGTGACGCCCAGTTCGCCGAACATTTGGGAGCTGTTACCATTGCCGTATTCCCGCACTTGCTGATAATGAGCATGGCCTATCGTGGTTCAATCTTCACCGCGAACTAGAACTTGGTCTTTATCTTTCACGGCACCTTTTCAGCAACGCCGTTGTTTATCGGCATCAAATTGCATCCCAGGTGGCGTCACATTATAACGGCCGGGTGATATTAGAGTGTGACTACTCCATAGCCTGCAGCAAATGAAGTCCCTCAAGTTGGCATTTAGCCCAGCCGATGCTCTCTAGAAGCATATTTCGGGACACTACCGAATCATCAGAAACTCAAATCTATTTGTAAAACAACCCAAGAGAGAAAGAGAAAGAGAAGCTTGGCGCAGACAGTGTAAATAAGCTTGCGGGAAAGGAACCGCTAGAGCGTTCCCCTGTGTACAATTGGAATGCAAAGCGCAGCGTTTGAAAGTCTCTGAAACATTTGTCACATCCTAACTTTAGAGTTGCAAGCCACTATCTTTGTGATAATAACTAAATAAATCCGCTCAAGCGAACTACGGACAATGGGTTCTCCCCCGTAACGTCTAAATATGCGAACAATGTACCCGTTCAAAGAAAAAAAGCCCTCATGGTCTCTGTGTGCAGCCCACAAATTACCAAGCCTTGACGAACAAAGAACTTGACAAAATGATCGGAACAGGTTACCATCGCCTATCTGGGTTTGGTAGAAGTTTGGTCGTAATCTCTTCAACTCAGGGGCTGCACCCAAGATCTCTGTATCCAGTCTAGAAGGAAATGTGTAAAGAGGATGAGCTAATGTGAGATACTGCAAAGACCGGACCCAAAACCTTGTCGCTACATGAAACTGCCTTGTTCTCTTGCCTCCTGGACCCTTCTG
Organism: Fusarium sp. NRRL 52700; assembly: GCA_013396095.1. NCBI lineage: Eukaryota > Fungi > Ascomycota > Sordariomycetes > Hypocreales > Nectriaceae > Fusarium > Fusarium sp. NRRL 52700. The sequence goes on from JAAQRM010000039.1 coordinate 28,508, forward strand.
GCCATCTCCTCTCTCCTCAATCTGCAACGAAGACATTCCATTGGAACGAAGGTACGGCCCGTATGAATACCAATAGTGCAATGTCTCCAGCCGTTAAATAGGATACCTTGTGCGCAAGGATCCCATTCATGGAAACTTCCCATATTCCTGCCGCAGTAGCATAGCTTCTCATAGTATATTACAGTGCACATCGTGAGCGATAGGGTTTCGAGGTTACTGTAGAGAGGGACGCAGATTGTGCTTCTCTTTGGACGTAGATCTTATCGTAGTGGTCTGTTTCGAGATTGTTGGAAATACTTGGAAAGGCGAAAGAGGTCTCCTTTATATTTAGCTCACACTTCGAGGTTATGATGAAGTCTACCACCGACACATAAGAGGTTCACTTGTTGCTAATCGCATCCTGGATGAAGTGTGAGTCTCTAGCGTCTGCTGGGTCTAAGCGGCTTCTATTCATTGAGACTTATGGTTGAGAGCCCATGATCACCACGAATAAATTAACACGACATAATGGACTACAAATCGTTAATGTATGGCATGAAATGAAGTGAATACGATGAAACCAAGCAAAAAGAAAATGAGGACTTGTATTAATCAGATGATCAATATTGATGACCGTACTGATCCTGCACCGGAATAAAAAATATTCTCGGGTATCTATAAGCGACAGGCAGTTTGCTCTAACACCGAATCATCATTTCCTAGCTTTATTCCAAGAACTCATGCCTAGGCGTTGTTGACGGCTTCTGAACGCACCATATGAAGACATGGCAGAGACCAAAGAAGATCGCCTCACTATACCCGAACATATTATGAACATGAGATGTTAAGAACAGCTACACCCATAAGAATAAAACTATCATTCATTATAAAAGATGTTGGTTGCTAGTCGTCTCTGTCTAGCTATTATTACCTCTACCCACTGAACTGTCTCCGACAATAGCAACGCATCGTCGCATCTACGTCAATCGCCCTCTGAACCACCTGATTTCAAGATGAGTTTTTACAGAACGACCACGACGTCTGGTGCGACTACAAAATCTGATCGGACAGGTATGTTGCCGGATCCGCAGAACTCTGAAGGGCAACCAGCTACCAAAGAAATGTTGACATATTTCAGGCTGTCTTCAATCAGTGAACAAGAGGCCCATTCGCTGAGAGCCACCCAAATCACCTCGCATATTCTTGTTCGACGCATCACCACCGTATGGTTCACTGTAGAATGGACAGACGGCGTGGAGTCATGGGAACCTGAAAATGCGCTTCAGCCCTTTCAGCCAGAGGTGGTGTATGCTTACTGGAATGCAAATGAAGGTGGTCGCGATGGAGCAACCAAATTCGATTTATTCCATGTCTTTGCAATTCTCGACCACAGCGACATGAAGGGTCATGGCAGAAAGCGTACTAGGAAGCATTCTTATAAGGTTCAGTGGGTTGGATATGATGAGAACAATCTCAGCTGGGAACCAGCAGCAAAGGTTGCGATTCTTGTTCCACGAATGAAGGAGGAGTATGATCAGATGCATGGGCTGTAGAGTTTAGAAGATAGTATAGTGTAAGTGAGTCAACTATCAGGTGATCTGGGAACTACTTGTGACTCCATTCTTAAACACGTTGAGAACACAGAGACTTCGAGGACGCAAGTGATATGAAGGAACATTCAGACTAAATCGTGTCACAATGATTATGTAAGCAGAAAAGATTTTAGACCATTCTTTCAGATACTACCATCTCTATCGCCATTTAAATTCAAGTGGGACTAGATTCGAAGCTAAGGGAGCGAAGTGAACATTTAAATACAGAGGCCTCCAGGACTCATACTGGCCCATTTGTGAAGGTCCATGATTTTTCTGCTGAACTAAGAGAAACTAAATATAATACTCTTCCTGTCGTGGAGAAGGAGGATATTGTTGTCTTAGCTACGAGAACTCAGGTCGAGGTCAAGAGCTCTACTGCGAATACGACAGTTCTATGACTTGGACAAGTTCGACCAGGGCTCGTTCGCTATCTATGGAACTTTGAATGAGCACTTTCTTTTCTGTATACCGGTAAGAATCCTATCTGAAAAGGCAGCTCCTGGGCCATGCGCTGTGCATTCCGCTCTTCGCAGCGCAGAAGTGTAGTTGTATGACCGAATGCTTGTTCACCTCGCTGCTCACTATGCTGCCAAGATGGGATACCATGTCACAGCATCTACACTAACCCGGACAGGAACAAGCAGCTCAAAAGATGGGGGCGTCAAACTTGAGCGAAGTTACTCCAACATGGCCTGAACTTTACAGAATGATCAAAGTTATATTGCACTAAGCTAGTAGTCTGCTATATAAGGAACCCATCAAAGTAGCAACAGCCAGAAGCCCACAATGTTTCTCCATATCCAGGCGACTTTGGTACGCTCAACCTGGAAAGTAGCGTAGATAGATTCCAGTGACATTATAACTTGGGCCCTGGCCGAGGCTTCGGCTTTGGAGGGGGAGGCATTGGGTTTGGTGGGGTAGGCATTTTGGTGACGGGTTGCAGTGGAAATAATATGTATATCGTTCTGGAGTCCAAATTGGCAGTGTATTTAGAGTGAAAGATTTAAAGAACTTGGGTGTGTTGGCGCGGCGATCGGGGTTTATATAGATCTGAAGCTTCTGTGACTCAGTGACGAATGGCAGTCATATAGGTAATAATCACAACTTAGAAATGTCGCACAATCATTCATTGAGACTTACCACACTGTTAATTTGGCGACGTGAAACCATGATGGTCAATTAATATTAAGACTAAAAAGACAACTACTATGACAAACACTCCTTTCATTACATCACTCCTTCAGCCGAGGTGCTGCTTGATCTCCTGCTGCGTCCATTCCCAAAGCTTTTCACGGGCCTCCTTATCCTGACTCAGTTTGCTTCCCTTGCCAGTCACACCAACAGGATGGTAGAAAACGCCACTTTCAGCCTTGGGATCAGTCGCTGCCCATAACTGATTCAATGCCCCCTTGGCAGCATCAATAGCGATGAAGCTGAGTACAAGCCGTGTAAGCGTTCCCAAGATGAGACTGTTATTAATGATCGGTCCTGCGAGGTTCGTCTGTACGACTCCCGGGTGGATGCTGATGACTTTTATCTTGGGATATCGCTCCGCAAGAGCTGCGGCGTAGTGGACGTTTGCAAGCTTGGATATCCCGTAGCGCGAAGTCGTAGAGAAGTTAGACATTGTGGTCTTGAATTGATCGAACTGATATGGATTCTTTGGAGACATGGCCTCTGCCGCGGAAGAAAGGAAAACGATCCTCACATCGGGATTGGTTTTGGCAGTTTCTTCGAGGGTAGGGAGGAGGAGATGTGTCAAGAAGGCATGGCCCATATGATTCGTGCCAATCTGGATCTCGTAGCCTTCCTCGGTAAGACCCTCTGGCGTCATCATGATGCCAGCATTGTTCATGAGGACATCGAGTCGGGATGAAGAAGTTTGAAACTCTGCGGCGGCGGCTTTGATGCTCGACAGAGAGGCGAGATCAAGAGCTAGAAAAGATATCGCTTCGGTGTTGGAGCCCCCTTGTCGCAGATCATTTACGGCCTGCTCGAACTTTGCTTTGCTGCGACACGCGAGGAAGATCCTTGAGGGTTCATGCTTCAAAAGCGCCCGAGCGGTCTCGAGACCAAGTCCTGAGTTCCCGCCAGTGATGAGGATGACTTTGCCCTTCTGGCTGGGGATATCAGTATCTGGAGAAAATTTGACAGATCCCATTTTGTCTTTTGCCTGAGAGAGAATGAATGCCGAGCAGAATGGCTGCGAACGTGGCGCGATATATGTAGCAATGACGGGCTCGGAATCGTGGTTGTCCCGTGTAGATGTCTTAACTCCGATGCTAGGCTCTTTCGGCATGTTAGTTGCATATCTCGAACGTTCGGCAGATGCGAAAACTCTGCTCCGCATTGATGGTGACATGCAAGTGGGGGCTACAGCAGGCTTCTGACCACTAACAGTGCAATTGTCTAAAAGTGGTATCATACGTATATCGAAGATCTACGTTATTTTGTGGCACGACGCTGCAACTGGGCATCCGCTACCAACTGCACAACATTATTACCTGTAAACTGTTAATGGCTTGGTTTGAGTCTAGTCAATAAGGCAAGTAATCAGCAACCATCCTCTCTTTGTTTATGTTGAATGTCCGACCAAGAAAACAACATTGAATGAAAGAAATTAATCCCTAGGAAATAAAATCCAAGATAAGCCATCCTATAAATGGAGATTCTTCGAAGAAACCTAGCACTCGCGATTCGATAACGTGCTCTAACATAGCCCATGCAAAGCTTGCAATGATCCCGACACCGATATCCAGAGGAGCTGAAATGGTGATTGTCGTCTTTTACAAGCTGAAAGAGGAGCGACGTCACATCTACTGATTACGCTAATAAATAGCCGTGGAGTGAGTGCTTGCCACTAAAATGTGAGCCAGTAATAACCCCTTGTCAGAACCTTGTCCTACTGTATCTTCAGCTTGCCCAAGGATGTAGAACATCAGCCCGAATTTTCACAAGGCGTTGCGCAAGGCAGTTTGAGGTAAGCAGAAGGCCGCCTACATTTGCACTTTTTGACGCAAACCCAGCCAATTCAGGCTCGCATTAGGCAACCTGCATATCTCACCTGTGAGCGATAAATGAGGGGTAATCATTTTCAACTAGAACTGCTTCCTCTTCATTTTTCACAAAGTCAAGTAACCCCAGTCTCACTTTCTCTGAAAACAGTCACGCCTAGCGGGCAATACTGTGGTTGTCAAACTCTACGGGACATTCCGTTGAACTCAACCTCATCGGAATTTTGGCCTAAATATCATATCGCATCGTATCCTCTCGCTCAACCATGGCTAATGACTGGGACGCAAGCGCAATTTCGGCTGTAGCCGCTTTAATCGTCGCACTCTTCGCACTCATCGTTGCTGCTGCTCAGGCACTGCAACAATACTTGATCACCGGACAACTCATCCGTCTTTGCGATAGCGTCGTGTTCGGCCCCTTACCAGGCCAGGGCTATCGCGTTTGGCAGTTCTCTCAGTTTCGCTTCCGAGTACTGTACTCTATTCCCCAGATTAATCTCGAGGCCGATCTGTGGCCGAAGGAAAGTCCACATATCAAGTCGTATGCTGTCGGGAAGGAAATGCTACCTAATCTCCACCCAGATTCACTGATTGACTACTCGGCGTCAAGCTCCTCAATCGAAGTTGGGTCCGAATATAGAGTACCTTTGAACAGGGTGCGTAGGGCACGCAGAAGGTCACAGACGAGCAGCGAAGCTTGGAGTCCCTCAGATCGCCCTCGTTTCACATATTGGGATTCTTTCAGACTTTGGCTGCGCCGCAGGCTCGTAAGCATAAAATTGGCCAGACCACAAGCGAGCAGCGACTCTTGGAGTTCTTCAACTAGCTCTGATTACACTTTCTGGGACTTTTTGCCCATTTGGCTGCGTCGCAAGTTTGGACGAGCCCACTCGATCGTAGCACCGGCAAAAAAGGAACAACCAGCTTCTGGATCTAATGACGCATCCGTGGGCGAGGCGTCATGGGTGTCCTTCTGCAAAGCCATCAACAGTTCATGTGGAGGGTCAGTGAGATACCGCTCTGTCACGTATGACGCCGACCGATGTCCTTCTGATCTCGTTACGGCACCGATGCAGGTTTCTATGAGGGATATTGCCGTGATGGGCTTGACAGCGGGTATGAAAATCACAGACTGTTCGTTCAGGGAAAGATCCCTCTCGATGCAAGGGGCCATTGGCACGATTACTAGCTCCAACCATCCGATTCTTGGTCCAATACTTCATTTCACACCTAGAGCTGTCACCTCACCAATTCCTCGCTTGCTAGCTCCATGGAGTGACGATGATAGGGGTTCTGTGGATCCCCGTTGGCTTTCTCGGACATGGGATGTCTGTACTGTTGCAAAAGTCTATTTTGGCTCGCTCAAGAGACGTACGACTCGACGGCTTGACGACCGATGGACTAGTTATCAAGAACCCGACAAGCACTACAGGCACCAGGGGCACAGAAGAGAGTACAATATGGCTGGGATTGTTCCGGCGGCCGATGTGGATGAACGTCAAACACGAAGGAAACAGAAGACAAAAGTCAAGGCAAAAGGCAAGGCAAAAAGCAAGACAGGGCCCGTATCTGTGAGTCGCAGGCCCCAAGACGGGAATTGGTTCATCGTAGAGCCGCCGGGTCTTCCCGCTCCAACCGCTCCTACAGAGGGCCATGGGGACAAGGAAAAGGTTAAAGGCCGGAGAGGGACTGGGAAGGATAATGAAGGAGAGGTGACACCAGTGCATCAGTCTCCATCGGCCGCCGAACTCAACTCCGCAAAGGAGCATCATACGGTTCCTGAAAAAGAACTGCAACAGAAGCTCCCCAGAGATGACTCAATTTCCGAAAAGGCGCAGCCAGGTGTTCAAACTACTGTAAAAGGAAATGCATCAAAAATTCATCCGGGCGACTCCGATAACTCAACTCAACACGATGCAAAAGGAAGAGAGCAAAGTGATGATGTCCCGGCAGCACCTGTTGCAGACCCATTGATACATGGTGACGTGCAGGAAGAAGTAATAGCGCTGAAAGCGGACGAACATGGAGGACAATCTCAGAGTACCTCGTCAAAGCCTGACGAACAGAATGCAGACGCTCCCCAGACTAGAGCAGGAGGGCCCCGGCCATGTTTGCAAGGCCAGTGACTCGCCTACTTCTGACGCAGACACCACACTGGGATACACTGCCAGTAGAGAGCCCGCAAGGCCCGAGTCACCGGGAACCAGATATCACCCCGCCTCGGAGAAGAGTCACGGTAGAAGACGTACCTGATAGCGGCGATGAAGTAGCGTCTGAGTCTGAAAGACCGCTGGGCCCAGAGGCACTGGACCGGGGCCGTGCAGCGAAAAAGAGACAAGACAAGAGGAACAAGCGCAGCCGAAAGATACAGAAGGACAAGGCTATCGTCGAGGAGTCTTGGACGGACGACAACAGGCCTCAATTCCTACTAACTTACTCGGAAGAAGGTCCAGGCGCAGAGCCAGAAACAAAAGAAGATAAAGCTCATGCAAGAGAAGCAGAGCGACGGCGCAGACGAGAAGAGAGAGAGCAGGAACGCGACAGACGGAACAGATCGCGAGGCAATGTTGTTTCTCTCAACCGGATGGACATGTATTGGTTCTGCCAGGTGGACATCTACCAGGGCTTCTGGGCTACACCGTGGAGATCCGACGTCCCTATTGATACATCGCTCGTTGGTGCCGTCACTGTCATTCTAGAGGCGTTGCTGGGGTTTCTGGAAGAGAACGTGAGCTTGGTTTACCGCAATCCCAACCGTTTCTACGACACGCAAGACTGGATTACGTACGGCGGGATAACATACCCAGCGTATGCAAGTAATGCACGTGGCGGCGCTATTGCGAGAGGTTCATACAAGGGTGTACGGGTTCCAGCGTTCAAGTACACTGTTCCGGCGCTCGAACTGCTGTACTCGTATGAGTGGCAGGTATCGAGCTACCTACACGACCAGGAGCGTCATTGCGAGGATCTCAATATCGAACTAATGCGAATCGACGCTTGGCTCTCATACGTCGGCCGCACAGAGAGAATTGCAAATGGACCCACAGACCTATTGAAAGGAGCGCCTGCGCTTGTGCAGCTGTTACAAGCGGACTTTGAGGTGGATTTCATGAACATTGATCTATCAGCCAAGGAGGGTGGGCATCAGGACATTCAGGGGTTAGCTGACAATGTGATGGACTTTCTTACAGATGAGGAGCTTGATGAGGCTGAGCAGTTGTACATACTTGTTGCACTGCTTCGTGCTGTCAAGGTCTGTCAGTGTGTGTTGGCTGGGTCGGATACTCGTGAGATGTATGAGATTCTTACGAAAGATGTTCAGGCGCATCTTGTTTGAGATTCAACTGAGAGAGTAATGGTAGTGGGGCATGCTATAGAAGGTGGCGATGATGCTATTGAGCTATTAAAAGAAAAGAATTGAAATGAACTGGGCTTTGTCTATTTGATTCATGAGTTGGCGATTCTCAGGCTACCCTAAATCATCATAAGTGTCTTATCTTTACTTCCTAATCGGGTAGTTTTACCGATAACGAACCCCGCACCATAACAGAACATGAACTGTCCAGATCTCATGATCAACAACTCTCTCTGTACATCGCATCTTTCAACCGTGTTCTCTGAACTTCCTGAAATCGGGACCAAGATGAAATTCACATTATTCTCCGGCGTGTCCAACCAACCACCTCTTCCAGAGAACCCACAATCAGAGCCCTTTGAACTCGTCGCTCTTCCTGGTCCCGACATCTGGAGAACTCCCTCTTGCGCTGGAGGCCGCGATGACTTCAGCGGCCCCATCTACGCAACCCCCATCCCTCTAAGCTCATTCAAAAGCGCCAAAGTCACCATAGCATCAAACTTTCCCGGGAATTACTCCCAAGGCGGTCTCATCTTATTCATGCCCGAAACCATCCCAATCACTCAAATCGGCCTCGAGGAATCACCACGAACATGGATCAAAGCTGGAATTGAGAAAGTCGACGGCGAATTCTTTGCTTCAGTCGCTGCTGCGAAACCGTACTCGGACTGGAGTTTGGTTAGGTTGGAGGAGAGCTGTGCTACTTTTGAGATGGAGAAGGTGAAGGGTTCGCTTTGGATATATGTTACCGGGAGGGATGGGAGGAGAACACCGGTGAGGAAGTTGACTTGGGTGGTTGATACGGCTCCTGAACATGATATCTGGATTGGTGTTGCGGCTTGTATGCCAAAGGGTGATGAGAGTCAAAGCGGCGGAATGCTGAAAGTGCAGTTTCGAGACTTTTCTGTCACAACCGAATAGTCTCGGAATCATAAAAAGGCACCATATTATATTAACATAGTTGGGTACTGAGCACTACGAGAATCTTTTACTGGGACATAGAATGCTAATCTTGTGACTCTAAGATTGCTCGTAGTTGAAGACTCGGATGTCCGGCTTGGCTTCAAAGATAGTCGAGTGAGTTTCCTCTTGCCAGACTCCCTGGGGTCAATGATGCTAGGAACATGATGTTCATCAGATCGCTACTACTGGTAGAGTTCACGGCGCGTCTTCAGAGGAAATATTATTTCAGTGTGCATGTATGTAAAAGCTTCCTTGCCACTACCATCCTCCCCTTATCAATGATAGATAGTGCCTCTAAGAAGCATCCACTTACCCAGTAGTATATACATGTTTTACTCCCTTTTTCTTGATTTCGCCAGTATTTATTCCAGCACATTCCCTCACAATATTCATAGTCTCTTATTCTCGTACATGCTCTACCCTCGAATGCATAGTTCTAACAGGACCTTCCAAGCGTTAAAGACAATAAGAATACTGTTCGACTTAAGTCCCCTTATGGCTTGCCTATTCGGCGCAGAGCTCTGGAACTTCTATTTGTTCACGCCAGTGGGACTCAGTGTTCTTAGTATATGCCTGAAATCTCAAAATCTAACAGCAGACAGCCACTGGTAAGTCAATGAACTGCAAATCATATAATTATGCCGCAACGCACACTCCACGGAAAATCAACTTCTTTCGGCACCATCTAACACAGAATTTTAGTCAACTACACTCACCTTCATAACCCCAACTCGCCATGAAGACCGTGCAGCGCGAATTCCTTCCCCTTTTTGTCATCTTGATCTTGGTATTCACCATCCTCTTTTTCCTTTCCTTCTGCATCACCCTCCTGAAGTACATCCGACTTCTTCTCCACCTCTTCTTTACCGCCGTGTACTACTGTATCATTCCCGTCGGTGGAATCGCACTCCTCTTCTACCTCCTTCGTTCCGCTACGTAAGTATCTCCGTCACTGATACCGGGATTGAAGACATGATCTTCAATATGCCCTTTTCGCTGGGTCTTCTGACCGGGCTTGTGGTTATGCAGGCCTTGAAGTCTCCCCATATCTTTTTTGGACACTTTATCAACTTGATTTTCAAGTGGTCTCTCTTGTTGCTTTTTTATCACTGTCTTCGCCCAATTAAGGAGGCCTTGCAGCAACTTCTGGGGCAGAGGACTTGATCGCGGGATGAAGGCACAGTGATGAATGTTGTTGAGGATTTGGGTAGAGCAACGTCAAACCCCAATATTCAACCAGAACAGAGAAGGGAAGAAACGTCAGGACGTAAGTCCCAAGGAATCAAGATAGTTAGATGGTTTAGCTTAAGCCAAGAAAACTCTTTATCAACTTTCTTCTAGTGTCCGTACTCTTGTCCAAAGTTGTGACTTCCAATGCCTACCTATTACACTGATTCCCTTGCGAAGGGAGTGGGAAGACCATTCAAAAAGAAAAAAAAAAGTGATTAGATGATGGATTAAACTGTGTTTTACTGACTGAGATATCTTTATGCCTAAGTAACCAAACAATACCAATAATAACGAACTGCATCATATTTTGCCCTCGATCGTAGCCACTACCTAAGCTTTGGCACTAGGAGCAGGCACATTTTGTGAGACTTGCTCCTCCGTCCATTCCCAGAACCGCTTCGCATGACCCGTTCCCCCTTCAGCCTCCGTCTTTGATCCCTTGACCATAGCCGGGAGTGCATGCCACAACCTTCCCCACGGTGAAACTCCAAGTCGATCATGTCAGCGTAATCCTCAGAAAGCATCCTTTGACTACTTACTGAATCTCCCCGAATTCTCAAGCGTCACTTCAGGAGAGAACCCAGCAAAGATATTGACATATCCACCATAGTGCGACGGATAAAAAACAGTTTTGCGAAGAATCCAAGTCAGAAACTTGCCCTGCGTGCGCCAGAGCTCCGAGTCGAGGTTGCCGGGGTTGAGCGGCACAGAGATAATGCCATCGCTTTTGTGGCGGGCAGCATATTCCGTGGCGTGGTAGTAATTTCCAAGCTTGCTAATTGCATACTGCTGAAATAGGCTCTGCTTGTCAATATTCTTGACTCGTTCGATGTATTTCTTCGTAGACGTCCAAAACGCAGCTGTTGACGATGCCCAAACCACGCGAACAGTTCCTGGTGGAGATATCTTTGCGGTATCGACCAACACGGGCGTCAATCTCTGCGTCAGAGCAAAACTACCGAGACAGTTGGTTCCTAATTGAAGTTCGTAGCCCTGCTTAGTCTTGGAACCATACTCAGGGAATCCAACGCCTGCATTATTAAAAAGAACATGAAGCTTGTCTTCCCTTTTGATGAATTCTGCAGCCGCTGCTTGAACACTCTCAAGGTCGGCGAGGTCGAGTTGGATGCAGATCAATTCGCCTAGGGACTCGGGATAGGCCGCTTTGATCTCGTCGCGAGCCTTTTCATTTTTCGTGGTTGTTCGTGCGAACATGTAGACTTTTGCGTTCTTGCTGTAGACCATTTTGGCGATTTCTTTGCCGACGCCTGTGTTTGAGCCTGTGATGGCAATCACCTGGAATTTGAGAAGCACGTCAAAGAGAGTTCTGGTGGCGTTGATGGTTGGCGACCTACCTTGCCCTTGAGATCGGGTAAGTCATTTTCTGTGTATTTTGGGCTGCCGGCGAATAAGCTCTGGCGCACAATGTTGAAGGCAGCTGCCATACTGTCGTTATTGTTCAGTCAATCTGCGTCACACAAGAATGTGCTATGGTGATCCACCGCGCGCTATTGAGAGTAGCAGGCTATTTATTATCAACGCGTTCAGTCGATGATGCACGTTTCCAAGGACATGATGATCGACAGAAGCACTCGGAAGCTAATCTTCAGTGGTCTAAGCGTACTGTAAGTGCTAAAGATGATTTGTTGACTGCACTGTTAGCCCCAACCTTAACTGTGTGCTTGGACCGAGGTATGACGTCTCCTTCTAGCATGGCTCACTTCTACGCACATCATCTCACGATCAAACAATTTGGCGTTCGATGTATGCAAAGATAAGATAAACAGACTTGGTCTTGAGTACTGAAATGCGATTTATCTGCGACAAAATCAACTACTGCAGCTTCAATACATCCTTCAATACAGTCAGCGCCCCAAACAACTCGTTATCGTGATACTTCCTCGCCACAATCTGCAGAGTGATCGGGGCGCCAGTAAAGTCAGACTCTTCCCACAGCTTCTTCACCTGTCCACAAGCCTCACTCAACGGCTCATACCCACTGGAATACTTTTCATTTCCCTCCACCTTGACAGGTGTAGGAACGATAACGCCAGGATAATCCACAAGGTTATACAGCGATGTATAGTTCCAGAAGAACGCTGTATCATGAGCTGATGCGGGTCCAACGAATGCAGGTCCGATGAGTATATCCACGTCTTGCTCTTCCCAGCTCTTTGCAAATGCCCAGCGAAATTCATCTCTCTCTCGACGCATGAGACTCATGTCAACGGCTGTCTGCATTCCAAGTGGCTCTGCGTCCTTCCAGATCCAGTCACTGAGAGGATGGATGGGCTCTCCTGTAGCCTGTATGGCATCTCGCGATGGCTGTCCACCGTCAGGCCAATACATACGCTTAATCTTGGACCAAGCGCCCGCTGAGTCAAACACCTTGAAGTCCTTGAGCTCAATAATGTCTTTGTATCTCGGATCACAGAGCTGCTCTCGAGCCCAAGCCAGAGCCTTGACGACTGGAGGTTGAGGAACAATGAATCCATCGTCGCTGACAAAGCCGATCTTCAAACGACCAGTGATAGGAGTCTTGAGACCATTCCAAGGGATAGGCACTAATCTTGGGTCCTTTAGATGGGGCTTAGAGGACAAAACGCACTGCATCAACAGGTCCATGTCTCTCAAGCTCCGACACATAGGGCCAGTTGACGCCAGGACAGTCAATTCAGCTGGAAACGGCATTGCGTCGAAACCTCTCATTGGCATGGTGTATGACGTTGGCTTGAATCCATAAATGCCGCAAAAGGCTGCAGGACCACGGATGCTGCCGCCGATATCAGAACCAACGCCGAGAACAGAACCTTTCATTGCAATAAGGGCTGCTTCGCCGCCTGTTGATCCGCCTGATGAAAGGTTGATGTTGAAAGGGTTTAGGGTACGACCCCAAAGGGAATCAGTTTCAAGGTGCATGATGGTTTGGGGTTGATTGGTCTTGCAATAGAACACAGCGCCAAGACTTCTCAGAATCGCAACCATGTCACTATCTGTCGCATCCTCTCTCAAGCTCCCCAGATAGCCTTGAGAAGATAGTGTACCGGCTATAGCCATGTGTTCTTTGATGCTGATGGGCAGTCCATGCAGAGGACCAATAGGTTTCCCGTGCTTGGCCATATACTCATCAAGACCTCTTGCCTGAGCAATAGCTTCATCCATAAGCCATTGCGTTAGACAACAGGTGAGTTGATGCGCGATGATAGAACGCTTGGCAAAAGCAGTAGCGACTTGAACAGCTGAAAATTGACGGCTGGCGAGTGCCTGCAGTAGACCAACAGCATCATAGTCTTCTGTGATGCGGATCTCGTCTTCAGTGAGGATGCCGCAGGAAGAAGGGATGTTGGAAACGTCGAGCGGAGGATTGGCGATTAGCTCGGCGGGGAGATAGTACTCTAGAGGTACTTTGGATTTGATGGTGTCGAGAAGAGCAGCGCGTCTAGCTTCAAAGGCTGGTGTTCCGCGAGGAACAGGCTTCGGTTGAACAGTGAATGAAGTTGGCTGTTCTAGATCGTCGGTGGCTCTCACTTGAACAACGGAGACATCTTTGATCAGGGCTTGAGGGGGAGCTAGAGGAAGAGGGGTAGGTGAAACGACGCTCATGATGGATGAAGACGGCGTTGATAAGAGTCGAGGTGCTGAGAGATAAAGAATTTGGAATGCAGTGATATAGACAAACCAGATAGATTGAAAGATAAATTCACGTATTAATACTACCTTCAATTCACTTGCATGATCATCTCGTTCCGCCCGCCCGCTCGATCTTGATAATCACTTTCGGAATTGCATTCCTTGTCTCTTAGGGTAAGTCGACACGAGGAACCGTCGCAAATACACATCATTGGGCAGATTCACCAACCTAACTTAGCTCAAGCCTTCGTCCCACTGTCATGATAAGACTGACCATTCACGTGTATTTGCGCCATCATGTTACATGGATGCACCACTAGCTTATCCGCCCCCCTCCTGATTAGCTCTTAGCGGGGAAGCAGAATCTCGGAAACAAAGATAACTAGCCAAGCTATCGGTATTCACAGCTTCATCATATCAGCTCTATCATCCTTCGCTTGGTAAGTAGTCGAGGCCTGGGTATATATTGGCAGGCCTCAACTCGTTTCTGTCGATCTGTTCGGCCTGCATTCGTCACACCCTTTACCAAATCCGCTTTTTCGTTCTATTCTAGCTATACAATGACCGAATCTATCAGCATCCCTGGTACCGTCCATCTTGTGGATCTGGACCATGACATGCATGCCCGTCATGCCAGTTCATCTGCCGACATCGTCCTCAACCCGACTCCATCTAAAGACCCCAATGATCCATTGAACTGGACTCCCCGTCGCAAGCTCCTCTCACTGATTTGCCAGAACCTGTACGTCATGACGTGTACCTAATCGTGCGACAAGACAACTAACGATATCTAGATATACATGGTTCGCTGGCTTCTCAGTGTCTACTGTCTATTCGGTTCTCGTACCCCTCTCTACCCAATCTGGTGTTTCCATCGCCACTCTGAATGAGGGAACGGGATACATGTTCCTCTTTCTTGGCTGGAGTCTTCTTTTCTGGCAGCCCTTTTCTTTACGCTATGGCAAACGCTTGACGTATCTGATCTCTATCCTTGGTGCGATAGTAAGTCATCCGCCCTGTAACCCTTGCGTACAATTTCTGACAACTCTCTGCTTAGGGCACCACTATTTGGAGGTCAGTTTCGCTCTTGCACCTGATGTGTATCCTTTGACTAACGGGGTTTTAGTGCATATGTCAAAAGCGATGGAGAGTGGCTAGCAAAGTGCATTATCCAAGGCTTCTTCATTTCTCCCATTGAAGCCCTTCCTGAGATCTCAGTCACCGATATCGTAAGTATCCAAACCACTCACTAAAACCTCTACTCACGCCCTTAGTACTTCACCCACGAACGCGGTACATACATGGGAATTTATTCGTTTACCCTCGCTGGCAGCAATTACTTCGCCCCGGTTGTCTGTGGCTTCATCGCTGATCACCAGGGCTGGAAGTGGGTCTTTTACTGGCCCGCTATCTTCCTGGCTGCTACATTTGTTTTCCTCTTCCTCTTCATGGAGGAGACGAATTACACCCGCGAACCCGTTTCTGAGGACACTCCTGAGGCCTCTTTCTCCCAGGGCGAGATCAAGAATGAAAAGAGTGGTTCTGTAGCTGCGGATGCACCAGCTGCGGAGAATGGAGAGGTTTACAATACTCCCAAGACCTTTATCCAGAAGATGTCGCTTTGGCAACCATCGCCGGGACAAAGCATGTTCAAACGATCATGGCGATCACTGAAGTATCTGACCTGGCCTGTAATCTTCTACGCCGGTTTCTCCTACGGTTCATACCTCATCTGGTTCAATGTCCTCAACGCAACAGCTTCTCTCATTCTCTCCGGTGAGCCCTATAACTTTAGCTCTTCCATGGTTGGCCTGAGCTATCTTGCCTGCTGCGTTGGCGTCATAGTTGGAGCCCTGGTATCTGGCAGACTCAGTGATATTCTGACCATCAGGCTTGCCCGACGCAATGGTGGCATCATGGAAGCTGAAAGCCGCCTTTGGCCGTTTGCCACCTGTGTCGTCGTGGTCCCTTCTGCGCTTATTCTCTGGGGTGTTGGGGCTGCCCAGGAAGTCCATTGGTTTGGACTTGTCTTTGCGATGGGATGTCTCGCGTTTACTAGCGCTGTTGGCGTCACTCTGAGTGTCAACTATCTCATCGATAGTTATCATGGTATTAGTGGCGATGCGATCGTTACTGTCATTCTCATTCGAAATACCATGTCTTTCGCAATTAGCTATGGGTAAGTCTCATTCCAACAAATCTCGTCGACAATTGCTAATCATCTGAGTAGCATTACTCCTTGGATTACTCATCTCGGGTACCAAAACTGCTTCATCTCAGCAGCCTTTGTCGGAATGGCAGCATCATCTGCGTTTTTTATCATGATTGTTTATGGCAAGAAGTTCAGAACTCGTAGTGCTGAGAGATATTATGAGCTGGCCGAGGATGGTCAAGGAAGCCACTGATTGATTGATGGATGCTAGTTACTTTCTGTAGTGTAGCGTAAGAGAGAATCGCCGGACTTTGAAGCTATTGGCATCTGACAGTACCTAGATTAACACAATCCGTTATTTGTTATTGATGTACCATATCTACCATCAATTTTAACTCCCTTCTAACCGACCTTGATAAGTCTAACAGCCGTCTTGATAACAGCATCCAGTCGATCAAGATACGCAACAATGAACTGATTGGGTGAACGGGATCTTGATATCGGCTATCGTCGTGCCAAGCGTATAGGATAACCATCCATGTTAACCCCGCATCCCAACAACTCCACCATGAAGCTATCGTCCAGTGACGTTTGAGATGATCAGCCCCAGATAACGCTGGCGTACGCAAGGAACACAAGTTAACCTGTTTAGGACAATATCTCCCTGGTCACACGCCAACGTTAGATTCAAATAGTGCCTGAAGCTCCTCCCTTTCCCACTGCCGACTCCAATAAACACCTTCATAAATGCCCCCGCCTGCGGTTTCACGGCCCCAACAAAACATGCGACGATGACCGATAAAATTAACAATTCCCGGAGAAAGTTGCGCACAAAAACTGGTTGCTTTACATGTAAGTCTACAGTATGTGGCCAATCGTGGTGCTAATATTTAGATAACCAGGTAGACAGAGACGCAAGAAATGCGACGAAAAGTCTCCGATCTGCGACTTATGCCGATCCTCTGGACGAAAATGTATATGGCCGTCACCGAGCGATTTACTCGACCGTCGTTACTCCCACCATTGCGACTCACGACATCAAGATCGGAGCCTGAAAGGCCAATTACCTGAACTCGAGGATGATGCTGAAAATTCGTTGATACCCGGCGGCAGCTTCCAACCCGTCCAACATTTTCTCTCCCCCTCCAGCCCATCAACTACCTATGAGACGGATTCCGTCTGTCCCTTGGACCTCCTATCGCAAGCCGCCTCCGTACACCGCGTACTCTCCAACCATCTAGAGCTCCGCGTCTCCGATCACTTCTCCGACAAATACTTTTCCCTCCTCTTACTGCCAGACTGTTACCGCGGATTCCACGACGGCTGGCTCACCGAGATAAAGCAGCTCATGGTGACTCACAAGAGCTTATACTACTCAGTCTTGGCCTGTGCTGCATCGCACATATTTCTTTCCGACTCCGTCTGGGAAATGCATCCCGTTGCGTTATCCTATTATGCTGAAGGGGTGAAAGAACTGCAGATTTTACTGGGGAAAGTTGCTCAATATGAGAATCATGACGCGCTCCTCATGTCTGTCATGCTACTTTATCTCCACGGGGTATGTATCCAGCGACCATGATAAAGAGTCGATCGCTGACGATAACAGTGCTTGGGATGGGGCACGCGTAGTGATGTTGCGCAGCACGTCAATGCTGCAACTCGTATAGTCACCCTGAGACTGCTTGAAAAACCAGCCGGCATCCAACGACTGTTCGACAGACTCGCCCTCGAGAGTGTCGTCTACCAGCAGTTCCTACTCTCAACGGGTCTATGGTCAGAAAGCAGTCAATGTGAATTTGTGTTCGACCCCGATTTCTGGGACAGTGTTGAAAAGCTTCTCGACAGATCCTCGCTCTTATCAGGGGCACCTTGGAACGTTGAAAGTCCTGTCTTAGGGGTACCATTGTACTTCTTTCGCACAGCCATAATATTGCGGGATTGCTATCGCTCAGGTGTCAGTTTAGACGCAGAGGTCCTCAGTCGGATACGAGGTGAGGTGCAATACTGGGAAGCGCAACTCCGCGACCCGAATTCGGAATCTATTTACAGCTCCACGGATACACTTAGAAAAATACCCAGCTCAAAGATCAGAGACGAGACATACTTATATGCATTAGTTGCGTCTCTCCTGCTTGAGCAGATTAGTGCGCATGGAAGCAGGGGGACTATGCCATCGATGGTATCCAGGGACAAATGGCAGATAAAAATGTTTCTAGGGATTCTGAAGAGTCATCAAGGCAGTCGAGAATGGGCAAGATCATATGCGGGGAATTGGCCAGCGTATACCCTAGGAGTATTTGTTTCTGCCCCTGAAGATAGGCTGGTGGTGAAGGAGGATCTTGAAGCTTCGTGGGAGGTCACAAGAATGACCTATGCCCTAAGATATTGCCGTGATCTAGATATCATTTGGAGGTCGAGATAGTAGGAGGTGATAAAAAGCTAGGAAATATGTTCCTGAGGTCCTTAATGAAGCACTGGCGGGTCACAACTACATCGTCTCGATATACACTTCTTCATAATAAACGAGGCGTTTCTATTTCTACTTTTACTTTTGTTTAAATAATAACTTGGTGAGTGGCAGGCTTCTCGTCCTCATGGCCGAAGATGTTGACGTCCCATCGAGGCTTGTCTATTGAAATGGTCAGCGCTGAACCTGTTGAAGATCACTGAGGTTGAACTTACTAGCGACGTATGGAACGTTGTAACGGCGCTGCTCCTTGCCGACCTGCTCGATCTCTCGGATATCGTCCTCGGACAAGTCGATCTCCTGGAAGTTCTCGGCAATGCGCTTAGGTGTGACAGACTTGGGGATGACACTGTGGCCACCAACTTGGGCCCATGCGAGACTGTAATCGCGTTAGCCATGTAAAACAGTGTCACATTCCAATGGTGACTTACAGGACTTGAGTGGGTGAGACGGGTTGACCCTTCTCCTTGGTCAATCGCTCGGCGACGGCCTTGATCTCGGGGTAGGTGAAGAGGAGGGGAGCGTTGACCATGTTGTTACCGAAAGCCTAAGAGATCAATTAGTATTCGAAATTTCGATTTAGTCTGCAAAAGCTTACAGAGTAGGCGGTAACGTGAATGTTCTTCTCCTTGCAGTAGTCAATGAGATCCTTCTGGATCAGGAGAGGGTGACGCTCAATCTGGTTGACAGCGGGGATAACTCCAGTGCCCTTGATGATTGCCTCAAGCTTCAGGTGGTGTTAGCTTCTCGTTATAACGTAATAGTGAGATATTACTTACGTGCTCCTTGGTATGGTTGGAGACACCGACGGCACGGGCCTTGGACTTGGGCAGCTCAGTAACAGCTGTAAATAGAGAGGTTAGCTGATTGCATCAAGATCCATGATTAGATAAGCCAAACCCACCCTTCCATGTGTCGACGATAGAGATGCTGTCATCGATGACGACGTCACCATCGGGCTGGTTTCCTCCGGTGAGAGGGAACAGATCCTGACCAATAGGAGCTCCAGAGTTCTTGAAAGAAACAGGGAAGTGAATGAGGTAGAGATCAAGGTACTCAAGACCAAGCTCCTGCAGACAGTCATCCAGAGCAGCCTCTACCTGCTTAGGGTCGTGCTGCGAGTTCCAGAGCTTAGAAGTGATGAAGACATCCTCTCGCTTAAGGCCAGGGATCTCAGCAAAGGACTTTTTCAAGGCCTCGGCGATCTCAGGCTGGTTTCCGTAGACCTTGGCGAGATCCAAGTGTCGGTATCCAACCTTGAGAGCCTCGTAAACACCCTGACCGACCTCACCGGGAGAGGCTTGCCATGTGCCGTATCCCAAGAGACTGCAAAACAAATTAGCTCATTATTGTCCAGGCGCTTTACGGGCGAACCTACGGGATCTTGGCGCCGGTGCTGAGGGTGAAAGTCTTGCCTTGAGACATGGTGAAATTGAGTAGTTTTGGGGGTATCTGAGATGAAAGAATGAGAAAAGAAAGGCGGGAGAGTATTTATGTTTGAGGAGACAGGAATATTTTACCTATACCGAGTGAACCCCGCTATCTGAGTTGGGCATGATGGATCTGTGAAAGGACGCTAGAGGGCGCTACTCGAAGCGCTCCAATCTTTGCTCTTTGTGGCCGCCTCAAAGCAAGATCACGAGCGGGCTCCCCGCAGTGGAACTGGACACGATATCCGCCTCATTCATGTTCATAGCCCCAAAGTTTGGAACTGGCAGCCGGTCCAATTAGATATCTGCCAAGGGAGAAGCACTGGATGGCCCTCGAGGATTTATATAATTCGCCCGGTTGATCAAGAGTTCTGTTCATGGCATTTTTAAAAGTCACCAACCTTGATGATCGACTGTAAGAGAAACGGTGTATCTGACGCTCTCCAACTTTATGGAGGAGAAACAAGAAGATCATCCGCATTTTCTCGGATCCGGTATGAGGTGCGGCCTTGATATTGTTCATCCATATACCAAGTCTGCCGACTATACCCTCAGCCTGTGGCCTCTCGATCTTTTTTTCTCAGTCTCAAATTCATTCAGCATCTGTGTTGGCGCGCAGCTATAATAATGACGCACTCTGGATTGGCGGTGGTTGCGGATTAGGTCGTTTTAGGACTAGATCGACCTGGTTAGAGATGATAACGATAAGAAGTCAAGAAGAGAGCAATTGGTATCGAGTATCTTGTAAGGGACGCAAAAAGGATAGATTTATCAAAAAGTGAAGACATCTGCTTTTCACTTAAACCAAGGTACGATCCCTCTTGCAAGCCGCGAATCAAAACCCTTGCCAGACTCACTCCCCGAATGATTATCAGACTTAGACACGTGGAGATGGCTTCGATGGTGGATTCTACAGACCAGAGTTTGACAATTTGCAAATTGGGTGATAGACACTCAATTTTAAGATCCGTCTATTCAGTACACTCAACCATCACATTTACTTCTCTTCTCGGTCCTTGGGGACATGCGCGCGCACTTCAATCTCAACGAGCATGTCCTCACGAGCCAGGCGCGGAACCCCCAAGGCTGTCCAAGTCGGCTGATGACTCGGGCAATACTTCTTGAGGCAGCGAACCATTGTCTCAATTGCCTCGTCGTTGCAGGGCAGGTGATGCGACCTTAGGAAGAAGACATCCTCCCAACCGCGACTACCTGCAGCCTTCAAAGCAGATTCAACGTTGTCAAATGCTTTCTCTATTTGTACCGCGATATTCGGGTCGATCTTCTCTGTCTCTCGGTCCCAGCCGCCTGATGATGCTTCAGCAACGTCGCTTCCATTTCTAGGCGTTAAGCGTACCTTGGCCGGAACATTCAATGATGTCTCCGACACGGACGGCTTGGCTGTACCAAAGGTCCTTCTTGGCGCGCTCGCCATAGCCTTCGTAGGATGTGTAGGTAAGGTGAGACATGATTATGAAAACGTGGTCTCTCAAGTCGTTTACGATGATAAGTTTTGAGAAGAAAAATAATCAATGTGTTGATCATGAAATAAATATCAGTGAGTCATTCAGCGACATGGCGGAACATGCCGAGGTGAAGGATGACAAATACGCTTGAATGGGCACTGTAAAGTTGAGGGGGGACTAACTGTACCGGGGCTAGTCAAAGACTCCAATCGGGCTTGAAGCCTAAGGATGCCTGGTAGTCTCGAGCAAGAAAAATAAATTGGACAAAGGCATGCTAAGATATAATAAACTTATCTAAATCTCTTTATTATATAGGATCGAGGCCCCGAGTTTTGATACCTCGTAGTGTACTAGACCGATACTCGGCAAGAGGCTTGTAGTGTCAGCCAGCTAACAGTATTCATACTGGACACCTTGATTAGTCTTACTTCGTGAGTAGGAGGTCTTCAGACTGTTTAGTGTTTTGCGAGTTGAAGGCACCGATATTTGTTGGCGAGCTTGATCAAAAACATGATATTCTAGCATAATTGCATTGCCAAGCCAGGTTCCAAAGAGTTTGCAGTCGTACTGGTGACTCTAAGCAAAGAGCAACTGTATTTCTTGACGGTCCGTCTTAGCTACATGAGGACACTTCGAAACAGGCTACAACCAGAATGTATTCCACAGCGCTCGTTCTATTCAACGAGATCAGAACTACAGCAATCTGTGGTCCGTCCGTTGCAAGAAGACACGGGTGGAGGTTTGTGGCGAACATGAGGAGCTGAGTAAAATAGAACAACAGGATCGACGATCCATCTAGACCAAACTGTTGTCTAAATAATAAAACAAGGTGGTGATGAAGAAGAGGCGGGTTTTGCTTTATGTTTTAATAGTATATGGACCTCGCTGATAGGAACGCGCAGGAGGTCCGGGAGTGGCTGAGGATCTCGGTCGTTATTAAGAATCAATCTAAGCCACTACCGGTCCGACTCGTTTGAGATTTGGAGAATCGAATTATCTTTGTAGACTGTGATAAATATACTACTTGTATGGTAAAGTTGGATCGGGACGTCGGGAACATTCCACAGATATTCGTGATATGCCTAGAAGAAGGATTTGGCTTTGTTTCTTGCCCTGGCCTGTCTTATCCTCGGAATCACAAAGTTTGACAATTGTGACCAAGAACAAGGTGTACCATCATTCAAAACTACCAGCACTAAGCAATACGTTGTTTCCTGATTTGTGACAGAGCTCAGAGTTTAATACTATGGAACGGTATGCACAGCAGGTTCATTCCTATCCGAAAGCCCCAATAACCAACAGCAACCTCCAGCCAAAAGTTAAATACTTTTTTCAATTCGTCCCGTTAACAACCACTGTCCGTCCACCATCCAAGTGTACCAAAGTCTGCAGGATTGTTGGGTATGCTGAAAGGGACTCAAGGCAGTCCAGGAACTCCAGGAATAACAGGGGTACCAACTGCAGGAAGACCACTGGAGAGAGGAGTAGGCAGAGGAACGGGTAAGACGCTGGGGAGGCCGGTTGGTAGACCTGGAAGACCGGAGGGAAAGCCGCCAGGGACACCAGGGATACACTTTTGGACCCCAGCCACAAGCTCGGCGAGACTATACCCTGTAAGTTGGTGATCTATGCCAGAGAAATACTCAGAATATAAGGCTTACCAGGTTACGACATCAGTAAGAGCAGCGGCCCCGGTGGGCTTGAGGTTCTTGATGCAATCGGCGACGCTGGTGACACTCTCAAGACAGGCAGGGTCGATAGAAGAGACCGGAAGCTCAGGTGTAGCAGCTCCAAGAGCAAGGGCGGGGAAGATGAGTATGGTGGAGACCTTCATGGTGATAGGAGCTGTGATATTGAAGTGTTTGCGTTGATAAAGTGTTGATTGTGAGTGCTGAGGATTTAGTGATACGAAGGGGAGAGGCAACTGATTTATAGTTTCTCGTGGCTTTCGAATTTGCCCAAAGTGGATGTACGCATTACTAGCCATTCCAGATAATGCTGCTACACATGAGTCTTGGATGGAGATGATGCGATTCTTCCTCGTTTCGTTACATGTGTAGCTGAAGTCCTAACACATGATAGCATGGCTGCATTGGTATCTATGGATTTCAGCCGTTGTGCAGTAAAATTGTCCTAGAATTATACTTTGCTCGGTTAGCTGGATCCGAACCATGATGTGATGGTATGTGATCGTTCAACTTGGTAATTGGGATGACTATCGCTGATCTTTTGTGTCATAGCATCCTGACAGAACAGAGACAACACCAGTAGCTAGCCAGGAACAGCAGTAATTTTCCCCAAACTAGAGCCCCAATGTCGAGTCCTTTTGATCAATATATTTACTGCCATCATCTATTTACTTGATGTGAAAAGAGATACCTCAATGCTCTTTATCACTTATTAGGAGTCTAGCACTGCATAATACACCGTAAACTATTAATCAAACCCTGAAATCCTCCCAAACACGTATGATCAATTCTCGGCGTTCAAGCACGGACTAGAAAAATGTTTATGTGGGCACGACATTTCTATTCTGAGACATCAAGGAAGAGCCCGACCCTTGGCTTCGTACATGCAAGACATCAACTACCGAAACATATCTGAATATGATTGGCGTAGAGAAGACGAATGATCTGCAAGCTGTCAGTCATTCTTGAATCATGCGGACCCAATTGTTCGCTGATCCCACTTGGATAACATTCGCAAAAGGTTTACTGGGCAGCTGAAAATGCGTCAGCCCGTCGCTGCAGTGTATCATAGAACACCTCCCTTGAATAGATTGTGTTAATCTGACTTCCGTATCAACAACGCCTTTGTGAATTGTTCAGTCCAATTCGCTTTTCAACTTATACCATACTCCAGATATCTCTCATTTAATCTATGAGTGATTTCGCGTCAGCGCGTCGGCCTGGCTGGAAGATGCACCTTTGCTCATCCCTGGTAACTAAACAATAACTTTTCTTCGCTTCAAGGAGCGGAAGCCGATATTGGGCGGTATTAACCAATCTTTCGAGTTCCATGTGGTTCCTCCGTTAACATCAACTCTAGAATCTTAATTAGTCAAAGCAAATAATTCATGGCGGCTCCACGGGAACTAAGTTCTGTCTGCTGATTTAAGGTCTCAGCCACGAGCCTCAACTGCAAATAACACATCTAGCTAACAACTTGGACATTATACCATAATGACTAGACTTTAACCTAGAACCTAGCTGATGGATAATCTATGGACAATTCCACTACATTTCCGGTCCCGAGTACAATAATCCCCGGGTTTCTATTTTGATAACCAGAGGAGGAAAAGGGATCGGCGGTTACTCCGAAATTTGCGAACCAATGTGCACAATTCAAATTCGTTCCAGCCTCGAATTCTTGCAATGCCGATTAACCTCCGTAAGTCAGAGTACACAGTGCAAATGAAACATTGAATAGCTCAGATTTCCAGTTTATCTCGGGTATTCCGCGACAAAGGTGATTGTGTTCGCATTCTCTCACTGGTTTATTTAGCCTCAAACGTGAACGCGATACTCAAGCAAGATATCCCTCTGATCACAAGCTCAGCCACAATCCTTCGTTGAGAGGCTTAGCAGAGCCTCCGATATATGCATCCCTCGCCCAGCCAATGTCTTAAAGACTTCAATACAATATGATTCCTTGCCACTGGAGCACCCAGATTCATCATTCGCATACGTATCTTTCGCAATCCATAGTGGGAAAAGTAGCGTGATCGCGCCAGACATGCCTTTATCCTTATTGCTACAGTAAGACGCCGCGTGGCAGATATTATCTGACAAGTGTAGGGCCACAGTTGTTGGGTCAAAATATTTGACTTTGCCAGCGAGATGCGGACTATGGATCAAGTTCGTGTAGTCGTATGTAAGCACGGAGATATCTATGTGGTTGCTCCATTGACAAACCATGATACACCTCATTAGAATGGCCATGGCCGCCCAATAATGAATTAATGTTTGTGCCGTGAGTAAGTTTGGGAATTGGAAATGAAGTGGAAATTTATCGTCAAAGGATGCAGTCTCGAAGTCTGAGACGTTCCATGTGTACGGTATGGGATATTGTGCGATAAACCCGTCGAGCCAGGCTCGTAGGGTCTCTGCAATAGTCACCGCTCTCCAGAAGATACCTCGAGCCGCATCTCCGTTATTCAACGAATTTCTCTCAGGTGTCGATAGCAGTTTCACATCCTGGAGTAACCCCGGTATATCCAACATGAGATGAAACAGCATAGCGTAGTGTGACCCCTGGCTTGCTACCATCGACATACTCCGCAAACACGGGTCAGTGAATGCAAATGGTTTCCTTTGGGACTCGGCTTTACCATTGAGTAGAATTGACGCCTCAAAGACAAGTTGGGCCCATAAGCTGACACCTCGAAATCTGATGAAGAGGTCCCTACCGAGCTTGCTGTTTAAAATACTGGCGCCGCGTGTTTTGATCAATTCAGCGCCACCTTTCATGTGGCTTACCCAGCCGTGATCTACCGCTGCCTGAGATGGGGGAAAGTAGATCTATTTCCGGTCATGTCAGTCCGTTCTTGTTTGCAGCTCCTTTCGAGATCACCGTACTTCAGACATTCCCAGACACTGGATGGCAGCAAGTACCAAATCATCCGGGTAAAAGTCAGCTGCTGACATGGCTTTTCCTAAATCTCGAACAGCGTGCCCGTACATAACCATCGATCGCTGTCGTAGCTTCACATCACCAGAGACTTGTCCAAAAAAGGCAGCTGAGAGTGTCAATATGGATTGATCGAGCAAGTCCGTAGTGCCATGGATATGGGGTAGGATGTAGACCCAATAGTGATGAAGGCGGTCGCACTCAGGCAGGCTTGTATCCAGTACAGGACAAAAGTCATTTATGAAACGAGAAATGAGCTGTCTTTGTTCGTGCACCGTAGGGTCTGGTGACTTTGGCAGTCGGGATGATTTCTCATGAGGCGGCACGTAAAGTGTCCAACGACGCGGTGTTATAGAGAGTGCAGCTGGAGATGATGACTGTGAGTCTCCCTGTCTGAACCGATGAACAAAGATACGCGGACGCTCATAGCCGCCACACTCTCGGCCGCTCCTCGTGCACCGGCCACAGTATGGCTTCTCGAGGTCGCACTTGCATATTGTCAGTATCATTCAAGATCAGTCTAGTCGCAGTTTGGCGTACTTTTAACTTTCTCTCGCGACAGTCGGAGCAGCCCTTTGATTTGCCGGGCACTCCAACCATGGTTGAGGATTTGTCGGTTGATGGACTCCAGACTTGGTTTCTTTTCCTGAAGAGGATGCATTTTTCGGTGGCCCGAGGGGTTTTCAATGAGGGGTAAGGGCGATTTGCCTGTTATGCCGTTGGCTGATTAATCTTTGTCATTCTCCCCCGTGGCGTCGTCAAGTCTGGGTCTCGCCCATTTAACAGTTAGAGTTGAGCAAATGCATTAGTAACAGGCCAATCATGTTCTGAAGGATTCGATGATGGAGCTGAAGAGGAAGAGAGAATATGCAGGTGGGACGACAGGGTCGCGACATGTTACCCAAAAGAGCTAGGTCGAGATGTCAGCAGATAAATATGACCGATTGGCTGCCATGTCCAATTTAGTCAGCTTTGCGGCGCAAGGTTACGATGTACCGCTTGCTCAATAAGTAACTGAGATGTCCCATCGTTTCTGTCAACTTGTTGCTATCACAAATACAATGGCATTGAAACAGAATATTGCAGCTTGGCTTCAAGGTGTCGGGAAGCCGTTGGAAGTTTGCCCCTCAGATATCCCTACCCCAGGCGAGGGTGAACTATTGATTGAGGTTAATAAGACCAATATCTTCATTCTTCGACTTCTATCCTCATCACTAACTCTACTTTTGCCGCAGGTAAAGGCTGTTGCTGTCCAGCCAGCAGAGTACAAGATCCAAGCGGGAATCCTTCCGTTTCCACTGACGTACCCTGCAATCCTTGGACGTAAGTAACACATCCTCGCTTGCCTCAACTGTCCGCATGCTGACTCTTGACAACTTTCAGTGTGTTTCTCAGGCATTATCACTCAAGTTGGTTCGTCAGTGTCCAGGTTCAAAATCGGCGACCGCGTTATTACGAATAGTGCCGGATCTCTCCGTAACGACTCCAGATTTGGAGGGTACCAAAAATACGCGCTTACCACTCCAGAGTTGACCGCCAAGGTAAGCAAATTCGCCAAGACGAACGAATTCTACCAGTGCCAGTACTGAAAAGTATGCCAAGATTGGTGATGTAACTTTTGAGACAGCCAGCTCAGTCTCGAACTTGTACGGCGCCGCCAGCGCTCTTTTCCTCCATCTCGGTCTTAGAAGACCATCAAAGAATATCGGGTCTAGAAAAGAAGACGAGAAAGTCCTCATTTGGGGCGCCTCTTCATCTTTCGGAGCGTACGCAACACAACTGGCAGTAGAAGCTGGTTATACCGTGATAGGAGTTGCATCTGCCCGCAACGCCGACCTAGTTGAGTCCTTCGGGGCCGCGCACTTCGTAGACAGGCACTCTTCTCAAGCATCACAGCAGCTCATTTCACTGGGCCCCTTCAAGGCCGTACTGGCGGCCGCCGATGCAACAGCTGATCAGGAAGTCATTGGTGCGGTTCTGGCAGCTCAAGGTGGCGGATCGTTTCTATCGACAATGGGACTGAGGCCAGGCGTGGTGCTACCGCCTGGAGTCAGTGGGAATTTTGCTCAGTTCTTAGACGATTATTTGAACCCTAAGAATAAAGAGTTCACTGAGTGGCTATGGTGGGAATACCTGGAGGATGCATTTCAGACTGAAAGGCTTAAGCTTTTGCCTGTGCGAGTTATCGGGGGATTGTCTCAGGTGCAAGTGGCGTGGGACAATCTCAAGGAGGGCAAGGTTAGTGGCCAAAGACAGGTAATAATTCCAGATCTGGAATAGCACTGGAGAGACAAGTTTCAACCTCTACTGACTAGTTTAAGTGTGTAGCTGATAGTAAGCTTATTACCCTTTCCAAAACTTTCGTAGGGCAAAATGGCCAATTCGATTTTTTCTAACGACGCTTTACATACGTAACTAAATTGAATTGGAAGCTTATCTAGGATAACATGGGCCGGTATTTGACTGCGGATTTTATTCCAGCATATACAAATGAGCATATGCACAATATAACTTTCACATCTACTTGAATGGTGTCGTTGCTACCGGCAGTGCATATTTCACTGTCAATGCTGCAAACATAGGTACTTCTTGCTGTCAGTTGTAAGCTCTTAGTAGGTTTGGGTTGCTACTGTGATGAGTAGTGGGCATTTTATCTGTTGTCCTGTACTTTGTTAACTTCTGACCGACTTACCTCTAATTAATCAGTAATAATTTACTTATTGTATAGTGCTTCTCAAAAGTTTACTGATACTTGGTCAGGCTTATGTTATGGTGAGATGATTCGGAAGTTGTACTGGCGGTAGGTTATGCGATCCAAGAAACCCTGGAGGCATGCCAACATTGGGAGCTCGATTGCTCAAGATGCTGGCCACAAATGAATATGCAACAACAATTAGATAATTTCTCTGATCGACAAGAATAGTGGGCAGGGAAAATAATTGGAAGCAACTGTCCGTCAACCTGTTGACTTTACAGAACTGGCAGTCCTAAACAAGTCGTTAGAGCTGATCCGGTGAGACAAATGTTAACAAGAAAGGATATCCGAGTATTTCAAGACTGAACTATACCATCCGACTGCGATAGAATCAGTGCCGAACCTCTGTTCAGCAAGTTTTGTCGCATTCTGCAGGAACACAATAGCAACGCTCGTCTCAAACGGCGAAAAGCCCATGACAGCCTAGAAAGCCCACGGAAGTTCCAATACCTTGCGATATTCGAACTTGCGCGTCTTTCAGTAAGTTTCTCGCCAGTACTTGGATCATTGATACCGTGATAGCGACGATTGGTAACCTCGGTGAAGAAGTAGAAGACGCCCGTGTGATGTTGGTGAAGATGTTCATAAATACCGCAATCCAGAAAACCCAAGCAAAGCCGAGCCTCTTGGTGATGATGTTGGCTGAAGACTTGCCGGCAAAGGCTTCGATCTTACCAATACCTAAGTCGAAGCCCAGGGTTGAGGCGAATCCGTTGCCCGGGGCGAACCACGATGAGAAGACTTTGTATTGAGCGACTTGGGTGGCGACATCGCCGAGAGCGCGAACGACCCTTCCTGCCATCAATGATCGAGTCTGAGCGGCTCGTGCCACCAAGATTGATCCGACTGAATAGATAAGATTGCCATACAGCATCGCGCCTGGTTTCTGATAAGCGTCAACTTCTTGTCTCTTGCTTTGATTCAGACATACCGGCTCCACCAATCCTGTCAGTTACGATACCACTAACAAGCATTAAAGCAGTGACCATTAACTCCTCGCTGGTTTCCAAGAGGGAGAATCAGGTGTTGTTGATGTGCAGTTCTTGCTTGATGGTGCTTTTCATGGCAGATGTCACACCAGAGCTCAATTACGATCCGAAGCCAATTGCGGTGACGATGACGATGGAGGCGAGCTTCCAAGACAAAGGGACTGGTTGACGACCGTCATTATCCAGTTGGGAGATGTGCGACTCGGGTTGAACGTGATTTTCCTTGACGGACACGCCAGGCTGTACGAGCTTCTCTCTGGTCGCGAAGCTCTCTGGTGTCTGAGGCTGAGCCATGGGTGTAAAGATTGGAGAAATTGTACACGATGGATGAGAGGCAGATATTAGAGCTGAGGTGCGGTTGGACAGAGGGCAGAGGATGTTATACATATTTGAGTCGATCTGGACAAAAAGTTGATGGATTAGTTAGATGTTGGTCCCGTGCTAAAAAGTCCGAATATCCGTAGTGATCAGATGGATAAGATGTCGATGAGCGTGCTAAAACCAAAAGGATTAGCGAGGTTACATCGACAATTTTCTCAAAGTGAGAGGGCCAGATCCGCAAAATCCCGTCAACAAAAGGAGCCACTTTCGAGACCGCTTACGCTTGACTCTCTTCTGATCTTGCTAGGCGTGAGAGATGTTGGAGTTGTAAACTCTGAGCTCGGCATGAGCACTGTAGAGGTTAAGGCTTTTGCCACACAAATTAATGCTTTCTTTTTTTTTTAAAGAAACTTTGACCGATAGAGATGTTCTCAAAGTTGCAACTAAATACCCGATACCTATCCCTGTGTAAGTAGCTACCCTAAACACAGCCACATAATACAATAGGTAAATTAAGCAGTACATCTCACAAGGATGTAGCGGAGGTCGGGACATAGACATGGGAATAGGCAAGCCCAGGGAACAT
The DNA here is from genome assembly GCA_013396095.1 of Fusarium sp. NRRL 52700. NCBI lineage: Eukaryota > Fungi > Ascomycota > Sordariomycetes > Hypocreales > Nectriaceae > Fusarium > Fusarium sp. NRRL 52700. The sequence goes on from JAAQRM010000039.1 coordinate 59,069, forward strand.
CATCTCTATTACAAAGAGATGATATCGTGTTGGCTTCGCGCTTCTCGCTGTTTTGATCTACATAACTCCACACTACGAACGGAAATACTAGCATACAACATTTGAATCTCGGCTGGCCATGCGTGATGATCAATCAGGTTTCCCCATTGCCAAAGACAATCAGACTCAATTAGAAAAGGGCAACAAAATCCATATTAAAATAAATGGCGTTCTAAGTCTATTCAATGTAATTCCATCAACCGCCAAAGTCCTCACAGTGGATATCTACTCTAACATTTCGTTTCTTCTGCCATTTGCTTGCCGAGTCTTGCACGGCATCCATGAGGGACGTAGGCCCGCAAGACAAGAGGAGAACTCGCTGATGACTTCCAGATGCTCCCACGCCATTGCAGACTGTTTTATCAACGTCCAGCTTCTCAAACAACGGGTTGCATTTCGGCTCATCGCTGGTCAACACGTGCACATTGTCTATCTCAGAGATAGTTTCATAGTGGAACGTACCATCTCTGAGAAGAACCTCCATTTCTGCTCCGCAAGGAGATGCTTGAGAGTTCGTGTCCTGAACTACTGCGTCACATGCAGACCATTCACCAGTCACATAGATCTTGATGCTGATGGAAAATACAGACCCAACAATATTACCCAAATGTCTGCGAAACCAACTCAACTGTTCTAAAAGGTGTCAGCCGTTAGAAACAATTTCTGGGCAGTCAGTGCTTTATCTTAACATACCTATACGCCTCACGGCCCATACAAACTCGATAGAACGAATCGCAAGCTTTTCCCGCTGCATCACGAGACGGTTCATGACTCCAAAGGTAAAGGCTGCTCCACTTCCACCAGCGATCAGGATTAGTTTATCGTAGTTGTTCATGTCTGGCAGTGCTCCATATGGCCCATCTATAGATGCTGATAGAGCAGCTCCGGGATTTACCGTTGCAAAGCTATCAACAGCTTTGGTGAAACCTTTGTGCGATTTCATGACGAGCTCTAGACCGGAGGAGTCATTACTGACAATGGTAAATGGATGGCCCTGAAATAACCCAAGTCTTGGAATCCACAAGAAGCAGTGCGATCCAGGTAGGGCGTCTTCCATGCCAGGCTTCTTTAGCACTATTCGTGTTCCGTTATATGGAAGAGGATAGAATGTCGCCGAGTTGTTGACGAGGTTGCTCAATAACCTGCTCAATCGGATGAGTCGGTCCACAGTCCACATACTGAAGATGATGAGCATCACCATCGGGATCTTCTTTGCCCAGTTTGGCCTATGCAGTGCCGTCAGGAGAACAACCGCCATGAAGCCAATAATGTGGCTAGCATAGAACAGCTCGTAGTGCTTATGTTGAAACACACCCATCACTAGTACAAGCATGGCGACACCAGCGCCAATGCCTTCAAGGTCCTCCTTCTTCAACAGCTGAACCAAGCGACCTTGGCGACCAAAATGGATCGTGTAGATAAGGGCGTGAATGGCGAGTAGTAATACAGTGGTATAGCCGGCAACACGGTGAATTATATTTAATTGACTGTGCGAAACTGAGGCCAAGGGGCCTAACGGCGTGTTCTTGAGGCTGAAGAAGACACATAGCGCCATGTTGCCAGCGCACATCCTGACATTGGTTAGCTACGCATTGAATGCCATGGTGGGAGAGTGCATCCTACCATCCGAACCTAGAGGCCCAGTGATTCAAGAGTTGGGGCATCGCAAGCATATTTGAGCAGAAAGCGATGTTGCCTACAAGATAGATGCCGATCATGAAGATGAACCCCAAAGAAGGTCGGCCAAACCACGAAGCTGGTAAACGTCTCTCAAATTTTCTTTAGAAAATATAAGTATAGTACGGTCAGAAATTCCAGGCACTTTTACATACTGAAACACCAGGAGACAGGCCTCACGCCCGTACGCCAATAATGAAGCGGATGTTTTGAAACATGGAGATGTGAAACAAATATTGCGCAAGCAACGAAGAGCGACAACTAAAATCATGAGGCCACATAAAAAAGCGGCATACTTGGTCAGTGCCTCTTCATTTTTGCCCTGCTTCGTGCTTGGTGGTATGATGCGGTCCATTTTCGACAAGCGATCATGCAATGATGGAAGGAGAATGACAGATCTCGCCCTGATTGATAAGATTGCGTCAACAAAAATTGATTGATAAATCTAATTAGACTCTCGGTCAAGTGGGCATTACGTGTGAGCCCCGCCGCATGATCCTGGTCACGCTGCGTGGTCGTCGAGCTACGAATATTCCCGATGTCGGTGTGATCTCTGATTGGTTAAGATCTTAGCGATGAGGGTGTCATTCGTGTTCTTAAATTTTTAGCACACGTTAGATCCTTTTAGCTTGAGTCTTATCAATCTCCGTCGGCTTTCCGTCGGTTTCGGTTCCAAGACAGCTAGGCTCGGCTTTCCGATCACAAGCCTGATAGGCTATTGTGGTCATTACGGGGGATGACAGGGATTCTGATCATGGTGAAAGGTTCACTGAAGAAACAGTCTGTTTCCTGATCCCTGTTCAACAAACAATCTGTCGTTGAGTGGAGTGGGCGGTGACTGGCCGGGATATTTGCAGAATATTCACGCTAAGATCCACAAGATCAGATAAGATCATGTGAGGGTAGATTGATAATTGGCCCGATTGGAGTGTTGGCAGCAAATACGCGTATAGTCCTGTACCGCTCGGCGAACACACCCGAAAAACGCGCGTGGCATGACAATCCACTTCAGAGTTTGCAGATCGAGACTCAGCTTTCTCCATACGATCTTTGGCCCAATACCCGCATGTTACAAAACGCTGCACCACAGAACACAATCTATGCCCTGGCCAAGACTACAGCGAGGCCCACGCCAAAGAACTGATCCCTGCGCTGAACCGCCATCTAGAAGATCTGCGACAATTCTTAGCGCAGGCGAGTTCACTCAGTCGTCAGGTGCAGTACCAGATCGTACCACAACACCAACGAACTGAAAAGGCCCTGTTTGTAGACAAGGTTGACCTTACCCCTGTCGATCAGGTAGTCTCAAGATTCGAGGATGATGTGACGGGTTTCTGGGCGGGCTCGGATGATCGTGTTCATCTTGAGTTGCGGCACGGACTTGCCTGCTTTGTGATATTTCTTCGATCCAAATTGGATACTCAAGTCGCCGAGATATTTTCCTCCGTGGGAGTTTCACTGATCTGAAAAGTCCTGACAAGAAGTATGTTCAGATAGTCCAGAGACGCGGTGGCATAGTAGCAATCTTTTGGCTTCCACTCGACGTTCCGGCTTCAACGTATGTGATTTCGTAGTATTGACAATGTCTAAATGTGCTGATATTATGTAGTTTTGAGAGATATCTGAGCGGTGATGATGAACAGGTCTTCTCCCATTTATCATCCCCTCAAGCCATCATTTGATAATTACAATGAGCTTGTTCAGCACTTGGTCCTTAGCCAGCTTTGCAGTAAGTGATCTTAAAAGTCGTGTAATATGTTGTTATATTGAGTTCGCCTACAGACCCTACTTCGTCAGCACGATATCAAAATCTGTTCAACAAATTCCCTTCATTTGTTGTCGCTCAAGATCAGTTACACCTTGTGATATATGCTCTCGGTGGCACCAACATTCCAGCTGTCTTGTTCAAGAGTATCCGCCTGCCACAACGACGCTGGAACGACGAGGGAGAGGTAGATCAAACCAGTGCCGCCCAGTCTGGCCTACCTAAAACCCTTGTACATCTTGTATGCGATGAAGCGAAGCTCTCTGAGGCCATAGCATGTCCATATGGTGTCGAACAAGTCCAAGAAGATAATACCATAGCTTGGTCTCTCAGTGCCGAACGAATGTCAACGCTACAAGAAACCCTAACGCCACAAACGATTGAAGTGCTCGAGGCGGCAGCGATGAAGCTAATTTGTTTCGTTTGCCCATTGTGCTATGAGGGAAACACGGACTGGTAGGTCATCCCCCCGACTCTCCAAAACAGCTCTGAAACTGACGTTCTAGGTCGCCATCGTTAAAACAACAAGTGTGGCTGATACTAGAAAGGCTTCTGAAAAAGAATGCAAGATATCAACTTCCCTCAGGACCCACGTTATTGAAGCCGCCCTGTATCTCTGCGAAAGAGACTCACTTGCTATCCGCCGTGCTACGGTCAAACAGGCCAAACTGCTATTACGAAAGTCAATGCCCTACTATCTCCACGCCTCGGTCGTACTATTCGGAACCATACTCCATCGTGTCGATGGAGGAATTGCCAGGTCAGAAGCGCAAATACGCGACTTTCTATGGCGAGTGCCACGGCCAAGTACTCGTCGGGGTCATGCACTTGAGGATCGCCTTCACATTTCTCAGATGGAGAATAAGATTAAGTGCTACGATAATGTTGTACCTTCATTTGCCTACAAGTGGGAAGCAGCCATTGTCAACCTTGGATACGGAAGTAACCTTTCGGCTGCAGAGCACAGCTCCTCGATACTCCCAGTCCATAGGCGACCTTGATGCAGTCACGGCATCTTTGGAGCGGTTTCTGTCTCTGGGTCGAATGAGGCCTATTCCTAAAAGCTCACGACGTGTCTTGCTTGCGAGGTTATCTGACGAGTACTGCGAGATGGGAAAGTACATCAAAGCTATGGAGATACTGGAACCTGAACTTGAGCATGTCAACCCCGGTGACCGCATCCATCTTGGATCCCGAAGGCTGATTCTGGCAGTGGTAGAGGCAAATATCGGTCTGAAACAGTTGGCGGCCGCGGAGTCAGCACTTGAGGAGTTACCGAGTGATCTACCTCTCTGCCCAGGCGATATCAACGATCAACAGCTTCATATGACATTACTAGCATCAGCTCGTATAGCACATATGAAGCTAGAGACAGTCAAAGCCACACGACGATGGATATTTGCCCTCGAGAAGATTAGCCAGATGCATGCGGTCGGCTCCTCTCGTGGGTTCACAGCTGCTGTGTGTCATCTGTCCTTGGCTCACGTACAGCTCTCAATCGGCGAGAAAGGCGAGGCTCATCGCTCATGGACAACGGGACTGAATATCATGGCGTGTGAGAAATGCGAATTCTGGATTCCTGTTGTGCCTACTGCTTGGCTTCACAGGATTGCGGTAGATATATACCATTCGCAAGGTTAGCCATTTAGCATGATGCTCTCAGTAGAAAAGTCAGATATCACAAATTTAGGCTAGCATTGAGAATATGAAGGACGGTCTGCTGATTAAAATTCTCTCTGTCTGCCTGTAGTACAGTTAGCAGAGATCGCTGTTGCTATATAGACCAGCCGAACGGCACCATAAAGACCTGTTGATTGAAGGAATTGACTAAGATAAATTCACGAAACGCATAAAAGATTCCTCAATGAGCTTAAGTATTTATGTTAGTGCGTAAATCTTGCTTGGCCGGAAGGTCGGCCCAGGAATCTGTGTCTATCATTAGGATGCTCGGCCCCAGAACTTAGTTTCCAAAAGACATCCTCAATTATCGAATAAGCACCTTCCTTTGAATCTAAATATGCCAAGGGAGCTGAATTACTGACTCACACTGGCTAAATTAGAACTACTGTCGCATGGACTTGGTGGGAGGGTCATGGCACATAGGTTATCTTTAATAATGCTCGATATATGGGGGAAAAGTGTAAAATAGAAGATGAAGTTGGCTCAGATGAGTTGGGTCCTGATTTGTCCTTGGACAACAGTTTAACTATATGTCAAGACATCTAGTTCATGTTAAAAAGAGGAGACAAATTTAGAAATCACCTAGACGTCGTCATAGACAATGGGACTAGTTCAAATTCGGTATCTAGTGTTTCTGCCACTTAAGAGTCTCCTTGACAGAGTCAACCTAGATAGCACAGTCAGAGGAGCCGGAGACATATAGAAAATATACGTATATGTAACAACGAATCATATCCCACCCAGTATAGCATAGCAACACATTCCCATTACGTTCCATCCTCCCTCTCAATTACAGGAAGTTCATAAGGGGGTAACATTTGCGGCCGAGCAAGCACTTGTCTCACCACTTCCAACGGTACCTGCCATGTTCGATGAACATGAGGCCTTCCAAGCACTCTCGGACGAATGGGTTCGCATCTGCAACAGGTGGCGGTATATATAGGACTATCAAATGTTACATTGGTATACCAAGGGGGGTGTTCGAAGAATTGCTGCTCAAGGCTCTTCGATATGAAACTCCCTATAAGCGGCAAATTTGGTCCTAGGTGTCTCAAGAACACCCATCTCGGCTTTGGCTGGAGGGCACCAATGTGCTTCATGCATTGACGATCCTCTTGTAGAGGGGCGCACATAAAAACAAAAGGGAGGCCTCCATCTCCCTTTTGGCCTTCTATGCAAAATGGCCTCATTTCTGGAGGGAACGTCAGAGATTCCGTGATCGCAAGTGGTTTGACTGTCGGAAGCAAGATGTGCAGGACAGGCTTTGTGCCAACTCGAGGGCGAAACTCTTCAACAAGAAAAGCCACAAGCTGATCCAAATCATCATTATACCCGACAAAATGAGGTCCCAATGGCGTTTCTCGTCGTAAATCTTCAAACTTGGGATGCCATTCATGGCTTTCGTGAAAAACGAAAAAGTAATGCGGGATCTCGTCGTGAGCATGCCGTTCAATCATCATCCTGACATAGGAATAGACGTGCTGAGGGAAATAATCGCCTCGTGCGTTGATAGAGTTTAAATTATTCTCAATGCCTTGCAATGTTTCTGCCATAAGCTCAGTGTTGTCTGCTAGCCTTTTAATTTCGGCCACAGCAGCCATATTTGTTAACAGACTGCCAAGTTGGAGGATCTGGCCAGCTACAGATAGATTGACGTAAGACTTTATGCTGCCAGCCATCGACTCCAAGAGTTTGTTTGTATCATGGACTTCGTTTTGCATGCTTTGCAAAATACCAAGCATGTTGGTCAACTGGGCTCGAGATGCCTGCAATGTGTTAGGTGATTTATCCTTCAATATCGCAAGTTTGGGCTCTGAGCTCTGCTATACCTCATTTTTAGGCACTTCCTCGCGTATTTCGCGCTGCAGTTCTGCCAACAGTCGAGGGTTATTGGGATCTTTCTTTAGATGGTTGTAAGCACCATGAACGAGAGGCGATACAAGGTTCGCGATGATAAGTAATCTTTCAAGCCGCGCAAGGTACAAGGCTAAGTCCATCGGTGTTATTTTATCTGTTTTCAAAAGTGACTGTGTAGTCTGGATGTTAGATTAATGATATACTGTACAATTAAGTTAAAACAACACAACAATCTTTTAAGAATTAGAACTAAGAGTCTTATTAACCTTCCCCGCTCCGTGTAATGCAGTGCTACGTGGTAATCTAGGAATGGTTAATTCTTATCACCCTCTATCTATTCTTACTACCCCACCTTGATTATTACTCCAGGCTCTAGATTGGCTTTTTACTAAACTTCAATTATAGTATTAATAAAATACTAGATTTATTATTATAATAAAGATGTACTAAATTACTCTAGTAAATGGTTTTAAGGTATAAGAATTATAATATATAAATTAATATCTGGCTGGCTGGAGTTGCTAATGGCGCAGACGCTGGCCAAGATAATTGTTGATTGGCCGAGTCTGAGGACCGCAGGTTTTTCTTGAGCTTAGAGAGCTGTTTCATTGTGAGAATGTGACGATTCAATGTCTCCTCCAAGTGTATCTTAGTAAATGATTAGAGGGAGTTGAATTTGACCATGGAAAGCTTAGGTGCGGGGAAGGTTGAAATCGCCCGAGCGGGGAGAAGTAAGCGCCCTAGGCGCCGCAATCGTAGGCAGAAAAGTTCTTGGCAGCTGAAACATGCATATGAGTAAGACTGTCAATCGGTGATATGATTGGGAGTTGCGTTGGTGATGAATGGTCAGCCTGCAGCAAGATCAACAACAACCTACGCCCATCACCGTTTTGCGCCAGTGCCAATTACCTTTGTGTTCCTTGATGGCAATGATGGGATCGCAACGCAGATCTGTTAGCTCTAGCTGCGATATAGATCAGATGAGACTTTGAATTGATATCTGATCTGTGCTAATCATTAATTAAATCACATGGTGAGAATATATATATCTATGATAATACAAATGCTCATTTCCTACAAGAGGCAAATATTTCTCTTTCTACTTGCCTGGAATTCATTACCCACTGCTATACCAAAAAGGCGACCGACTCCAACCCTTTCAAACCCATTCGTAACTGCCGAGGACGGACGAACAAAAACAACGTTGAATATACTCTCATCACCCCAAATCTTACTAAAAAGCCCAGAGCCTCGCGGAACCGTCAGCACCGAGACGCAGAGAGCAAATATAACCGGGTTTCTAGCAAAGGCGTCATCGAGTTGAAGATCAGGTTCCTCCAGAGAACCCCATCCTGCGACAGTATCCTTCTCCATAGCCAGAGCTACGGCTCGGGGCTGGTCGTCGATTGGCGGTTCCTCCTTTTGGTAACGGCTAGCTCTGAAAACAAGGTCTCTGGAGCTTTCTTTTAGGACCGGGCCGAATACGACAAGTAGCAAGCGGCAACGAATGTTGAGAGTATTCATAGATGCTTCCGGTGCGAAGGCACTAGTTGTTATGGCCTGATGAGCAGTACTAGCTGAGTTTCCAGCAGGTGATGCGCTATTTCCTCCCGCACCAGCAGGTATTCCTGACCGGCCACCTGGTGTAGAAGATACAGAAATAACGGTGAAGCAGTCCGTCGCATCATCTGTCGGAATCCAGGAAACTGGGGTGTTGACTGATGCCCATGACCAAGAGGGGAACTCAGTATAACGTGAGTGTATACCCGCTGAGTCCTGTTTCCAGAGCAAGTCGATCCCCAAGCACCAAGGCCTGAGCCCACAGACAAGCTTAGCCGACGACTCTTGCGTAGTGAATTCTTGCGCAACACCACTAAGAGCCACAAGGCGGTCTTCTTCGGGCTTGGTCAGCTGCATCGTCGAATATTGTGATACTAACGATTGCCAGTCGAGAGGGGATCGAAATGGTGGAGCTACTGCTCTGTAACGGTCCCAGCGATGCTTAGGAATTACCATTCCAAGTAGTGGAAGGATTCGGTGCAGACTTGGACTCGGATCTATGTTAATGAGGCTCTCCCCTTGATGCTGTACATTGCGACATTTGCATCGCAGCGTCAAACCATGTTCTGTGTACCACGCAATCCGTCGGCTCAGTGCCCATTCCTGGAACACCCAACCCCGAGACAGGATATCATTCTTCCGTATCTGGTTGTGCTGCAGGGTCTCTCGCGCAGGGTCAAGATGGCAGGATACATAAAAATGACCTTTCCTATTCCCCTCCTTGTCCCGGTAAGGAAGTCGTGCCAGACGATATAAATCCCCCTCCGGCACATGAAAAAGACCTTGAGATCTTTTACCAGGTGGAACGGCAGCCATAATAGTGAAGGAAGCATTTTGGTAGTAGTCCGCCATCTTGACAGCCTCAGCGTTCCAGTCCTGAGGACTATCCTGAATAATGCAAAGACTGTCGATCCACACGTAAGGTATGCCCACCTGAGAAGCAACCAGGAGCACATCCGTAAATAGAGGATCAATGTCTTGGAATGATGACTGTGTTCCCGCCACGCGATCGTGATAGTTCCGCAGGTATGTACTTGATCGCGGCGTCTCTGGGTTACTCCAGCGGTGGCTGAGAGATATGTACTCGCCCAGCCTGCCTCCAGTTTCTTCTAACGTATAGTTTAACACGTTGGGTAGTGTTGTAGATCTACTAACGCGAATGCACCGGGTTGGTAGTGGAGAGCGGCCTCTTTCTACTTTTCGAGTCATGGATAAGGTGTTTACACATTCTTCGTGAGTTTCGCAGGAGTCTAGCCATTGCCGTATCCTACTACATGATGCTTTAGATGACGGGTCTCTGTCGACTGGGGGTAGTCCAACTATATCTCCACTGGCTGCTGCCGGACTGCCTATGCTTGAGTCAGTAGCTAGTTTCAAGTAGCGACCCCGCGAGCTTTACTTGCCTTGGTCAGCGTGCAGATTAAACAAATTATAGTCATCTCCTCTAGAGAATAGACAAGGCTTCGGGTCTTTCGAAAGCTTAACAAGTAGTATAGTGATCCCAAGTCCACTATTATCCTGTGCGGCCAAGGGGCTGTGGCTGGGTGCATCTATAGGTCTTGCTGATGTCCAGTGAAGCCATTCGAAACCACGCTTCAACAGACTATGCTCACGGAAGAAATTCTTGTCATTTCCACCGATAATAAATTGGCAGAAGTGACATCCTTGTTTACCACCCTCTCTGACAAAGGCTGTTTTGGTAGTAATCCACGGGCTTCCTGGGCGGCCAAATGCCTGGATATCGAAACCCTGGCAAGAAGGGCAAAGACTAACGGAACCTGCCATGTTGGTCTAAGATAAATAAGAAAAGAGTTTAAGCTTAATTAATTATCCATTGAGCGACAGTAAGCGGGGAAATGACCACATTGTGCTATAGTGCCTGAGGCATGACTGCGTGCGGCTGAAATGAAAGTGCAAATGTCATCAATAGCTTACGAGACACTCCGCTCCGCGTGTCGTCAGCATTTAAAAAGGGGCAAGGGCTGAAAAACATCGATTACAATCAAGCAATGGAATAATAACAAACGCATTTGGAGATATGGCTCATCACAAATTTCAGCTCAATGTCCACCCTTGGCGCGAGGTACTACTGATGCGCGCTACTGGCTACCCTCTTTTCATCACAAGCATGCTGCGGCTCTACTTTGCTGCTGTTGCTATCGATATACGGCGTAAGAAGTACAATTATCCATTCCAACACAGGGATTCCAACGGCCCGGGGATCTTCGCGTATCCTCAGCCTGTGTCCGACGAGCGCTACGTTGACTACGGCCTCGCTCAGTTTGATGGTCAAGCACACGCTGTCGAGTCTCTACTCTATGTCTACATGACTCTAAGTCTAGTCGACTGGTTCCCATCCTGGGTCTTTGCAAGATACAGACATAATCCTGTCTGGCCAAATGGGTGGACATCCAGAGTCGCTATACTGGCTCATGCGCTCGTTCCTACTGTGCATTTGGCAATCGCTATTACTTGCCAACTCCTATTTACCGCGCTAGTTAGTAACTGGCTAAGTTCACCTCGAATTCAAGACTTGCTTGATAGATGGGAGGAGTTGGATAGACAGCCACGGGGACCAGACACGCCCCTCCCTCCAGACCTTCCACCGCCACCTCCTCCACCTCCACGAGGTGACTACGTCAGCAAGAACCCGAGGGAACAGGAAATAGACCCTGTGGTCACATGCGTCTTAGCGTTCGTCATTCTCTCAGCCATCGATGTTTTTATTCGCTGGGCCAAGCTTCTTACCCTACGAGTTTTCCCAACATCCTGGAGATTTCCAGACTCCATCACTCTATGCCATCGGCCTGTTCCTTCTGGCAGTCTCCATTACCTTGACGAAGATCGCAGAGAATGGGATGGACCTATAGCCGCCATGTTCCAAAAGCAGCAGAGTCGGAGATTGAGCTTTGGACATTGTACCACCCAGACAGCTAGCGTAGCTCCCCAGTCTTCAGGAAATGTGAACACGACTTTGAATCCTTCCCCAGGTCACAGTCAACCACTTCTTTCGGGGAATGTGCCTCTTGCGCCCGTCCTTCTTCGTGATAGCCTCCGAATCCCAAAGGAATACCAAAAGCTCTTCCTGCATTACTTCGTCGGCTACATGCAATGGGAAATAGTACTTGGCTTTTCCACAATTGGGCTTGTTCTAAATACGGTCTACTTGGCAGTTCTACCGATGTCCAATCGCTTGTGTAATAGGTAAGTGATACTATTAGATACGCATTGAATACTAATTTATTGATCCAGCGGGTGCATTATGGGAATAGTATACCCTTCTTGGTGGCTATCGACCTTGCTCGGCATTGCTGGTATAATACGTTTTCGAATACCATTTCAGCGTGTTATCTGGAGGGGAACGCATAGCATCTGTGTTGTCCACCTTATTGCCTTTTCCTTTTGGGTCGGGACCATATTATTACTTGTAGGTCTAGTGTTGATGGTAATTGCGGATGACTTTCTCAATAAATCGGAAAATGATGCTGCTATAGTTGGCCTCAATTATGGTCGTGTTATGCTTGTTGGCATCTGGATCACGTTGGTGTATATATATCCTCCTTGGAGGAGGTACTTTAAAAGATAGTGGCCTGTTAGTAGTGGCATATACTAGTTTATGACCGAAAGGAATAGGTGTATAAAAGGCGGTTATGAGCTGGCTAGGACGGTGTCACAATTTGGATGGTAGTGATCGTTGCAGGGCACGATGAAGATCAAGGTTCAGTTTCGCAAGGTAGATTCATCAACAAGTGTTGGATTTGTAAAAGCGTCCAGTCATCTTGTGGACTTCTAGCAAGAAGTGATCAAACTATTAGGTTTTCCGACAGTCCATAACATCGGTAATGCTCAAGTTCATAGCCAGCTAAGAGACATTTAGAAGTCCCTGCGCTCATCATGATGCACCTGCTCGGTGGTCTCAAGAACAGCCTGCTTCTCAGTATCCCTGAGGTCGACTTGTGCGACATTAGCATCATCACCATCGAAGATTCTAGCAATCTCCTCCAGAGTCGGGCCCTTGGTCTCAACGTAGAAGAAGAAGACGAAGGCGAGCTCGACAGCGATCCAGACCTATTTCTCTCTATCAGTACTTTGATAATTAATTAGACTAGGGTATAACTTACAGTGTAGAAGCACCAGAAATTCCACTTGTTGGGAAGATTGTCGAGAGCGATGGGGTTGGTCTGGTTGCCAATGGTGAGGGCAACCTGGATGAAGAAGTTCATGATAGTAAGGCCACGGGCACGGAGTCTGAAGGGGCAGATCTCCAGAGCGTAGGCAACGATAAGACCGGACCAGGCGATGGAGTAGCAGACGTCGAAGAGCCAGATGAGGGCGATCTGGGGGTATCCAAGGTGCTGAATATCGACCTCGCCACCGGCTTCGAAGCGGGCGGCAACAATGGTCCAGGCCAAGAAGAACAGCAACATACCTAATTTTAAGTTAGCTTGAGAAACTCATTAGTTAATGAAGACTTCTACATACCGACAGTAGCAGTAAGGAAGAGAGGACGACGACCGAATTTATCGATTCCCATGGAGCAGCCAATAGCGACGAAAAGCTTGAGCATATTCTCTCCTGCGTTAAGTCCGGTCTTCTGAGCCTGGTCCTTGATACCAGCGCCCTCGTAGATGATGTTGGAGTAGTTGCTGATCAGAGCATTTCCGGAGTACTGCGAGATAATACCGAGGGAGATCAAGAGCATGAGACGGTAACGGTTGCCGCGGGTTCGAAGGAAATCAATGTAGCTGCCGTTCTTCTGAGCCTGGTACTCGAGGGCGATTGTGTCCTTGATCTCAGTGTACTCAAACTGCACAGTGGCGTTGTTGGCGTCGCCGTTGGCGTGGTACTTGGCAAGAATGTTAAGGGCCTCCTCGTGACGCTCATGGGCCATGAGCCAACGGGGAGACTCGGGGATCCACCAGATGAAGGAGATTTGGATCAGGGAGGGCACGGCTTGGATGAGGGTGATGGATCGCCATGACCAGTTGCTGTTGATGTTGATCGTACCGAGACCGATGAAAGCGCAGACTGAAGACATAAAATCAGCGATTGTTGGGAATCAAGTTAGTGGCATATTGACTCACGAGTGGCACCCAGGTTCCACAAGCAGTTGTAGATGGCAGAGACGATGGCACGGTGCTGAGGATGGCAGATCTCGGTGAGGAGAACGGGGCAAGAGAGCTGGGCCAAAGAGTTTCCGAAACCGACGAGGAATCGACCACCGAGGTACACTGTCAAGATATATCAGCGCTGCTCAAATATACGACTTAGTTATCAACATACTGCCAAAGCCATTGGTAAAGGCAGAGATGAAAGCACCGAGAATCATGATAAGACAACCCGTGGCAATAGGGATCTTTCGGCCAAAGTGATCAGCCATAAATGGACTACACCCAATAACGTTAGTCTCTCTGTTTCGTTTCCACCAATTATCATTATCACCCCGCAGCCAGAAACAACGTACGCGAATGGGAAACTGGCAATGCTGCCAATCTGGTAGATTGAGTTCAGAATTCCAAGCTTGGAGCCCGTGGGGTGCCCAAAGTAATCCTGCCAATCGTCCATGGCCTGCGACGTGTTCAACATAGATCTAAGAACCTCCGCGTTAGCCTCATCGCCAAGTATTCTGGGCGATCGCTTGGCTCCTTACCCATCGTAACCAGTCGTGGCAGAGCAGACACACAGAATCGCGGCGTAAAAGTACAGCACGCGCATTCCAGGGTCAGCCCACCATTTGACCTTTGCCAGCTGAGGAGCCTCTGCCTGCGCGACGGCGAGGTCCTGCTTGGTAGTAGCCGTACCGACAGCGAAGCCCACCATTGTGAAAGAATAGCTGTGTACAGAAATTGGGGGGGTTAGATTTCTGGGAAAAGCCACAAAATGCAAGTGTGATAGCAAAAAGAGGAAAAGACAACTTGGCGCCAAGCTGGATATTAAATATGAGATGGCCCTGTCAGTCAACGTTACAGATTAACCTATTAACCGGGTCCTGTAATTTACCCCAGTACCCCGGCCCGCGAATATAGGCTAAACTGGCCGCCCAGCCTAATAGGACCGCTCGCCCCGGGTCTTTTCTCCATGGGGGGGTGCCTCATCTGGGGATAGCTCCATTGAATAGAGGGAAAACTCGTAGAGCCGCATGATTCGACGGGCCGGCTGCCGTTGAAGTTTGTCTGGTGGCGCTCGACTTTTACGGAAAAATCCCCCGCAAACCCGTATCACGCTACTCCAGACCCCGCCAATCAGCCCACTGTTTGCTTTATAGCCTCGGGTAAGTCGCTTACTTTTGATGCCATTTTTAAAACTAGTCATGGCAGCTCGACTTTTGCGCGTTGTTACCCCATAGGTCACTTGGTGTCGCATTCGGCCCTTCCAGAACTGAGAATGCATCCAATGCACCCTGAACCGAAGAGCAATCAATAAGCGGGAACCTCAATGTCGCATGCCATTTGCAAATCTCTCGTAAATCCGTATGCAGTGATGCACTTGACATCGGCGATGTGAGGTTGGAAACGGGCCACAGGGAATCAGGGTGGCAGAATAAAGTGGTCCAAGGCTGCAATTAAAATAAGCTAAACCTGATCGGTTTTTAAGCGTTTGGATAAAGGTCCAAAGTTTTTTTGCCTTCCCTTGGTAAGATGCATTCTTTGAGATCCCAGGGTCGCATCAGATCATCATCTTAGTTAGCTAGCGTCGATTTTTCGGCTCGGGTCATGAGAACAAACACAGCTGTCGCGCACAGTCTTGATCATGGTATGCACATGTTTAAAGACTATCAATACAGTCATGGTAAAGTCGCATGTTTAACCTGATTAAAGTGTGTGAATTTGGTGACCTCTCAACGCCAAGCAATGACAGCTGTGTCTCGTATTCTGCCACTTTTGCTTAAAACAAAAGGACATCAGCCAACAGTCTAGCCATTCTTCCACTCCAGCTGTCAATCATCCAAGCCATTCAGCCTCAAACCCGTCTAGCGGCCAAGCCGGCAATTCAACGCCGAGTCCACGTGGCGAGACCAAACGACAGACGCACTCACGTGGCTCAGCGCGCTTGGCAGTCGCGTCTCGTCCTCACCACTGTCAGCATTCTGCTTTGCCTTCTCCGCGCGATCCATGTTTTCCCGTTCCTCAAGATTATTGACTTTCACAAGCTTCCATCACAGCGGGTTTCTGGCCACCTCGCGATTTGGCACCACGCCCATATAAGCGAAGTCTTCAACTTCCTCAGCATCATTTCGCATCCCATCAAGCTTGCGCTTGGGGGCCGAGAAATATTATTGAAGACCGAGCTCGTCAGCAGCTCGATATAGTTAGCCACAGCTCTGCGCTTGAAGTCGAAAAAGTGTAGAGGCTGCTGTTCGTTATCAATCCGTGCGACACGGCTATGCTCAGAGGTACACGCTGATTACCCTGAACCGGCGGTTAGATCACCATTTCTCTTCCCGAGACTGTATATCTCCAAAAAGCCGTAGGTAACTTATTCAGACTGATCACGGTTTCAAAACCTACTGAATCGTAGGATTCGACTGTCATTTCCACCTGGAACTACATGATTGGCTACTCCTCGCTTTCCCCCGTTTCAAGCAGAGATCGACAATCGAATTTTTCCAAACCTCTGAAACCTAGCCTGAATGACTTTGTGAATGACTTGGTCTATGGTATGCAAACATGGCATGCCGCTTGCCAATGCGTAAGTGCTTTCTATATTTTAAGTATGCTCTCTCTAGAGTTCTCGATTTTCGTTCGCAATATCCTACCCAGTTATCATCAATTCAGCTCATAACCCCGTTAAGGAAGTACAATGTCTAACTGCATACCGACCGGCACTTCCATCATCATAATAGTTCATCCCCTGAACTTGCGGAAATGGAACCGGTACTTGCTTAGTATTTCCGCCAAGCTTCATCATAGCATGTTTCAGCAACACAAGAGGGGCCCCTGTACGTGTATGACTCCCGACTTATTGCATCGAACCAATCATGGCTCGGCAGATCCAAATCTTGTAGTGTCCCTTCCATTTGCGCCGAGCCGACGCGTATACTTCGCTGGTAAAGAATCCTGATGCAGGAATGATTATCTGCTGGACTGTGGTGGTGACAGGGTCCAGCGACAATGCTCACACTGTCTTGGGTTGGACGGCCGTGGAGTAGAGATGAGTGAGTTTGCGGTCCCCAACTCTTTGGATGAATGACCTTGACTGGATTATCTGAGGATGAGGCATCAGTGGAGATGTCTTCAAGGGTGAAACCACTCAATTGCAGTCGAACTCCCCACAAACGTCTGGTGCGAAGTGCTTCCCGCCTTTCTCTCTGACTGACTGAATGGCTTTCTCTATGACACTCATTGGAAGAGTCATTGTTCCCGTTCCGTAGTTCATGCCGTAGTCCATGCCGCCGCTAACTTGACTTGGTGCTAGATCCGGATCCGAGTTGCCGATAAACGTAAGCGACAACAAGCCCCCACCCTTTGCCATGATCACCTCGGCCTTTGGCTCACCAAGCCCTTTGCTGCAAGGACTATAGTGACTCGGATCATCGCATCTCACAATCCCAACTTTTTGACTCAAGTTGGAGTATCTATAAAGGTTATTCGAAAGGCATTGGAAATAATCCCAGTCGAGGACCTTATGCTCACAGAGCCGAATATAGCCCGCCCTGGCAAGACATTGGTCTTGGACGGCCGAGAGGCAAACCGAAGGGTCAAAAAATTGGCATGGTTCCCAGAACTTCCGGCCAGAATTGAGTCTTGGCGGAAACTCGCATTCCAGGGAGGCGCCATTTCGATTTCTCACATCCAGCCTCTTCTGACAGGTAGAGCATGCCTGTCCCTTCCTGAGGAAGTCGCTCAACCCTTTTAAGCAGATGTGTCTCTTCTCGGCCTTGATGCCGAAGCAGTGCTTTTTTATAATAAAGGGAAACTTTAGAGATGTGAGCATCAACTGTGGGGTCTCCTGAATCGATACCTGTCAGAGGGTCAGGCGAGGTCTCTCCACGTGCCCAAGCCCCAGGTGAGCCGAGACACAGCTCACAGCAGTCTTTGTCAGAAAAGACGTGTAAGTCGAAGGCATTATCTTTAGTTAACCGTCTAAATCGTCGAGAGAATTGGCGTAGGGCGAAGAAGGCGAACAGAGATGCTTTATCAGTCCCGTTATAGATATCGTGAATGATGAGCATAAGGATCTTGTCTGGGAGGTTGTTCAGGCTGATGGCTATGGTGGTGGTGGGGCGTGGTTTGATTGCTGTGATGAAACTTAGCTCACCGACAAGAGATGAGAACAAGTCCATGGTGAGGATGGGTTGCGCGTGAGCGTTGAAGAGATATGCGGAATGGCGAAGAGAGAAATTAAGAAGGAAAGCTTGTGCTGGATCAGCAGGCCAAGGCGTGCTTTTTTATATGTGGTGCTCATAGAGTTACTCGAACTGGGTAAAGTTTCAAGAATGGCCTTAAATTTGATGATGATAAAAAAAGCTTACCTTGGGAACGTTAAGTGAGCGGTGCAAAAGGGTTTATGCCTCAAATTAGACTTAGACGGCACGAGTCACGTAAATATAGATATCGTGGCGTTGCATTCACAAAGCAATATGTATCACTTTGGTATCTGCTTCATTGAAAACGTTATGCCAAGCACCTGAAGGGGCATTTATATTTTTATTTTCTAAGTAAACTATCTTGAGTTTACTTTTCTAAACTGGCAATCTAGTATCCAACCACTCTGATCTCGTAGCCTGGCACCATCGTAACCCTCAGTCGCGAAAAAAGCAGATAATTAACCAGCGGCCGTCATGGTGCCTCTAGTCAGCACACTCCAGATTCTTCAGATCCTGCAGTATCTGGAGCACCTCGCTTTGTGACAATGCAAATCGTCCCTTATGACGCTCAGCCAGCTGCTGTTGCCATTCCTCGGTGGCTAGGGTCACCAAACCGTCGACAAGAGGGCCAACCTGGAGCATACACTCCTCGAGCACCTCCTTATCCTCTGGGGTAGGAATGATCGTACCGCTGCTGTCGTCCGCACTGGACCCGAAGACACCCGGATATGGGCCCTTTATTTGTTTAATAGAGCGGTGAAGGTGAACCAAGAGAATGTCGATTTGGATATAGAACTCCATGAAGGAAGCCATCCTTGCTCTGAGAATGGAGAAGTAAGCTTTTGGGTTAGTATTTTGGGGTTGCTGTTGTGTGTGTGTGTGACGGAGTCGGTGATCGGTGCAGTGATGTAAATTGTAGAGTGGCACAGAAGCTTATTTATATGTATTGGGAAACATGTACAGCGGGTTTGTTCGTATCGAATATGAAATCAATGCACTAAAAAAAAAAAAGGATCAAGGACTTGCTTGATGCACGTAACGATATAACGATGCATTTTCGAGTTCATGGAAGCATCCGTTACATGAACATGGTTCAGTATAGAACTGGAGAATAAAGCGAGTTGTGGTTCTTTGTTAACTTGCTGTCTCTGAGGGGCACCTGAACAGAAGGATAACGATCATGCTTGCCAGAACGTTATTTACGATGGACGGTTCGCCACAAACCCCACTTGGCTCAATCGTTGAAGCGCTCGCTGGCCTTAGTCCTGCGATGACTTAGCCTCGCATTCGGGATTTACCTGGCTTTAGGAAAATTTCCAAGCCATAGACAGGCTCCAGGATTTATTTGCAGTTTGAGGCCAATAATCTTTGTATTCCTCAGCATCACGGCGAGGAAGACAGAGATTGTCGGTCCTGGTGAACCGAGAATGTTGAAATACTACGACAATTCAACCCCTACAACTTCCAAGCTGCATCATGCAACCTCAAGTGGAAGGATCTCTGCGTCACGCAAAAGAACGGCCAGAAGCAGCAAAAGCATCCTCCTTACTCTCTATGCACTTCTGGGGACTACCCCTCTGGACTGATCCCCGTCGACGCGTACACACTAGCGATGCAGAAGCGCAACGATAGTGTTACCACAAATTAGGCGAAGTATACTCTACATGGTCTGTGGCCCAGCATGACTCTCCGCGCTCACGCTGTATCGGACGGAGGTCTGAGTCGCGTCTTCATGTCCCAGACCGGCACGTTTTGCCCTGGCTCAAAGGACAAGCTTAGTTATGAGTGACTGCGCAAGATGTGGCCTCGCTTCGCAGAGTGGCAGCTGAGGCTCAATTTCAAGACGAGCAAGCAGCCTGGCTTCTTCATTGACATCAGCAAGTACAAGAAGGGCGACCTTTGCACGGCTACTTGGACATTCAACTTTGAGTACTTCTACCCCGGTGGTCAGAAGGAGCAAGGGTATGCTATGTTTCGAGACAGTCTCAAGGAAGTACTGCAGACAAAGACTGTGCAGGGGGATAACTTCAGCTCCGCGTATGAATACCTTCTTTCTATGCCTCCAAACAAGTTCCAGATCTTGGTTATGAACCCGCTGCCCGCTCCCCACGAGCCGTCTGACGATGCCACAGGCTCACAAAGCTCGGTCTTTGTCTCCCGCCAAGACGTGGAGACAAAGTTCGCCTCGACCATGATGGTCGTGCTAGACATCTGCGTGGCTAGCCTCAAAACTCCCGACAAGACGTCCCCAGATCCGATGGGATATCGCTGCGGCTTCCAGTAACTCTACACGTCCATCACAGATAATCTCGGCAGCACAAAGCCAGACGATACCGCTATATCTCCCGGCTTCCGCTCGGGTCTTATGCTATGGCACACACGTACTCTACCGACGAAGCAGTGTGAGGACACGGTCTACAGGCTTGGAAGGAACAGTTATTTCTCTGAGAGTTCGTATGTGATGGATAACTGGACGGATAGGTACTGGGGTGAGAAGAGGCATGGGCAGTTGCTTGCTGTGAAGAGGGCGCACGATCCAGAGAATTTGTTCTGGTGTCATCATTGTGTTGGGGATGGTCCTGATCATGCGTATGGGAATCCGCTGAGTGTGAAGAAGGAGAAGGATATTAAAGTTGATTCGTATAAGAAGGATGAGATATAGTGGTCACGTGGCGCACTGGGATAGTACGGGTTGTATGTCAAGAACCCGGCTATATTATAGCAGTCAGACAGTAGCTTTTGTACTATAGGTCAATTGATCTGGTCACTATATACCGCGGTGAGTTATATGCTTTCGCTGCAGTATCCAGCAAAGATGAATTAAGGTAACGAATAAAATGGAACAATGTTGTGCGTTTAAATACTTTCTGTGATCTCAACTTAGTTATCATGTCAATACTACTATCGCCTTGTCGCAGCAGATGAGGAGGTTGACTGTTTTCGATGATTTCAGAAAAACAAATTGACTTCAATACGACATTGGCTGTTATCGTGCTTATTTCAGAAGCCCTTTGACATCTTGCCGTGTGAAATGAAGAGATGTTGAGACTAGTACTTGCAGACGAGTCTTGTGGCGTATGTGCACGGATGGGGAACGAGATTAGCATGGAATACTCATGGGGCCAATCGTGTCAGGTTTAGAGGCGTACTTGGACAGAGTGGGAAAGAATGGAGTAACCGGGCTGCGGAAAATTAAGCCGACGAATCCAGTTACATGGTTTTGCAAAGTATATCCCAAAGCAGTAGTGATGATAGTGGAGGTCGTTTCGGGTGACAGCGGCAATGGACACAGTCAACGAACAGGATCAAATAACCATAATGGTATTTGATGTAGGTATAAGACCAAGACTGTTGCTTCTACTTGTGCTCGTTTGTCTAAAATACCACGAGTGTTGATCCCTGCTGCAACTGGTGATTCTCAGAATCCCGTGAGAGTTAGGGAGGGGCCTTTGCTGCTTCGTCAAAACCTCGGATTGACCGCCAACAAACTACCATTCTATCGCGCGACAGCGAACACTATGTAGGTGCCCTGTACCCGAATGGGCTTAGCGCTTGAGCTTTTGCTGCCCAAACTCCGAATCTGATCGTGCACCTGTAGTTGAGATCTCTAGATAACTGCTTCTGCTCATGGCGAGCTGTTGATTTGCTACGTTCCTGATCGCGAGAACCACTAGCAGGTAGTGTTGTCATTCAAATTGTTATCACTTGTTCATACAGGTGTCATCGTCCTTTTAACCGAACACACCTACATGAAACGCACCAGCACAATGGAGTTCTGAACTCAATTCCTTGGCTTCGGCGCATGACGGTGAGGAACGGAGGTGGAAGAAGAAGTTGGTGAAGGCGGGGGAGGAGGTACGAGGAGCAAGGATAAGATTGCGAGAACAAAAGGCACGATCAGCTCTTTGGATTTGGCGATAGAACATAGACCTGTTCCTAAGATGTAAACCCTCAGACAAGACAAGCCAAGTGCTGCATTTGTTTATGTACACAGCTGATAAATACCGAACTCGATTTTGAGATTTCCGGCTTTTTATGTAAGACAGTTATGTGAGTACAACTGCTCAGTCAATCGAAACGTTGTTGTATTTAAACAATTGATATCACTGGAGACAAGGTATGGGGTACAAGAATCGATTCAGAGAGTGACTAGAGCGACCAATCAATAAGATAGAGACAGACTGAAACGACGAATGAAATAAAGTCCAAAAACCTGATATTCCACCAAACATGAGTTCCATAGCCAAATCTTGACACGTCTTCAATCCGGCACCGATGCGCGACGTGAAGTGCGTTGTCATCCTTCCAACTATTTTCTAATATAGCGAAAGCAAACTCTAATCAGAGACAGGGGAAGAAATCGTCTTGACTGGCTTGGTAGAAGTCGGAGACGAAGGAGGAGAATTGTCGGGAGAAGAGGAGCAGGAGCAAGTAGAGCAGCGAGAGCAACGAGAGGAGGGAGAGGGAGTAGAGGTCCCCCCCCTAGTGATATTATCGAGCTCCATCTCGTTAATTGTGAGCTCCGCCACTGCCTCGAGGGCGATTTTGTCGTTCAAGGCTTTCACCTTGTCTTCCAACCGACGGCGAGCTTCGGCACTCGACTCTTTGATCCGGGCGAGGTGCTGTTCGCGGCGTTTGGTACGTCTCGGTTCGTTCATCCACCGTTTGGCCTCCTCAGCGCTGAAGAAGCCTTTAACTATAGGTTTGAGAGCTTTAGACTGTAAATATCATAGAAGGAGTCATGCATCTTACACTCAGCTCCCTGATACTGATGAATTTCTTGCAGGACATCGTCGTAGTTGGTTCGGTACCCCCATCTTCGTCCAATACTGATGGCATATACTGACTTCTTCTTAGCCATGCTTGTGTTATCGAGGATTAAGGCTAACTGTGATGGTGAGCACGGGTTAGTTTTTTGGGGAAGGTAGGAGGAAGTGAATTGGAATAGACAACGGGGAGATGGTCGAATACAGTGTAGGAACGAGGTTAGCGATGTGGTAAAGATAGAAGAGGGAGCAAACATATGGTAGAAGTAAAAGAAGCTGATTATCGGAGTTGATGATTCTGAGAAGAAGACATGAGGACACATGTGAGTATTTATAGATGATTCTGGCCTACTTGACCGCCGTAGCTCAGTCAAGAACCATGTAAACAGTGAGGAGAGGGACAGGGGGAGGAGCTTTGTGTCCGTCGTGTTGGGCAATCATGCTACCAGACACAGCACGTCTCAGTCACTTCTTCGCAAGTCATCTCAAGTCTACCTGCTTCCAAGGCCAAAACGAATTGCTCGTGATACGTTATCTTGTACGACGATGTGGACTAACTACTTGCGGAGTTGCCGAGCCTTGATGCCTCCCGGTCCGGGACATTGATGTTACGAACGGGAGGGCAGGTACTTTAGCCCTCCAACTTGAAAACGTCCAATGGGAAGCATAAGCGAGGGATGTGAATAATGTCAATGACGTGTCGCGGATCAGCATTGGAAGATCTGTAAGCAATGGGAATGCAGGCAGAGCAGCTGATACAGGCAATGAGAATGTCATTTCTTTTCCCCCCTCAAGACCACCACTGCAAAGAGTCTTATGATGAGACGATTCCTTGGCTCCAAGCCTAAGAACATGGTCTAGACACTGCGGCTGAGCGATTATCTGCCCCTCAACCTTATCACTCTACTTTAGGCTCAATTCTGCGATCTGACTGGCTGAGTCTAAGACCCCGCTTTCTGTCTCATCACATATCTCGACTTGCAGATTGAGCGTGCTCTCGCTCTGCCGCGTCTGATCCTATGACTCGGAATTCATGGCTGCCACCTTTTGCCTCCTCAACAGTTTCGCAAATCTTGGAAGAATTGGGCTTAGTTCGATACTTGTATATGCATATACCGGGGGATTGCTCTGGATTGCTCTTTGTACCTGTCTTAGTCTCTTCAATTGCAATTCGCTGACGCAACTATCTTAGGAATGCGCTTCGAGCCCTCCCGTTCGTTCCGAGACGAATGCTTCGGCAGCGATTGTCTCAGGATGATACTAAAGATGGCTTCTTCTTTATGAAGTATTGAGCCGACTTTCAGGGAGTCTGCGATGCCCCCTTTTTTCTTTTGTCAAAAACTATTCATTTCTTGTTCATCAACCCTCTGCGACCGATTTATCGTTGTCCAGGCACGAATTTCATAAATCCCGCTTATCCCCTCCCACCACTTCGAAGTTGGACCACCAGTTCTTTCTCCCGCTACTTGAACCTTTTATCTTTGATATCCACTGCTATTTTCTACCAAATTGCCTTCATCACAATATCTCTTCCCTACTCTATTGTTCTTCTTCTTGGTATCTCATCGCACCATGTCTTCCTCGTCTTCATCCACTCAGTCAACAATCTCTGGAGCTGTTAACCATGGCTGTGGTGGCCAAGCTGGAGGCAACGGCTTTGGTGGCACTGGAGAGACCCCATTCCCTTCTGGTACTAGCCAGACCACTAGCCATGATTTTGAGTCTCGTCGGTCTTCGCCGACGGCTAGCCATTTTGGTACTAGCCAGTTCAATGACTCTGATGTCCCGCGAGCCCCTACCGGGGAAGCCCTCAAACAGTCATCTTTGGATCGTTTCTGGATTAAAGATGATGGTCGCCGCACTCTTGCTGCTCGCAAGCTGTACATGTCCCCAGATCAGAAAGTGACCCAGTTGGTGGAGGCCATTGCTCGACATTCCGGATACACTGTTCCACAGTTGTCCATGGCAAGCACGATGGCAAAGAAGAACAAAGCCTGGAAAGAATCTCGCAACTCCGTCCTCAAGATCAAGATAGACCCCGATTTCAGCCACATATTGAGCCCAGAGGCCATCCGTACCAAGTGTGCAAAGCTTGGACCCCCTTTCGACGCTATCAAAGCTGTGCAGTTCCCTCCTCTGGAGATGGATCGGGTCCTGTTGATCGTTGGTAACGACCTCGACGCACGAGAGATCCGAATGCATGAGGAAAGGTTAAAAGCCATTATCAATGCCCCGGGATGTGCCGTGTTCCCTGAGGAATTCTACATCAGCCCTGCGGACATCACCCGCAGCCACGTTGACAAAATGAAGACTTCCAGAAACTCAGCCTATGGAGACAAGCATACACGGGCCAGACTCAAAAAACCGAAGGAGAACTTGGAGTTTTGGAGAAGAGAAACAGGCCTCAACATCGATAGGGCATACTGGAAGTACGGTCGTTTATGGTTTGTCCTGCGGAATCGTGAGGAAGCCCAGAATGCTGCTTCAGGGAAGATGTATAGCTTGGAGGGACTGCAAACTTCGTTCGAGTAAGTAGCGTAGACAGATCAACACGAAGCAATACTCTGACCCTCTTCGCAGTTCTCTTGATCCCAAGTATGTGCCTAAGCAGTGCTTCCAGTGCCAGGACTTTGGTCATATGGCAAAGCAATGCCCCAACGAGGTTCGATGCGGTCGGTGCTTGGAAAACCACAATACAAGTGAATGCAAGGCCAAGGAAGATAAATACAAATGCCTTTTCTGCAACGGAGCTCATCCCAGCTACTGGCTTAGGTCTTTCAGGCACCCTCGAATTTTGGATGTACTGCACAGGTGCAGTCTATGGCGAGGCCGGGCATCCTGGGATACCAAGGGACAGGAGCCTGAGGCTTCTGGGCGGTCCATGTCACCGGAAATACCGACTGACGACAGAAGCCCTTGGTCCGGGTTTGGAATTCACGAGATCCTTCGCGAGATCCTCTCGGACCAAGGCGCAGCAACACCCGATGAATCTCTCCTTTCTCATGCCCTCGGCAGAGGTGGAGATATATTGGTTCGCCTTATCGAAGCCTTTGTGCGTGTTGCTGCATCCGACCTAGGAGCTACCTCTCCAGCCAACCTTGTTGAACACGCACCTGAGCCACGTAGGCCGTCACCGTCGCCTTCAGTCCTATCTACTCACAGCCGCCTGGGCACCGTGACTGGGGGTCTATCTCTAGCTAACAGCCCAAGATCATCGGCAAGGGTTCTTTACGACTATGCCAACCGATCACCATCTTGGCAGACTCCATCGCCTGCTTGGCAAACTCCATCCCCTGAATCTCTGTATGGATCTGGCTTGCACAGCAACGGCACTTCCCCGGAGAGGCAGGTATCTGTCGAGCCCCCGTTCTCCTCTGTTTCTGGGTTGAGTGACACGGATCTTTTCATGGATACCTTCGAGGAACCGGCCCAGCAAGAGGTCTTCGAGCTTTCTGCTGATTGCCCGCTTGGGTCAATCTTTGAACTCGCTGCCGACCATCCTTTGTACCCTGAAGGCCATGAGTCTTCATCCGTCGCACAGCATGTTGAGGATACATGTGATATGGCGCCGCCAGGTCCTGCCCCAGATATTTCCCTGGATAGCCTTCCTGAGCTCAGTCGCGATATGATTATCGGAATCATCTCCATTCCTTCTACACCTATCGGTACAGAGGGCGAAGTCGACTGGGAGTTTATCCCCGATACTCCTCCTGGTCTCCTTACTTGCGCTGTCACATCCGACGATCCCAAGCCAGCGGAGGCTGCATGCAATCCTTCCCCAGAGACCTCAGTTGCCCGCAAGCGTCGCCGATCCTCGTCTTCTGTCACGGATCAGCCCAGTGCCGCATCAGCCTCTCAGGTCTCCCTAGAAGGATCACAGCAGCCGCTCGCTCTACCTTCCTGTTCACCGGATGTTGGCTGCTCATCTACCATGATTCCTTGCTCTCTCCCTGACCCGGAAGCCGCTTCGCAGCCTTCAGACGGGTCTCCTCCAGCGGAGAGTTCGTCCGTTGGATCTTTCAGTGTCAGGAAGCGGCGTTGGAGGTCGGATGAGGACCTAGAGTTTCTTACATCTCCGATCAGCGGCAAGAAGCTGAGAGTTGATGACTCCCTAGTTCAGGACGGTGGTGAATCGGATTTGGCGGCGCTGTCCCTATCCAGCCCAGCTTCCATGTCTCTTGCTGTCACCAGCACTGTTCTATCTGATGGACCTTCCACTTTCAACAGCGGCGGCTCCTTGTTGTCGCACTCGAATCCTAGCACGCCTCCACTCAGAAGGTCCCGCCGTGGCATTCCGCCTCCCTTCATACCTAAGTCTTCAACAGAGTCTAGTTCTAGCAGGTCTAGCTCTGAGTCATCGTTCATCACGGTTGACTCTAGTCCTGACACTTCAGGGCAGTTGGAATCTCCCGCTACCTCCACCCGTGATTCATCTGACCAGGTCGCTGGAGATGATAGCTGCCCCTTAGCGGAGACGTCCCAAAGCTCGCTTCAGATCGCTCCGCGTGACAGCCTAAGAACCTTGCGACCTCGGCGAGGATGCACAGATGACGATGAGATAGCAGCCCAGCTGGAGAAAGACGCTTCTCAAGCTTCGCCTAGTGATCAGGAGCTGCTTGAGTATGAGATCGGCCCTGAGTCAGCGGCTGAATGTGAGGAGGACGATGGATCTGACGATGAATATAGCCCTGGAAGGAAGCCGAAGGCTCGGTCAAAGCGTAAGTCAAAGACTAGTTCTAGAGGAAAAGGCAAGGGTGTTGCAAGAGAGGCATCAGACACTGGCCCCAAACAAACGAAGCTGAACCGTTACTTCTCTTAGTATGGGAGATATGCTTTGGTGTCGAGGAGGAATTGGACGGTAAAGTGTTCAGTAAATGTCATATGAAGGTATTACGGTTGTCAGCATCATCGTTCTCGGTATACTAGCATCGTCAGTTTACTCTTTTGTCATCTATGACATTACATGGTCCTGTAGCTCGGATGAAGAGTTACACGCCATGAATGAGCCCAGATGAAGGGTGTATCCTGCAGTTGAAGCAGTGGTAGAATCGTACAGCTACGCACTTAGCTGATACGTTAGTTTACAACCTCAATACACTTTCGGTAGCCTCATCTTCAGTGCTTCACAGCACCCTTGCGGCAACATCATCATGATTTTGAGAATCCAGAGTCA
Organism: Fusarium sp. NRRL 52700; assembly: GCA_013396095.1. Classification (NCBI taxonomy): domain Eukaryota; kingdom Fungi; phylum Ascomycota; class Sordariomycetes; order Hypocreales; family Nectriaceae; genus Fusarium; species Fusarium sp. NRRL 52700. The sequence goes on from JAAQRM010000039.1 coordinate 86,893, forward strand.
TATTCTGGCATGATAACAAGGAAATGTCATGCCGGAGGTCGCGTATGGTGTCGATAACGATGGATCAGATGCCAGCTCACGGACACTTCGTGATATCATGATTATGCACATTTGCGAGCTATCCACGCCCTTGCGCCCGATATCGACGCAAACGACCATTCTAAAGTACTCATGTGGTCACTCAAAGAGGGCGAGAACGTTCCGTGCGAGCCGGTGAAGACCAATGAAGTCCGTGGTCGTGGACACCATGATAATCGCAGGAAGAGGGGTAGAAGCCACAAAGTCGGATGCATTCCTTTCCGACTTGGCGCTAAATGGTACACATTGAGCATAAAAGGTCCCCAAATTTCCTCTAACTATCCTTCTTCACCGTCCCATCACATTATCACTTTTACCTTTACTCTTTGCAACCACTATTATTGTCGCTTTGGTACTCCTACCATAGTCTGTCAGCTTCTTCCAACAAAGAATCATGAAAAATATTTCTGAAAAATCTTTTAAATCACCTTAAAAGAAACTCTTTATATTCCGTTTATCATTAGCCTTACTTATCTCACCGCCCACCTATACCCTGAACCATCGTACTTGCTACCACCCGTAGCTCAAGCACAGTTTACACGTCCAACATACGTACCTCATATCGCCCTTCTTGGTATGTAGATCCAACCGTTACTCAAGACATCACTTTGTGTTCTGAATACTGAACTATATCAGTTTCCAGTAGCAGCTTGAGACTTATCGACAGTCTTGCAAACCTTGAAGGTACGTGCAGCTATTCATCACTCTTTATGCACCCTAACTCACTTAGAACTATAGCATATAGCTCACTCAGTAACTGGACCAAGTACCTACTTACCAGCCTACCAGCCTACCAGCCTACTAGCCTACCTACCTACCCACCAGCCTGCCCATCCTTCTCAGCCCAGTATCAGTCAGAACGACTGCGTCACTTGAACATGCAGCCCACCGACCAAGAGGATACCATGATTGAGCACGCCATGCTCAAGGATACCATGACCGAGCATGACATGATCGAAGACCACCAATACATGGACATCGACGAAGAATTCAGCGAGGTCGGCGATGATTACACCGGCGGTGGCGAGATCCGGGAAGACGAGACCCTCCTCAAAGAAATCACTATTTGGAGTGTCAATCTCAAAGGGGCTCCTGTGAGAATCCGCCACCTCGAGACTGCACTCAGACTCGCACCCGAAAATGCCCGACCTCTTGTCTTGGCCATACAGGATCCTCCGAACCGCTTTGCATTCCACAATATACCAGGATACAACATCTTCTTCTCCTCAGATCATCCCATTACTAAGGAGCAATACCCAACCTGGCGTAATGGAGCCTCTGCTACCGGAAACAAAGCTGCTACCAACGCTGCTACGTCTGATGGCACTCAAGGCGCCACCAATCCGCCCGATGGCACTAACCCTCCAACCGTTGAAGCTGAACCCTTGATGCACAGCGTTTGCTTCTACGTCCACAAGTCCATTCCAACAACCTCATGGCGAGCGATAATGGACACCGGAGACAACAATGGACTCGTAGCTACGCTTCAGATCCTAACTGTCGATAGGATTCTCACGATTCACAACGTCTACGACCGCAATAACAGACTTGATCTGAACACCTTGTTTGAACGCATCGACGACACTGAAGGGGATGCAGTCCTCGTTGGTGACTTCAACCTTCATCATCGCAGCTGGAGCGGCCACACGAGGAACGAAACTGCGAAAAGCAGAGACTTTTACGAGAAAGTCAGCAGCAGCAACTTGAAGCTGCTCACTACTCCCGGAACGATCACCTATTCCAATTCCCAGGACGAGTCTATTAGGAGCTCGACAATCGACCTGACTTTTGCCAAGCAGAACATTGTTCCCGACGTGGTGCACTGTCAGATTCATCGCGCCCCCGGGTTCCAAAGCGATCACCGCATCATCGAGACCAAGATCACCCGCGCCATCAAAACCAAGGTCCGAACCAAGCCCTGTCTAGACAGGATCAAGCCAAAAGTCTTCAGGGACAAGCTTGAGGAATATCTCCCTCACGAGATTGAACCCCTCAGTACTCGTGAGCAGATCGTCAGCTACATCTCCAAGCTTATCCAAGCGTTGAGGGAAACCATTCGCATGGTTGCTCCCGTGATTGAGATTGGCTTACAGAGGAAGCGACAAACTATCCTCGAGAAGCAGTTGAACGACCGGGTGGCTCGCGTGACTGATCTCCAAGAGTCTCCTACAATAACACCAGCGATACAAGATCGGATCAAGCAACTATGACGGTACATCAGGAGGGATAAGCGAGAGCTGTGGCGCATATTCACTGAAACTGAGCCCCCATCTATACCCAGGACGTTTCATTTGGCCTCTTTGGGGCAGAAGATCTGTCGACCCGTGGAATCCTCGCAGCTACCTACGATGATCCACGGCGGCATGGAGGAAGCCAAAACTCCTGAACAAAAGATCGACATGTTCAAGGGAGTCATCTTCCGCGCCAACAACGGCCCCAAGTCTTGCAGAACCCCAGTCCCTGCAGACTTCACTGGTCGCGGGAAAGAGATGCATATCCGACAGAGTTTGACCGACGAGGAACTCGAGGAGGTTATCAGAGGTCTGCCGAGATGGAAATCGACCGGACCTGATGAAGTCCCCTACGAAGCCATTCAGCTCGGAGGCGACATTTTGCGAACTCACCTTTTGAGGGTTTTCCAAGCCTGCCTCCACATGAGCTACCACCCAGCCAACTTCAAGGATGCGATTCTCGTCATGGTACGCAAGTCAACCAAGCCTGCTAGCCTTCCTACGAGCTGGAGGCCTCTGGCTTTGCTCTCATGCCTCGGCAAGATCCTCGAGAAGATTGTGGCTTCAAGGATGCAAGAGGCCCTCAAGTCAAATCCACATCTTTTACCCGCACGCCAGTTTGGCTGGAGAACGACTTCGGAAGCCCTCGAGTACATGCTTGACAAGGTGTACAGCGCCTGGGCCGAGGGCAAGGTTGTTACCATCATGGGACTCGACATAAGCGGTGCTTATGACAATGTCTGGAGGCAGGCTCTCATCCAAACTCTGGCTGACAAGGGATTCCCACGATGGATCGTCAACATGATTCAGTCTTTTCTTTCAGATCGCACAGCAAGCTTTCACCTTCCTGGTATCATATCCGACCCATTCGATCTCAACACGGGCGTTCCCCAGGGTTCGCCGCTCTCACCTATCCTTTTCCTCTTCTTCGCCGCTCCCCTTCTCCAACGCGCAAAGACATACACTTACGGCGTCGAGGTGAATGGCAAGAGGAGCACAGTCAGTCTCTCTGCATTTGCATTTGTGGACGACATTTACCTCATGGCAATATCAGACAGCTACGAGGCCAACTGCAAGGGACTGGAGATGCTACACGAGAGCGTCATGGCCACAGCAGACGAGCTGGATCTTCGTTTCGGGGCCGACAAGTACAAGATTATGCACTTCAAGAAACGGCAGAGCAAGAAGGGCCATAACGACGTGATCCCCAACATACCCGACTTTCACAAGAAGCCAGTAGACGAGATGAAAATCCTCGGCGTCATTGTCAGCAATGACCTTACTTGGGGAGAACACATTTCGATGGTTATCGGCAAGGCGAAGCAGAGGATGGGCTACTTGAGCTTCATATCTGGGCCACATTGGGGTCCAAACCTCAAAACAATGCGCCTCTTCTTCATATCCAAGATCCGACCTGTCTTTACATATGCGTGCGGAGCGTGGTTCATCAGAAGGGAACGGGAGGAAAAAAAGATCAACAACATCAGCTATCAGATTAACGACAAGCAGATGAAGCGTCTTGAAGATGCTTACACCTTCTGCCTTCGCAAGATTTCCGGGGCTTTCTACCACACTGCTCCACAGATTCTGGAGAAGGAGATGTTCGTCGAGAACATATGGACAGTTCTTCACTCCCAAGCCACTCTCCAGCGCGCCAAAGTACTCTTCCCTCCGCGTGCGCTATGGCGATCAGACAAGACCTTTGACTTCTTCAAGTCTGGGGTTCGCAACCCGTACGATGATCTAAATCTTGATGCTTTGGCATGCGTCAACAACATGATCGAGTTTATCAGCTTTGACGAAGATTCAGAGCGCCGTGAAAAGAATTTGAACGCCCTGGATGATCCTAAGGCTCGCAACAAGAAACTGAGGAGCTTCATCAAGGTTCAAGCGACCCGAAGCTGCGTGGTCAGATGGGAGAAGTATATCCTACACCGAAAGCTGAACAGAGCCATGACGTCTCGCGGGAACGACAGCGCTCATCTGCCCGCTGCTCTCACGGAGCCTTGGGGTAGAAAGAGTCTTGGCTACTACAACAATACCATGTCCCGCGCCCAGACTACAATTCTCCTCCACTGCCGAACCGAGTTCATCGGACTCAAGGCCCATCTCTCCAAGATTGGCATCAAGGAAGCAGGATGTGGCCGTTGTGCTTGCGAGAAGTTTCGAGAGACGCCATTCCATCTTTTCATTCAATGCGACAGGCTCAGGCACGCACGCAAGGAACTTGAGGAGATAGTCGGTCATACCAGCTATAAGGACTTGGTCACCAAGGACAGCAAGGTCGCTACCCAATGGGCCTTGAAGTACTTCGACATTGAGCAGTTTGACTCGGTGAGGTCAAAACATAAGCAGTTCGAGTTGATTCCCGGTATCATCTCCCCTCGACTTGGGCAGTTGGACGATGCAGACTCACCACCTACTCACTCACGCACTCCGTCCTCTCGCTCTTCCACTAGAGGGAGGAACACTCGGGGTCGAGGCCGGCATCACCCTTACGCTCCGAGGAATACGACACATCGTTCTGCTGGGCAGAGGAGATGGTGTCGTTGACCGCGTATCCAGCCTCTCCGTTCCCTCCCTCTTACCACGAGATGCCTGGCGCAGTCTCTGGTACACTTCTTGAACCACGACATCACCACTACCATATCAACGCACAGTTGCCTGGTGCATCTTGCATTCCCATTACCCTAGGTAGTTACCGCCTCGATGGTGTGTACTACCACTACCGACTGGTATGCTGAGCTATACCATGTCGATCCAACTTCCCGGCGAAGTTGATTCCTCTACTGCCATGAGATTGAGGCTTGGTTCCTCTCTATGGCGATCTGAGGCTATCTGCTGGGCTGATAGCCAGTTTGAAGCTCTGCTTGAGGCAGAGTTAGCCCATTGTGTTAAATCCGAAGTGTATTTTCTGTGAGTTTAATCCCGGTCGTTGCTGAACACTTTGATCTGATGCTGACTCTTTTGCGACAGAACCTTGTGACTGACTCATAAACTCAACACCGCCACCACCTTCCGATTGCCCCGAACCTTCTTGTAAGTTCATTTCATCATGACGACTCGGCGAATCGGACTGACTGACACGCCCAGCCAGTCCAACCTTCTTGTATGACACATTGAGCCGTCGACTTGGATCTTTGCTGACAGTTCAAGCTCAGCCCCAATAGCACCGACCTACGTGCCATTACGAAACTTTCTGTAAGCCTCTTTCCTTCCTTTGACTCTTGAGTGACTCACAGGTTGACTTATAGCCAGTCAGGTCAAGCTTTTCTCGCGGCGTCAGTATTTCTCGACAATTGTGATAGCTGTGCGCCGTACCTGGTCAGTATCTCTGCTAGATGCCTGTCTTTTGTTGAGTACCCAAGCTAAACAGCCGAAGCAGGAAGTCAAATACGCCCTGTCCACTGAACCTTCCGTAAGTTTCGAGGCCTTTAGACCCCGGTATTTGCCGAATGCTGAGTTTGAAACACAGGTTGACTCATACGGCCAAGGTCTCTTCGTACGTTGAGACATTGCACTTACATCATGTTAGTTTACTAAACATAATAGCACAGCGCATCCATGATATCAGTTTTGCGGGGTGTGTATTTGCCATTGCTTCTTTCGATCAACCCCCCTGCTAATCATCAAGTAGTCGATTGCAAGCCACAGGTCGATGAGTGACTGGATCCAAGCTGTATTGTAAGTACCATCAGAATCCTAGTATTCAAGTACTCACTCTTCTGCGCAGTCCTCTCATGAGGTCGATCTTCTTCTTCCTTTCCTTGTCCTTCTTCTGGTCTGTATCTATCCATGCCCTCCTTTCTTGCCGGATGACCTTGATGACCCCTGGAGGGATCCCTAGGTCTGTTGCTGTACTGGTGAGACCGTGAGTGCCAAGGATAGCTAGCTGTAAGTCCCACCTGTAAGTCTTTACTCATCTATTATCTAACTATTACCCAGGGATAAGAATATCGCTGCTCAGCTCGTCATATTGCCCGTGGGTGTGGCATTCAGCGATATCAGACCGCACACTCTGAAGCTTATCGAAGCTATTTTCCTGACTAAGCTTGTAGCTTTTGTTGTTGATTTCCTGCAGCCTGATGGGGAATTCAGTAAGTCTCGTTATACGCTACAAGGCCTATATCTGACCAGGTTATAGTTGCTGTATCTGTGGGCATCATATGTGTAGGGAGGATCCATGCTGACAACCGTTCTTGTGGGTAAGTATCTGTTATCTTCATCCAACTGGCCAACCCCTCTGACATGTCTAGGAGCTGCCATTTTGAAGATCAAGGGTTTTTGTGGTGTTGAGCTAACCTTTCTTGGCCAACGGATTGGAGGCACGTAAGTCACCTTTGAGACTTTAAGACAGTGGACTAATATTATCTTTAGCATCTTATATACCTCCAAGGCCGGCCAAAGAGTCACTATCTAGGTTTTCCTCTTATTAGCCATTGGCTGTAGCAATTGGGTAGTCATGAGATATGATGTCTAAGTTGTAAGCTAGATGTGTTATTTGCAGTTGGGGCTTGTGGCTGAGAGCTTAAACCAGCACACAAAACTTAGTTTTATATGATATCATCATTAACACATCTGTCTGATCATTGATTAGTGAAACTATGTTGTTGACTGTTGCATATGGTTAAGCTTTCGGGCGCATACCGATATCGCTCTATGAGTCATGCTATGTCGGTGGTCAGCCACTTATAAATTACCCCGCCATCTCTCACCAACCACCTCCCGTTCTTGTGTTTCTTCTTTAATCCTTCCACTGAACGCTGCAAAGTGAGACACATATCAATCATCATGCCTCTCGAAACCCCTCCCGACTTGACAAGGCCTAGCTTCCTGGGTCTTCCGTTGGAAATGCGCCAGCAAATCTACCTGGAATACTTCACGATCAAAGGGGGGTATGTCTACGACTCCGCAACCGATAAGATAGTGCAAGCAAATCATTGTCCAATTGACTTATCACTACGACAAGTCTGCCGCACGATTGCACGCGAGACATACGATTATCCTTTCACCCTTAACACCATCATTTTCTCCACAGCCTACAGACGGGATTGGAGAAAGAAGGCGGCCGCACTTGACTTTATCCTATCCCATCACTGTCTCATTATTGATGCCATGCTTGCTCGCCTCAGACACTGCTTGACTCCAGATATGTACGACACACCCAGCCAGCAAGACTCTAGGTACATGCCCCCCATCAAAAAGAGGATATCAGACATAATTGCCTTTGAGCGCCGCTGTCCCGATCACAATATTCATGAAAGCACGGACTGTTTGATAAACGACTTCAAGAAACGTTGGGGAAATAGAGATAATGGTGGCGACCTGACAAAGGTGTCTATGCATTACAACAACATTTCGAGGAACCGTGCCTATACCAATCTGCTGAGGCAAATTGCGAACAAATACCCTGAAAAGTTCAGAGAGGCTATTGATGATCTTCTACCAGGGTGGGCTAAGTCCAAACGCAGCCCAACCTCAGACTTCTTCCATCTTGGTTTCGAGTTTTGGGCAATACCTTCCTTGCCCGAAATCACAGATATGGTGGAGCGGTTCGAGTTAGGAGAAAGGTGGGATAATTTAGACCCCTGGCGTTACAGCGAACATGAGAAAGAGGGCTACACTGGCACAATGTACTGTTACCAGCGTAAGCATTTCTTTTCAGCTGCAGCCTTAGCCATTCGCTTTCTGAAAAGCATCTCACAAACCCAGCGCCTCCTCATCACCAAGTTGACTCTGAACGAGGATAGAATGGCCGTTGGAAATCCCGAGTGTCATATAATTGGTTTCATACCTTTTATCAAGGAAAACCCCAAGCTATTCATTAAGCATCGGGTCAATCTCTGGCGAAACATTTTCCCCAGGGGCTCAACAGAGCTTCGCTTCTTTCCCACTGCCAACGAGTCAATCATTGAACCTGATGAGGGCATCCCAGGTCCACATCAGGTGCACTATCAATGGGCAAGCAGGATCATTTCCCTTTTCATCATGCATACCCTGGAGGCGCTGAAAGAAGGCTTGCCACCTAATGCATACTCCCTCATCCTCGATGGAGAACCTGAGATGAACCATGCAACGGAAACTTTCCGATATCTCATGGACCGTAAGATCGCGTGGATGACCGCAAATACCGATTGTGTGGCTCAGGGAGTCCTCGCATCACCAAAAAGCAAGAATTACCCGCTTCAAACCTGCTTCTCGACAAGCGAAACTGTTGCTGTCCATGAGAGAAGTTCGATCATACAGTGCAATTTCACCCTAGACCAGCCCTGGAACTACAATGCTATTGCGGGGGACAACGGCAAAATAATTAAGCGTTGGAAGTCGGTTAACGATGTCGAGCGAGACTATGGCGACGATCAGGATGGCTTGTTGGATGTCTCGAATGGAAAGGTAGATTGGATGCAAATCAAGGGCGAATATTTTGAAATGAAACCACTCGCTGACTTATCAGAGGGAGAAACCAAGGCCCTTAAATCAGGTGGTTTAGGTGAATAACTAGACTCTATAGCTATTTGCGCTGGACTACTTCCTAACCGCTCCGTACAGCTGCGGTATGATTGGTACTGAGAGAATTCGCATCAGCATTCTGATGGCTGTTTTTGCATCGGTGGCGATTGAGCTGTGTATCCTGGTTAGGACTTAATGCATAGACGGCTGATAATATTACTGGCCGAAAAAGAGTCGGAATAGTCACTTCGGTCGAGTTATAGGTCAGACAGATTAACATGGCATCAAGATGTGAGATGGGCTGTTGGTTGAGGATGTCCTTCAGCAGCAGCAGTGTTTTGATGTTTCATCGTGGACCATACAATAGACAAAGCCCTCAAAGCTTTAGTTTACTTTGATTTATTTGTAGCTTTGCGCGTGATTGAGCCTGGTTGTAGGGAAGAGCTAGTGACGCCTTGTATCATTGGCTTGGTCTCGTCAGATGACAAGTGCCTCGACCCGCGTTTCAATAGGTTAACTGTATTGATCAAACAATGGCATCATTGTTGTAAAGATATTCCTGTTTACGTCTAAAAATTGAGATATCTTGGGCTTGTTGAATCTCCCGATGCACTTTGCGAAGCGGCAGCCAGGAGTAGATCTCACAGACGTCGGAGATATGTATTGATGTCTACGTGAACCCTCAACCTAAGTGACCAAAAGATTCAGGCAAGCTTAGTATACTTTAGTAGATATTTGGACCAGGTTATTCCTATATCCTGATTTAATGTTAGAAGCTTCACTTCCCTTGTAGTTATAGGGAGGAATGCACAGTTGGTATTAGACCACTTTTTATTGGTGCAAACCAGGCTTCTTCAAATCCTCAATTGGCCAAGATCGTCGCCATCATAGCACTCGGGCATTTCCATATCAGGGATAACTGCAACATTACACGGCCTGTGGATCAGACCCTAAACGAACCCTGGATATATAAAGAAGCGGGGTAATGAAGACCAAAATCGGTACGAAGAGGCATTTTAACTCATCTTACATTTCAGCAAGTATCTTTGAGGATACTTGAGCTACCATGGGGATTCTTCAGCTCGATTCTCGGGCTGCGGTCTTCATCGGAGTTCTCATCGTGGTCGGGTATGTTGTCTCAACGGTTCATCAATGGGCTCGTCTGCGCCATTTCAAAGGCCCTACACTTGCAGGCTTCAGTCAGTTATGGTTGATCTCACGAGTTGGTGGCGGTCGTACCCATCTTGACCTTTGGGAAGCTTGCAAGAAATATGGTGAGTACAAAGGCGGTGACGTCTTGGTCTACCCGTTGTCGGGTCCTTTTGTCAGGCCCTGTCGTCATTATCTGTGATCGTGCTGTACCTGATGCCACTATTTTGATCTAATCTCACCATACTATGAATCGTTGACACCAATGGACAGGCGATATCGCCCGCGTTGGGCCCAACGATCTCATCACGTCCGACCCAGATCTGATGAAGCACATGCTCAATGTGCGCACACGATACAAACGCTCCAGCTGGTACGACGCCATGCGCCTGGACCCAACAAAAGATAATGTCCTGTCTCAGCGCAACGATGACCTGCACGCCAGTACACGTTCAAAAATGGCTGCAGCCTACTCTGGCAAAGAAGTCGATAACATCGAGACTACAGTGGATGAGAATGTCGAACGTTTACTCGAGCTGCTCGACACAGAATACATAACCAGGGGGAGACCATTTGACTTTGGATACAAAGCTCAGTTTTTCACCCTCGATGTCATTTCTGCACTAGCATTTGGTGAGGCGTTTGGCGACTTGGAGACTGACTCGGATGTGAATGGTTACATTACTGCAATGGAAGAGAGCATGCCGACGATCATTACTACTACTGTAATGCCCTTGATGATCAAGCTATTGCATCTCCCTATTTTCAGAAGTATGCTGCCATCAGAGAAGGACAAAGCCGGCGTTGGTAGAGTGATGGCGATCGCCAAGAAGGTCGCGGCTGAACGCTTTGGCCCGAACCCCAAGGTTCAGAGAGATATGATTGGCTCGTTTGTTTCGAGGGGACTGCTTCAGCATGAGGTCGAATCGGAGATCCTGATGCAAATGTGAGTCACGGTTGCATTTTACGTCTCGTGTCAACATTTAGCTGACACTCTACAAGTTTAGCGGGCGCTGACACCACCGCCACTGCCATCCGAGCAACTCTTCTCTACATCATCTCTAACCCTCGCGTGGTTCGCGCAATGAGATCAGAGATCGACAATGCCAAATTAAGTCTGCCAGTCGTCACGGATGCAAAAGCACGCGCAATGCCATACCTCCAGGCCGTTATCAAAGAAGGTCTTCGAATCCACCCACCAGTCGTCGGCCTCATGAGCAAAGAAGTCCCTCGGGGTGGTGATACATTCAAGGGGCAGTATCTACCCCAAGGCACCAAGATCGGCTATTGTGCATGGGGCATATTCCGCCGAACCGACATTTGGGGTCCAGACTCTGATGAATTCCGTCCAGAAAGATGGCTGGATTGCTCTGAAGATCAGCTTCGTCTTATGGAAGGGACTCTTGAGCTTGTTTTTGGATATGGACGGTGGCAATGTCTTGGAAAGAACATTGCGCTAATGGAGCTGAACAAAGTCTTTGTTGAGGTAAGCTTGATTCGACCCAATACAGGTTGTTTCGAGCATTTCTGCTAATGCTTCAACGTATCTTTAGCTAGTTCGGCAGTTTGACCTCGCTGTTGTGGATCCGATCAAGCCATGGCAGTCGATCAATGTCGGCGTCTTCCTGCAATCGGAATACTGGATCAAGGGTTATAAACGGGCAAGTTTTTCGTAAAGGGCCTCTGAATGTTGAAAATGATGGGATTCATCTAATCCTTATTATGGAATGTTTCAGGATTTGCAAAAGAGGCTTGAGATGACCACCATGGACAACGAGGCATATGAACATGAATGCCGGAATGATGAGAGAATAATAAAAGAATACTTTGACGGACCATAACAGTGATTCCGTTAAGTTGAATGTTTCTCAACTTGAACACGAGGTATGCCTGGAAAGCGTGAGGCGTAAACAGATACTATGAGTCGACGTATAACATTTCATGAGGGAAATTCGTCAAATCACAAGTTTTTCCGACCCAGTATTCTCCAATCAACCCACTATTCAATAGCTTTATGATTTGATCCAGATGCAGAGTACAGTCATGCGGGAGGCAAAACTACGGTTTGTGCTTTATACACACTCTTGATGCCGAATCATTCTCATCTCAACTTCCAAGATCCATCATCCAATGGCCAACAAAGGTTTCCACTGTAAGCCAACAATGCAAATATTCTTCCAAGTCGTAAACAGGCATCAAGTGTACTGGTGGGCCGAGATCTTTCTCCTTTGTAGCTTTTCACCGGTCAGGTGTGTCGCTGATACAAGAACTAAGAACTCGCAGCACTAGATGATGGTTGGCCTTATGTACAAGGCATAGACGTCCAAGAGGTCGGATCATGCGATATCCGCCGATGGCTTCTGACCAAGTACATACGTCTTATACCAAGGCCAGAAGACCTCGAGTGCCCAGATTCTTAGCCGCTGGGCGCCAGCGATGACTTGGAACGTCGATAGCAAACTAGCAGTCGATCCAAAAGAGCCATGTGCTGTGAAAAGAGTCTACAAACTCATCGTCAGTACATTCTAGTCAAAAGCAATCAAAGCACACTTACAGTCTTGCCATCGACAAAGGTAGAAGCCACGAATTCCCAAAGGTGCCCTCGGACAATTATCCCAGGAATAAAGGGCAAGTGCACCAAGCCGCTGCCAGCAAGGGACTTCAGATGCTTCCACTGGGCAGCATGCTATACGCCCATTTGGAGTTCCGCCTTTTGCGCCATCTGCGCACCACGCTTCGTCTCAATGCTGAAGGAGATGGGTTGATCGAGGAGGCGCTGGAAGCTGGTGTGGTTGATGCTGTTGTCCATGGCACTGGCGCAGATCTTGTCGATGAGCTTGGTGGCGTTGGGGAGGAGCTCGTCCTGCTCGGGGTTGATGAAGCTGACGTAGTCGACTTTCTTACCGGCGGTGGCGTTGATCTTATACTCGGGGAGGATAGAGGCAGTGGTGCTGTTTGTGAGTAGTGTTAGCGATAGCTAGAGTGAGGTGAAGGGGGTGAAAGACCAAGATCTGAAGCCATCAAGCTGTGTCGGGCAAGGGTTGGTCCCGCGGAAGATGATGTTGAGGAGAGAGGTGTGAACATGGTTGTTCCAATACGTCTCATCTGCTTGATACTCATCGCAGTCCCAAGCATCGCTGACAACCTGGAGGATATCACCAAGGTTAAGTCGTCGATGTGAGTTCTTTGGGTATCTCTTGTTCTCGTCGTCAAATCGGTAAGGCTTGATTCTACCATGGGCGGTCGTCTTTGTACCAAGGTCCTTGATGTCATGCTGTCATTCGTCAGTAAACCATGCTATGCCAGCTGAAACAATGGAACCAACCTTGAGATATACGGGAACAACGCTCTCACCATTTCCAATGTCTTGCATGTCGTTCGCCAGTTGAACTAGAGACGCTGGAAGTGTGTCGTCCGACACGTCGAGCTTCACATGGTCAAGTCCATCTTCCTGATACTTGAGCGCTCGCAAAGCCTTGGTGGGAGACGAGGTACTAGAAGCACTAGTACTACCAGTGCGTTGGGAAGCACGATCATCAGACAGCGAAGGCTCAGCTCTCGGCGTCTGCTCATTCTCCTCATCCTCATCCTCAACTTGATCGGGGAGCGCGAGCGGGGGGCCATGACCCAGCGTCTTGCGCTTCTTGGTGACGGGGGTGACTGGTGGCATCTCCTCTGGTGCAGACTTTGGTGAGTGAGGCGGCGAGGGAAGATTGGCAACGTCAGAGAGGGAGCGCTTCTTGGAGTTGGGTTGCGCGGGATGAGGGAAATGGGGAGGGATGCCGTCGAGCCAAAAAAGAATTTGTTGATTGATGATGTTCATGATGCATGCGAGAGAGAAATGTAAGATTATGACAAGCGTTGCTGAAATGGATTTGGAGATGAGGCGAAAGTGGAGTCAGTTGGTGATGCTTGGCTCTGGTTCACGCGGCAACCAAAACTTGCCAGTGTCAATGTCGGTTCTTTTCAGAGTAATTCAGTACAGCCTCGGTACAACAATCCTCTCTGCTCATGAGCACCCATTTTCAACCAACAACCGATGCTTCTATTATGATTAACATTGCCTTCCACTGGGCCATGGAATAAAAAAGGAATTAAAGTCCAAGTGTTACTTCTTAGAAAATTGGTCACGATTCTGCGACTTGGTGTCCCTGATCAAAATCACACTGCTGTAACTGCGCATTAAGTAACTTGGAATTGGGATGAACTCTTGGTGGCTGAGTATTGATCGTCGTAGTCATAAGAAATCTATCCGAATGAGAAGACTTCTGGTACACTTAGTAAAACACACCTATTTCCATCTTTATTAGTATTCTCGAGTTTCTATTATTACTGCTTCATTCGACCTGTTTGGGTATTATTCTTTCTGCTGATATACAAATACAGGGTAACCAATATCCCTGCAGACCAGGCCCCAAAATTCAGAAGACCAATGCCCCGATCCCCTCTAAAATTTAATTATTATCTTGTATCCGCAGCGCATGTCACAACCAGTTCCGACTCTTTTCACCTGCAAGCAGCCAGTATCTCGAAAATGAGCCCGCGGGAACTGCATACACGAGATACAAGTTATATCTCCAGTATGTTCTACGCCCCATTCACAATTTTACCTTAGTCTATTTTTATGTTTTATGCCCTATGGCCTTGTCTCAAAAGAGCAACTGAGTATCTGCATCAAATCAGTCAGGAGGCGCAAAGATCTTATCACAAGTTACTTACAGGATTATTCCAAGCAATGCCATCAGGAGGCCGATAATAGACTTATCAGCAACGTCTCTGCCGGAAATGTACCAGCCGATAGCAACGATGATGCAAGTCTTGCCGTGAGCCACAACGGTACTAGTCACCGGACCCATTTCCGCAATGATGAAGAATTGGGAAATGTTGACCAATGCTGCAAAGATGCCGGACTATATGACCTATTAACCAAAAGTCCCATCTCGAGAGATGTAAACAAGGCAAATACGTACCATCAGAATCAAAACCCAAAGGTCCAGAGACAAATCTTCCTGAGCAGGAGCCTTATCAACAAAAGGGATAAAGTACAGCAACAAGAACGCAGAGAGGGGAGCTTGGTTGAGCAACAACTGCATACTTGTCATACTCAGCTGCCGCCTGTAACTCTCAAGCCACACTGTATAAAGCGACGAAAAGAAGATGCCCAAAAATGCAAAGACAACGCCCAACAACCCAGTCGTAGCAGCACTGGCACTGGTGGCTTTGGTGTCAAAGTACGACACCATTCCGACACCAACACACGCCGGAACCAGTGCCATACAAGCATGAAACGGGAGAGTAGCTCTATACAGCACAAAGTTCATAGCAGCGACACAAGGTGTAATCAGAATGCGAGAGATCTGGTAGAATGGGACAGACGAATATGCTAGCGAGAGGTTGGGAAAGATGACGTTGAGGGCCATGACGGTGGAGAGCGGTATCATTTGACGAATGGCGACGGATTTAGGTGTGAAAAAGGCGAATCTGGGGTGGGAGAGAATAAACAGCACGAGGCCGGTGATGGTGAAGTGAAACGCTGCGAAAGACAGTTGTGCATGTTTGAGGGAGTTGCCAGAGAGGATAGCTTTGTTTGTGAATACCTGAGACACCGTAAGCTTTCGAGTTGAGTGTGAGAGAGATTAGAGGGTATACAATCAAGACAGTCGCAACAACATTGACCAAAGTCCAAAAGATTGACTTGATCGCTGAGCTCGATGCTCTACGCACAGGCTGTTCCGACTCCTTCTCTTGCACATGCTCACGATGTTCAGACAGAAGGGGTTCGTAATCGTGAAACAAGTCATTGAGCTCAAAGTCACTCGGCCGTCTACCGAACTCGTGATCATCGATGTTGGACGTCTGAGGTGAAGATTCTATCGTTGTCGGGGATGAAGGCGGAGATGCCACCTCTGGGATAAAGTACAGCTTTGAGTCTGCTCCTGAAGACATGATTAGAGTAAATGAGCGTAGAAGTTGGATTGGTAGGCAAAGAGTAAAGGTGTCGAGCTGTCTGAGACGAGAGGAAAGGAGGTCAAGTAAGGCGCATGATGTAAGTGTAGCATGAGCAGCTCAACTTGTAATGACACGTATCCAAAACTCTTTTCGGTAAGCATATCGATTTCACGTGGAGAAGTATGAGATAGCTGTCAGTCAGCTAATCACTTGAACTGGAGCTCACTCACTCCATCCTCATGTCAGAGTTCATCCCCTGAGCACAAAGGGAGCTGCCGACTAACTAGCCTTCACCGGCTAACCTTATCTCTAGAACAGAGTTGCAGTACAAGGTCCTGATTTCCTGGCATTGGAGGGGGCAGTAGTACGCAAGAAAACCCAAAGGTCGAAAAAGGATGCTAAGAAAAGGCTTGGGAAAGAGTAAAGAGTGCCCTAAAGATAGGGCAATTTACCCAAATCCTTCATCCCTTCGGGTCAAGGCCTCAGGGTTTGTTGAGCACCTAGCATACTACTAACACGGAAGGCAGATTCATTAGTGTTCCTGAACTAGAAATCAGCTTTGCCTACCTAGTGCAAGGGTGGAGGGGCAGTAGCGCGGCCAGATTAGTCTTACGCCCTTCCCATGAAGGGATAGCGCCCGACGAGGCAGACTAGCAGTTGTTGACGATACGAACTAGACCAAAGTCAGAGCGGGCCTTTGAAGGGTTGTAGACGGGTAGCTTAATCCCTTACGACTGCATGTATGCTTGACAGTAGCTAGCGTATCGCCAAGTGAGCTGCACTGTGGGTCAGCTCCTGGACGATGCAACTTGTGTACTCGTCAATTACTAGCCCGTTCAAAGCGATTAGGGGTTCTTGGGGGCCCTGAGCGGTTACACTACTGTAGCGTAAAGATCTTGGCATTACATCGTCAGCATATCAGTAAGACAGTAGAAAGAGAAAACATCATTCTTGGTGCTCGCAAGAAGTAGTAAACTTGTATCAGGAATAGAATATTAAGCTAGTTCTGGAACTAATCTATGAAGTAGTCAAAGCTGCTTCCGTAGTAGTCGTCGAAGCTACAATCTGACCCATGAGATTATCCCCAGGACACCTCTCCTTCTCAAGCTTCATATCAAGAATGATATGCATCTCTGGGCAATACTTCAGAGCCTCTTTCCTCGCCTCAGGAACTTTCCAGACCTCTTGATCGGCCAGATTCCCATGGCCTGGAAGGTTGTACCCCATCGGCTTCGAGGTGATATTGTTCTGGACGGCAAAGGGTCTATCTGAAGTCATGACTAGCTTTGCATCTGGAAGGACTTCAAGGCGTGGGCCGAACCATGAGTCGTCAGTTCCGCTGTCGTTGTATCGAGATTGAAAGCTGAGGATCTGCTTGATGGCTGAGACACGGCGGAGGGAGAGATCTCCGTACACTGCGAGGTTCTGTTTGTCTCTGTTGCTAGATATTTGTTAGTTAATGGAGACTTTAAAGAATATGTAGCTTACTTAGTAGCACCAGCCCAAGTGTAATCCAGCCAGTCGTTCAAGCTCAACTCTGAGTTGGCGCATAAAATGCTATCCGAGCTGAACATCAAGAGCCACTCTGCCCCAGGCAGAAATTCATCATAAAACCTCGTATCTGTAAGGAGGCGACTTTTATCCTCTCGAGATCTGATCTTCCAGGGCTGCGGCAGCTGCATGAGCTCAATCTTGCCCAACCCTTGCTGAACCTGGATCCCGAAAACTCGACCAACGGTCCACACACTCTTTCGAGAACCGATAAAGATGAAGCTCCAGTCTGGGGGCACAACACCGATCATGTGGAGGATGAGAGGGACGAGAAGGGGTAGGGGCTCGGGTTCGATAATGAGCGCTACTTTGGAGGCGTTGTAGTTCTTTCGGGGATCATTGTTGGGGGACCAGTCGATGGCAATGGAGGGGAGATTTTGGCGGACTGAGACGATAGCGGGTTTGCATTGGGGGAGGATGACGAGAGCGATGAACCATCTGAGTAACTGTTAGATGATGAGCGGTTTGGGGGATATTGGCGCCTACGCAGATAGCAATGCTACGATGGCAATGAGGGGAGCCTGAAGAGAATCTCGCCGAAGCTTCAATGTGACAAAGTGAGGCATCATTGCTCAGGATGTGAGATCGGACAAGGAATGGTATGAATGAGTGAATGCATAAAAGAAAGGTAATGAGGGGCTTGAAATCGTGGGTTCCTCAGCGGTCCTCTGGGGTTGCGGACACGGGATCCTCAAGGACAACGCACCATCCAGAATGAAAAGAACAAAGTGTCTGTATGTCCATCGCTATTCACTTAGCTGGTCTTGATCAACAAGCAAAGAAATGGGGATGAGTTTGTGGCGTACTTACACTCGCCCTTACCGCTTTTGGCAATCCCTGCGCAGGGTCTGGCACCAAGGTTGGACTAGATTCTCGACAGCCCGAGCAAGGACGATAAGAGTTCAGCTCGATTTGAATTTTAGTCTAGATTTATGCAACAGTAATTATTTCTGGGTGAGAAGCTTCTTTCGGCACCAACCATCGCCATCAACCGCTACATGTCACCACAATGATCCATTCAATGTTCCAAGCGCAGCGACGGCTATCGTCACTGTCGCGCATCGCTATAATAGCATTGATGACAGTATCTGGGTAAATCTACTCCTCCTAAAATCAAAGCAAAAAGACTGACAACAATCGCAGCATCCTCATCGTCCTCAACTTGACAGAAGTGCCACTGCCCCCCCTCCCGAAACTCACCCTTCACTACGCCAATCAATCCATATACAACGAGTCCAAAGTCGCTCTCCTCATTGAAAATAGACCTCAGCCCATCATCGCCCCTCTTATTCTCAAATTCATGTACCAAATGCCGCCAGACTGGAAGTTCCGCTTCATGGGCTCCAACGAATCAGTAGCGTATGTCAACTCCTCCGCCGCTATGCGCGAGCACGTCAAGTCTGGGAAACTGGATTTGACGTACATACCCTCAAATATGAGCACTGCCGGCCAAGAAATGATTTCTCGTTTCTTGACTAATTTGTGGCTGTATGATACTGTGCTGCAGCCGGCGGAGATGCTGCTCGTCTTCCAGACGGACTCGATACTTTGTGCCAATAATAAACGGACTATTGATGAGTTCTTGGGCTATGACTACGTCGGGGCACCGTGGGATACAGGTGGACGCTACGGTGGGAATGGCGGCCTGTCGATCCGTCGGGTAAGCAGTATCGTCAGCATTTTGCAGAACCAACAGCGCGCCAACAACAGCGATCCCGAGGATGTCTGGCTCTCAACACGCCTGGGCCATCACGTGGATGGCCGAGTCGCAAATGGCTCTGTATCCCAGCTTTTCTCAGGTGAGATGAACGGCGGGCCCGGGGAGGTAGTGTCTGAACCGAAGTGCAACGGCGACTATGATGACGAGGAGTGTGAGCATGTGTACATGATGAAGCAGCTGGAGCAGCCTGGAAAACCGGGGCAGTGGGTGAAAGGTATAGATGATTGGCGAGATGGGTACTATGAGCCTATGGGGTATCATATAGGTGGAACGGGATACATACATGGCAGTATTTGGGGGACGAAGGAGAGGCGAGAGCATATTTATAATTACTGTCCGGAGGCGAAGATGGTGCTGGATATGGATTGGGCGTCTTTTGTACCAGGGGACTGTGCGAAAGATTGGTAGATATCGATCTGTTTGGCATTTAGAAGGAAGTCGTTAGCATAGTAACAATGAGGACCTATCATCCTTGACGTGTTGTTTCAGGCGCATCTAGTTGAGAGATCCTGTCGGTCTCACACAAACAGCAATGAGCAACTTGAAGAGAATTTTAAGTGGAAATAAAAGCTCTGAGCCACGAGTAAAAACTGCAAATAAGATACTCGATTCATGTATTAGACAAAATGTCACTCAAGAACCGAGGACGTTCCATAAAGCGAATCCAGACATGTAAAGAGAGCTTTTCTATCGACGAGGTGATAACTAAATTGCAGGATATGGTGAGAACATTGGAAACTACTGGATCCCGGCAGCCTTCATCCTCTCAAAACACTGCCTGTACGCCTCATGAACCTCAGGGATCTCATACCCGTAGCCCTTCATCTTCTTCACCAACTTAGTACTATCCAGTTGACAATTGCTTCGCCCAGCCTTAATCACCTTAGCCTGCTCCTCAATACTAAAGTTCTTCCACGTGAACTCGGGTCGTACAATCACCTTGAACAAGCCCAGGACCTCGTTATGTGAGATGGCACCGGGGTTGGTAAAGTTGTAAACTCCAGTATCCTTGTTCTCAGCGAGGATGATTGATGCAGGGAGGAGGTCGTGGAGAATGGTGTTGCTATTGGGTATGTCGACGACGAACTCGTACTTGGAGATCTTGGTGACGAAATTGCGAGGGTTCAGATCATCGCTAACTGGCATGCGAAGACGGAGAATCAAGATATTGTCAAAGCTTGCCAAGATCTGTAGCAGAATTATATCAGAATGGTAAAGGACACAGTCAAGATTGCTGACACTTACAGGTTCAACGTGGGCCTTGGTCATGGAGTAAAAGCTCCCATCAAAGTTCGGAGCATCAGTCTCCTTGAACCCCTTCCCTCCAATAGGATGCTCCTCATCATACTGATAAATGCACCCAGTCGCAAAGACAGTGCAGTGAATCCCTCGTCGAGAACACTCATCCGCAAGCGTCAAAGTCCCAATGACATTGGAAAGGACGGTCTGCGCCTTGTTGTCCTCGCACCAATCGACGTTAGGTCGACCTGTACAGCCCGCTGCGTTTAGCACGTGCGTTGGCTTAAAGACTTCAAGGGCTTTGGCGACGCTGTCGCGATCTTCCATGCGGATTGTTGTGGTGTAGACTTCTTTGCCTTGGCGGAGAAGGAGGTCTTTGAGAAGGCCGGCGATCCAGCCGTGGCCGCCCCAGATGAGGAAGCGATTGGGCATACGAATGTGCAAGGCATTTGTGCCATTTGAGCCGTTGGTGTGAATTCCAGGCATATCGGCGAATGTGTTGTAGACGGTAATGGGGTTTGAGAAGTATGAGGTGACTTGATGGTGAACTAGGCTTTGGAGGGCGGGAGAAGTTGGTGAGGCGAGAGCTGAAAGACAATTTAGATCAGATAAACTCCACTACGTGTTTGGGGGGTTTGAGAATAAAGGTCGAGCGGGTAAGTTGATGCGTTGAGGCAAGAGACAGCATGCAGAGACCGAACAACAAAATTGGCACTATTCCATTAACCGTTGAGCTTCCTTCAGCGGGTGTCACTTGCGCCACAAAGGGATAAAGGGTTAAAGGGGAAAACAGAGTTCGGTGTAGTGAAGGATCTCACCCTGGCAGGGTCTGGGAATTGCACGGGAATACGAAGACTGAAACATCCATGGAGGAAAGATATGAGAACAGATAGCCTTTTCAATTGTGAATCAACATTGAGGTTTAATAAACTCCATAGCTGCTGGAATAGAAGGTTGGTTATAGTCTTTGGTTATCAATCCCTTCAGTTTATCATTTCCATTACAGAGACAATGGGCTATAGCTTTCTCCCCGAGCGGGATATCTGGCAGCAAGCGCCCATTCTAACGGGCAGCACCAAGTTTGAGCCGCAGCAAGATGTCAAGAACATTATGATCACAGGAGGCGAGGGCTTCATGTAAGCAGCACCTAAAAGTTGTTGCCACAGTCTAACAAGAAACAGTGCATCATGGCTCGTTCGACACCTCGTCCTCACTTACCCCGGCGCATACAATGTCATATCATTCGACAAGCTGGACTACTGTTCCTCCCTCAACAACACACGCGCTCTCCGCGAAAAGCCCAACTTCACCTTTTATCAAGGCGATATCACAAGCCCAAGCGAAGTTCTAGACTGTCTGAATCGGTATAACATCGACACAGTCTTCCATTTCGCAGCGCAATCGCACGTCGATCTCAGTTTCGGCAATTCATACAGTTTCACTGAGACAAACGTTTATGGCACACATGTCCTTCTTGAGAGTGCGAAAACAGTAGGGATCAAACGGTTCATTCATATCTCTACGGACGAAGTCTATGGAGAGGTTGCGCATGGGAATGAGGATCTTCCTGAAACCAGTATCCTTTCACCGACGAATCCGTACGCTGCGAGTAAGGCTGCTGCGGAGATGTTGGTAAATTCGTATCAGAAGAGCTTCAAACTTCCTGTTATTATTGTGAGGAGTAATAATGTTTATGGCCCGCATCAATACCCTGAGAGTAAGTTTCCACCTTTTTTTACGGTTGTGTTAGCTCTAATCTTGGTGCTAGAAATCATCCCCAAGTTCGTCTCACTCCTTCATCGCGGCGAGCCGGTGATCCTTCATGGAGACGGAAGTCCAACACGACGCTATCTCTTCGCAGGAGATGCCGCTGACGCCTTTGATACTATTCTTCACAAAGGCGAGATCGGTCAAATCTATAACATTGGCTCAAGTGACGAGATCTCCAACGTCGAGCTCTGCCATATCATTCTCACTGAAATGGGTATGGATATCAAAGATGAGAACGACTTCCAGCGCTGGGTAAAGCATACTCACGACCGTCCGTTTAATGATCAGAGATACGCTGTTGATGCTACCAAGCTCAAGATGCTGGGTTGGACACAAAAGACAAGCTTTGATGAAGGGCTCAAGGCGACGATTGATTGGTATAAGCGCTATGGTGATAAGTGGTGGGGTGACATTACTCCAGTGTTGACGCCTTTCCCTCAGGCTTTGAGCAAGAAGCCGGAGGAGCAGGCTGTGACGCCGACCAGTCTTCCTGAGGTTTAATATTCAGTCTTGTTTACTTGGTTCATATTATAAGGCGCATTAGATATATCACGTTAAGTGAATTAATTAATAGTTAGAGTTTATTATTATTCTGTCACAGATAAATCGTCATTAAGCAGAAGTAGGCCTTATAGCAACAGTACAGGCGTGCCCATTATCCCAAAGCACGTGGCCATATTCCGCTCTCGCTAGGCTGTCCTCTCCCACTCCACATACGATCCAAAATCCAAAGCGCCGCTCGCACCCGTCCGAGACAACCCAAAATGGCAAGCGCTCTATTTCGAAAGAGCATGGTGCCACTTAAACCAGAAAAAGGAAATAATAAAACTAACAACCTAATTCTTAGGTAAACTTAAGTAAACTCAAGATAGTTTAGTATAGACTTAGAGGATATCTTAGACTAGGTATCTTTAATACCTAATTTAATATTAAAGGTCTTCCTGCACCCCGGGGATAGAGTAGGTCGAGGGCCATTCTAACTATATTCAGACGCAAACCCGCCCTACTCCACTGAAAAAAGGTAAGCGCACTCATAGTAGATTGACTGTTGAGTGATAATCTATTAGTGGACCTGGTCTCACCAGGCTGGTGTTGGAAGCAAATCCTATCGGCACAAGACTTCAAATCTATGTTCTATGTGCTGTGTTCTGTTTACGAGACTCACTTGTTTTTTTTTTTTTTTAGAAGCTTTGTGCCTCGAGGCTGAGTTGCGTCCTTAAATCGAGCTAACCCTCAAGCCAAATGGAGCGCGATATTCCAATCGGGCAGCGCGTGGGTTTAAAACCAATGAACACGGGGTCTTAAAATAATCATTGCTAAGCCGTGACCTGCAAACCAAGCAGCAATACTTTGGCAGAACCTTGATGAATTCTGATTCCATGTCTGCTAAGCCATTTGTTCTAAAACTTGACAACCGAAGATCCCGGAATGATGTATTCCGCATCACTCCACTCATCCACAAAAACATTATGCAGCAGCCCCGGATCTTTAGAAGAGTAGAGATCCGTCGCAAACACGCCTTCAGGCTGTACAGTGCCGCCTCCCTTGACAATCAGGTTGATACATTGAGGATACATCTGGGTTGATCCTTCGGCACCTCCGGCATGGAGGGCAATAATCTCATGCCTGAGGACATAGCTTCCAGGTGCCAGCTTAGCCGGGATCGTTATGTTCCATGAAAAGTCCTCATCCCGAAGTTTATTATTCGCCCAGTAACCCGGCTGGCCAGGCACAGTTCCCCTCGTCAACTGTCCCAGCTCATCGATCTTGAAGAACTTCAACTTGGTCTTGTCAACTGTTGTGCAATCATCATTCGGACAGCGCGCCATGTAATCCAGGACAGGACCCCAGTGGGCTTGTGGCCAGTCCGACCAGCGCACCGTAATGGTCGTACCGGCAGTGACGTCGGCGGTCAGAAGCCCATTCGTGGCGTTGAGGTGGCAGATGATGTCTGGAGACGCCAGTGCGCTCGCGGTGGAGGTAACGAAGCCGTTGTCTTTGGCGCCGTTTGACCAGGTGATGCTGTCTGGCTGAGTTGCATAGGGGACTTTTGTGGGATCGTGGCCGTAGTAGCTTTTGTCGTTGATGAGAACCTCAGACACATGGCCATGAGCCGTGACCTCGGGTGCAAAGAGAGCAATGAGAGTTACGAAAATACTTGCCTTTGTTGGCATCTTGTGTCGATCTGGCGGTGTCACAATAGATTAACTCGTGGAAGTGAACTCAGTTTGACAGAATTGGCGATATCCTGGTATCATTGGATGAATGTCTTTATATAGCCCGCTCGGTTGATATTAGCCAGAATTGGCAAAATGGCCAGCAACTGACTGTTTCATTCGGTCCACCATGTTCCGTATATATCTTTTTGAAGCAAGATACTACTCTCTACGGCGGACTTTCCTCCTGATAAGCCATTTTGAGAAGAAAGGTAGTATTGTAAGTATGTAAGTAGTATTCATAACTGTTGTTTGGCCCTACGCTAATTGGATGGTTAGATGGCATTCCTTTTTCTTTGATCCTACAGCATGCTAACTGTTTTCGAAACTCACTTATTTATAAGACTTCAGCACCACGATGATTCATTATTGATACGAATACAACATTTTCAAGATCATGTTCCTCCCTCTCGCTGCTATTGTATTTGGTCGTGGTGGGGTATCCGCCAACGATATCATGGAGCTTCGTGGTAAGGCGAGAGCAGATGAGGGACAGGTTTTTAAACATATGCAGCCTTTCCACTCTGGAGTTGTTATGTCTCGTGATGATTCCTAGTTTTCAGTGAAATGTTTGGTATGATATCTGGCTGGCTTCAGTAGCCAAGATAGCCGGTGATGATTTCGATCGGAAGAATTAACAAATAACGAAGGTAAACTTATGATCAACTGTTGCTCAACAAATCCCAAGCAGGGTGTTGAAAGAAATTGTCCAAAATCACACTTTCGTAGTGCCCTGGAGAGCTAATTACACTCCACCAACAGTTTCACAGCCGTCTGGCTCTCCTAAACTGCTGACCTCCGCTAACGTTTCATAGCAGTGTTGCAGAGACTTCATTGATAGCTGCCGAGAAGGATGGTCCTGTGATAGTACAACCGCCTGAACTGCTACCACATGTTTAAGCAGTTCAATTGCCTCTTTTGTTCGTCCATTTTCTTGGTATGCCACTCCAAGTAAATGTTCTGATAACAAACGCTGTAGGTGATTCTCTGGCAATACCTTTGCCTCAATTTCGACGACATGCTCAAGCAATTCAATCGCCTGTTTTGTCTGCTTGTTAGATATATATGCCAATGCAAGCTGTTGCTGTGATAACCGCCAATATGGGTCATTCTCCGCTAAGCCTTCTCTCATTTGAGCCATATACTCAAGCAATTCAATTGCCTGTTTTATCTGGCCGTCAGATATATATGCCACTGCAAGCTGGTGCTGTGATAACAGCCAATATGGGTCATTCTCCGCTAAGCCTTCTCTCATTTGAGCCATATACTCAAGCAATTCAATTGCCTGTTTTATCTGCCCGTCAGACTTATATGCCAATGCAAGCCCGTACTGTGATGCTAACCAATATGGGTTATTCTCTGCTAAGCCTTCTCTTATTTGAGCCATA
The DNA here is from genome assembly GCA_013396095.1 of Fusarium sp. NRRL 52700. Lineage (NCBI taxonomy): Eukaryota > Fungi > Ascomycota > Sordariomycetes > Hypocreales > Nectriaceae > Fusarium > Fusarium sp. NRRL 52700. Next base: position 112,634 of record JAAQRM010000039.1, read on the forward strand.
TACTTAAGAAATTTAATTGCCTGTTTTGTCTGGCCGTCAGATATATATGCCACTGCAAGCTGGTGCTCTCTCGTCACTCGATCAGTGTCATTTTCTGCCAAGGTTGTCCTGTCGACCTCAACCATAGACTCATAGATATGCACTGCCTGTCTTGTCTGCCCGTCAAATCTCAAGCTTCGGCCAACCTTATCTGCAAGGAGGCCTCGGTCTGCAGCATCAGCACCTTCCGTGCTTTTTAGGAGTGTGAGTGCATGTGGCATATACTGCCGCCATAAGTCATAATCTTCCCAGTAACCATATGGAAAGACCTCAGCAAAGTGTGCGAATGCCATCTGTCGTGTTCCTGCCACAAGTCCCTCTTCTTCATTCCATCTTTGTATTGCAAGGTGCACGAGGCTATGCATGTCGAACGTCTGGCCATCTTCTCGTTTACTCAAAAAGCTGTATCCGCAGAGCGTACCAATAGCACGAGTCAGCTTTTGTTCGGAGCCCAAAGCCGGTAACAAGGCACGAGGTATGGCTTTCGGTTCAAGATGGGCTGCGACAGACAGAATTGTTGCAGCGTCTTCATGTAGAGCTCGGAGTTGTTTGAAGGACACAATCCAGGTGGTCGCAACCGCTCCTTGGGAAGAGTCATAATGAGCTTTATCACGAAACCCACAACTCAGCAGTTCCACCATATCCTGTTCAGTATTTTGGAGCAGGCGGAGATACTCTTGGACTGAGATCTCATTGATTTTCATGTACGCTGAGGCTTGGGTGATAGCAAGCGGTAGATAGGCAAGCTTGTGTAGGAGCTTGTCGATGAGAGCCGTATCCTGCATCTGGTCTTTTTCAATCAATGAACCCTGCAAGAGGGCTTTCGCATCCTCATCATCCATTTCTGATAGCTTAACGATGTTGTTTTGTGCCACGCTAATGGCAACTTCACGAGATCGGGTTGTATATAGAATACAACCATGCTCGCAGTCTGGTATGAACTCTTCGATACCTCCCGGGGCCTCAGCCGTTCCATACAGAGTATCGATAGTATCTGCATTATCGATGATGAGAAACCACTTTCCGCATTTTCCTGAGCTTAGAAACTTCCTGAATGTTTCTTTGGCGTTCTCTTCATTGGTCTGCTCGATGCCAAACTCGCTGATCAACTTGCTGCACGCTTGTTCGAAACTCGCCATACTCAACGCCGGCATCCATATGACGGAGTAGCTGCAGTCTTCTTGGTCTTGTTTCTTGACGAGATGTGCAAGCTGAAGCGCAATTTGTGTCTTGCCAACGCCGCCCAAACCAACTAAGGCAACCCGTTGACCATTTGGATCAGTGAACAGAAGTTTTTGAAGCTCGGCGATTGTTCCCACGCGACCTGTAAAGTTCTTGTTCTTCCGTAGCGGTAGGTAGTGAGACCTAGATTCTGTCATGGGTGGGTCAGAAGGGCAAAATGACGAATGTCCTAGCTGTACTGACCATTTGTTTCATTTTCTCCTGTTTGCGGTAGAGTTACTGTCTGTTCTAAAGGCTGGTTTTAGAGACAGAGATCTGTGAAATGTTCATTGGCTGACCCTACCGATATTCGATCCCTGTGTCATGGGTTCTTCATTGAGCCGTTTCCTCGGATCAAAGTATTCTCGATCTGCCAAAGAGCAGCGTCTCTTTAGGTTTGCAGTTAGATGAACGACATCTAGAAACACAATTAATTCCTTCCCATCAAACACTAGTTGCTACGAACCTTGAGTGACTAACGGAACCCAAAAGCTCAGAAAACCTTTGGCACAAGCTGCGGCCGTGGCTGCTGCATAGCGTTGCCAGACCTCGCTCTTGTGACTATCAGCGTAATCACAGCCGCCTTTGATGATGATGCATGGGAAGCTATCCCAGACGCCGGCGCCTTCCATCTCAAAGGCAATGACGTCTTCCGTCGAGGCGATACGGTCGCGATCTTCGCCAGACTTCATAACCGTGTCTGCAGAAGCCATCAGACCAAAGTGGACAACTGGCTTCGGAGGGACATCTGCGGTCGATAGGCGGTCTCTCTTAATCAGGCCACCCTTGCATCCAGCCTGCTTACACGACCTCTGATCATCAGTGTGGCGATAGGTAGCCTCAAAGAGCTTATCCTCTGTAGATCCAGGATACTCAGCATGAAGTTCCGGATCCTGACGGAGAACATCCAGGAAGCTTTCCATCTTAGCGCTCAGCTGGCGGCGGTGTCGGAGTCCTTTCAGCTTTGCCAAGAGTCCACGAATCTCCAGGTTAGGTCTGCCAGGGACATCTAGTAACGTATCTTTACGGACCAAACGCTCGGGTAACTGTCGGCCAAAGTCATATTGGATGATACCATTGCTGATGATGACATCGCCCAGGATGATCTCGTCCTTGGTTGGGCTGAAAGGAACGATACCACAGATGCCTACAACGAGAGCAAGCTTGATGTTTGGAAAGCTTTTCCCGCAGTTGGCAGCGACGGTAGCGGCATTGACTTTGCCCATTCCTGGCATGTATGCGAGGACAACGTTAAAACGGCCGATGATGCCAGTTGAGTACGCATTAGGGTCGCCTGGCTCCTTATCGAAAGGCGGACCTTCATCTTCCCAGTGGCGATCGAACAAAGCTTCAATTGCGTCTGCTTCAAGGGTCAATGCACAAATGATAGCAATCTCGAAGCCACGGCGGTCACTGGGCCGAGACGGGGAGGAGGAGCTCGCTCGGGTAGAGGAGGTGTTGACTAAGGCCCTAGCATCATCCAGAGAGCTCATTTTGGGACGCCGTCGACTAGGCTACACTGCCTGTCTAGTCGGCGATTCAAGGTTGAGAGGCACAGAGTGACGATCTGTTCCGCCCTCTTGGCACGCAGGTCCGGCGATCGGCTCTGGGTCAATTCTCTGGTGCCTCAGACGAGACAACAGAGCCAGTGGAACAACGGGAAAATGGTGTCGGTGTCTATTAGGTACTTTGCTGATGCGTCGAAGTCTGTTTGTTGAGTTTGAAGGAAGAAATCTGACGGGAAACTCTGGAGCGGGGTAATTTTCAGCTCTGTCTGTTGGTTGTGCACTTTTGCAGGCAACAGTCTCATGATCCTTGCAAAATAATCAATATTCGTGATTTCCAGCCAATTGTTGTAAAGGTGGAGCCAGACCAGTCAGAATTTGGCGATAATCGTCAACGAGGCTTTGTACAGGCTTTGAAGGAGCTAGAATGGCAGGGCTAAATATTCAGCTTTTACGACAGTAGATAGTTACCGAGAGGAGGGGGAAAAAACTCAGCATCTTGATCCTAGATAATACAAAGACTTTGGTAACTTAGGTCTATGTTTTCTTGCCTCAGGGATTATTTCTTTACGTTCAGTTATTTAGCGATTGAGAACGAGTAGTCTGCGACATACGCTTTTGTCCAAATTCCTGGTTTCATCATACTAGGCCCGGCCCGGTCCATCGACCTATGACCAATGATGAAGTAACTGATGCCAATCAATAATGCTCTTAGTAAGACTGCTAACACCAAGCTTAGAATCGCGCACATAAGCCTGTCTCCGGCATTGATGCTATGGTTATCTTCTTGACTCATGTCGCGTCCGAAGCGTCTACGCTGACTCTCTTTCGGACAGTGATATCCCCCGCCAGCTGTATACTCGAAGCTTGCTGATTAGTATATATATCAATCGCCGGTGATGAAACAGCTGCCTTCCACGGCATGGTTAAGTTCCTCAAGGGATCCAGTGCAGTCGATAAGCTCTTCCGACTACAACCAAACCTTAACAACCGCGACATATACCATGAGATCGCATGGGGAAAGAATAGCGTTCAGCAAGGTGAGATATAAGTTGGAGTCTGAAGAGGAGAACTAGATAGCGCAGAGCAGCGGAGAACTCCGGCAAAGCCGCTCTACTATGAGATGAGAGTGTCCCAAGCAACATGGCTATCCAACAATACGAATTCGGTGCAAGCGCTGGTTTTTGCCATATTTATACGCCATTTGCTCCTTGCACAAAAGATGCTCTGCCATGGGTACAGACTATTTCTATGTATTCTTTATATGTTACGTCTTGGCCAGTATTATACATAAATATTAAAGATCAAAACGCCATCGCTTGCTGTTTTCCTTGATAAACCATCTCGTCATAAATGCACCTTCTTCCGCCCACTCCGCAACCTCTCGTCCAAACCTCTGTTCTACCTCCTGCAAGAAAGATTTAAAGTCTAGTGCTTGTACAGGGTTATGTTCGTAAGGGTCCTTTGTCAGGTCCGCTAGTTTCCACGCCACGTGTTCTATTATCGGCACAACAAGATGGCGCTCTGGATATCGTCCGTCTCGGATGCTGAGCATAGCACGGCCGGGGTTGGTGATTGTGAACTGCCATTGCCCATTGCCAGTAGCCAAGGGCCGAATGAGCGATTGTCCTTCGTAATTCCGTATTAGGTCCTGGGCTGCTTCGCGACTCGTCTTGCTGAGTGAGCCTGTTTCGAGGAGGATGTCTAAGATTGTGGGGAGGATTTGAGTTGCATGCACACCTTCATCCACATCGAAGGCTGGCAGTTGGGGATGGGAGAGGACTAAAGGTACATGCTCCACACCAACATTAGGGTTATAGTATGGCGAGGCAATATCGTTCTCTGGAAGAGATACACCGTGGTCACCCTGAAAGATGACCAAAGTCTCATTGGCAACCCCTTGCCTGTCCAAAATATCAAGGACCTTCCGAATCCACCTATCGTCGTACCCAATCGTGTTGATATATCTTGACATCATGTCAAGATGGCCACCGTTGGCCAGAGGTGTATACTTTTCTTTCTTGGGCATGTGAAACCGATGGTGGCTGGTTGACGTGATATGGCTCAGAAATACGCGGTTACTTTCTTTGTTGGCGTCTTCGAAGACATCGTTGATATAGTCCTCCAGTGGATCTTCTTCAAAAGCAAAGTCGTTAATGTTTTCCAACGTGACTGCCCCGTGCCTTGCGTTCGCGCTGCGAAGATATTCCTGGCCAATTATGCCCTCATCCGGGAACCCCATCGCAGACATTAAAGCACCATGACTATCATAGTTGAGTTTCGCTGCTTGGAAAAAGTAGGACTTCCACTTGTCCTTCTGACTAGCTTCCTTTGTACGCGCTTGTTTCTCCTCTGCTTTATTGAGTGCGTTGAAAATATGCGGCAAGCAAGGCTGGTAGATATGATGGCTGTAGTCCAAGTTGAAATCAGCAGCTAGGGGTGATATGCCGCAGATTGAACCTGTTAGACTTTTGAGAGTGTATGTTCCTGAGGTATGTGCGTTGGTGAAGCGAATCCCTCCTCGTCTCGGTTTACTGGCATGTTCGAAACCATCCGCGTAATCGCCTGTAATGAAATTTGCTGTTGGTGTTAAGTTTGAAAGCTTCTCCTGAACGTCTTGTGGCAGTCCATGCGGGAATGTTTCAGCAAATCGATTCCAGACTAGACCATTCTTCTTGATGGGAAATACATCATGTCGGGTGCTTTCCAGGAAGAATAGAACTACATGTCGAATGTTGAGGTTTTCTAACTTTCCCCGGAGAGAATCTCGTAAGGGCTCGTCGAGATTCGAGACTCTCATAGGGTCGGCCTTGGCGCTGTAGTGCGGTTGCTCGAGGTACCAGTCTTTGAACCCGTCCAGGGCTGGTATGTCCATCGGTAGCCAACTCAAAGGGGTAGGTTGTACAAGTGCGGTTCGATCGTCCCAGGTTCGCTGTACCCCCTTTCCGAAAACAGACGGAAGATTATCGAGAAAAGGCGACGAGGCAAAGTCGACGAAAGGTAAAAGTCCGGTAGTCCATGAAAGAAAGATCAGAGAAGGGTCCTTGGGTCGAATAAAAGTAAGAATAAAGAGTGCCGTTAATAGAAGCGTAACAATGGGGTAAGGCAATATTCGTAGAAATCGGCCGAGTCTAGATCTTCGCACTGGTGAACCTCCTCTAGAGCTTCGGGGTGAGCTCAACAGCGAGACAGAGGGTGAGCTGAGCTTTCGTTTCAGTTCCTTATCGTAATATGAGGTGCTTTCGATGTCGAGCCATGAGAGGTCTTCTCGTTGCGATACCGCATCGTAGCTAAATCGATGGCCTAATTGGCGAAAGATGAAAGTGAGGGGCCAATTGACGAGATCTCCACCCCAGCCGAATAAAGTGTAGCAAGCGACCTGAAGCAGTGCGCCTAAGCAAGCGAAGACACAAAAGACACCGATGAAAGCAGTTAGGCCCGACAGAATAATGGCTTGAGCCGTAGGATCGGCCATGAAACCGATATTGCGCCAATGAATTTCAGACCCCGAGACTAGATAAAAAGAAACTGAGACAGTGCAAATGATAGTGTTGTAGGTCATCAGAAAGGATGCGAGTGTATTGACAATCTTCCGTGGCTTGGGAGCACTAGGCACCCAATGACTCAGAAGAAGTCTGATTAGAAGGAGTAGGAGGATATCTTGAGTGAAGAAGGAGAAAAAGAAGAGAATCATGCGCTTGGGCGTCACCGAAGCCCTGTGATTATGAAGATGCACTCCTTTGGCGGCACATACTGCTAACAGGGTCAGAGTGAACGCAAGGCGCTGGTTAGCTAATTTTGAGGCATATAGCAAGAATATCCTCCTAGAGGGGGCCATCTTGAAGAACGTGCTGACTAAAAAGCGAGAAAAGGAAGAGAAACTAGAAACAGGGAGCCAAGAACCTTTTTCTTAAATAACGGCCTCCTCCCCTATTGCCTAGCCTCATTACCTGACCGAACATGGTTTGGGCAGTACATTTGCCTTGAGCACGCGAGCAGGAGGAAGTAATCTGGACCATTAATAGCGCTTACTTTACGCCGTGGCCCGCGCCGCATTAAGGGCTCGACGATGCATTTTGGTTTGTCGCGTCGTATTTTCGCTCGTATTGGATTTTCAGGGCTAGACTTGACTGGGCTAGAGTCAATGCCAGCGGGTGGGTTCTAGGGGTCTGGGTCCGGCTAAGTGGCAGCTTTCCCCTGACTTGATGAGCAGACGGCACTTTGTGCCGTGCTTGTGTCATGAGAGATTGAGTTTGGAGTCCTTGCCGAGAGCCGGGTTAGTTGGTTGGGCTTCACGTCGAGGGATGTCTCATTTCTCTATGTAATGAGCATGTTTCATTAACAGGTTACAGTCAAAACGGCACGTGTTAAACGCATGTTTTCTGAAAAAGGGAGTTCGAACCAGACCCTGAAGTTAGGAGGATTCTACTCTACCATTATCCATAGAATTATGTAATTTGTAGGGCTGTGCTGAGTCAAGGGGAAATGTCACATGTTTTACTGGACGACGGACTGACGGGCAAGACGGGTTAGCCTGTTCCAGAGAGATTCTAGACCCCTTGGCGGCACAAGCTTTTTTGTGGCTTCGACGGATTGTGGCAGTGCTCACAAAAGGATCTTCGGCAATTTCCCGTTCTAGGCATTTCTTGTCGGCTTCCGCGCCCTGCGAGGGATTCAGGGCTGATGTAGGATTGTGGCTGACCAGGATTGTTGTTCAGCTCCTGCCTGAAATCTCCTCCTCCGTCCGCTAATACCCATTTTATCCTCGGCCAGACGCTGCCCGCGGGGTATCTAAGTACATATAACACGGGAGTCCGCGTTCACCGTACAAGCTCACATCTTGACATCAGTTAAGCATGCCAGTAGGTACTTTTCCCACCTGGAATCTTCATCGTATCAGCTTATACTTTCTTCTTCATTAAGAGATTATTAGATCTTCATTACTTGTTGTCCAGTAACCTCGCTTAGACTAACGGGCTTAGTCGATTTATCCTACTGGGATTATACGAAGTAAGGACTGTGATTGGTCAGAAGTTCAAGAACAAACGTGTTTAGGGTAGGCTGCCTAACAGCACAGGTAGCTAAGAAAATTACATGTTAAGATATTCACTCAACAGTTAGAGAGGTTCTACTGCAAGGTTCAAATTGGTAGTAGATATTTTCGCGCTTCTATCCTCGATTCAACACCTATATACGTGGTGTTGTAATTAGTTTTGATCAATATCTTTGTGAAACCGTTCTGTTAAAATACTGAAATTAGTATTTGCGTAGTAACACGTAAAGAACCACTTAAAGAGACAAAAGAGCCAGGAGTGAAAATAGTTAAGGCTTTTGCTAGTATGACGCAATTAAATGACATCTATATATCTGCTGCAATGTGTCGAAAAGAATCTCCAGATGATTGAACATTAGGTTATTCACCATCGATGCACCAGAATGTTCCCCACAACATCGTCACTCCCCGCATTCAACGCATGCCGCTTACTCCGGATCAACAATCAACCACTGAATAATGACATAATTTAGCTTAACCAGGAAGTGATGAGCGCCAAGCTCGGGCCGACTTGGCAGCCTTGAACAAAAGCCGTTAGCAATTTCACGATTTCAGAGCTAATTTGCGGGGTTACCAAGATTTTGGCATCGTCTGATTCCCGGCCTTGGATGTCTTGCTTATTTTTATGGACATGTCAAATATAACATTTGACTCTTCTTTTGAGTCTACGAGACCTCTCTTTGCCATATTCTTCAAGTAAAACATCCTACTTCTTGGATGAGACTTGTAGTAAAACCTGCTGGTTGCTGAGTGTAAATCACCAAATGGTGTAACCAACAAGATGCTTTCTTCAGTAAGTCAAGACAAACTCTTAAATTCATCAAGCTCACCTTCCACGATAATTGATAATTTCTCTTCATCCCTGTGCATATTGTGGATGCTGACTGTTCCGATGTAGCATCTTAATTGTGTCATTTTGGCGCTTCTCTCTTCAGCAACGCTGGCAACCAGTACGTACGACCATGACCGCGTTAAAAAAAGCTATCAACGTCATAGCTCATCAAATCACTCACCCAAAGCCAATAATAACAACACTTACGAGACCTCATTTGCCGGCGTGACATGGGACAACGACAATTGGCTCCTCAGCACAACCAACCTCGATCAAGGCCACTATCAATCCCGCGGGTCGGTAGCAAACGGCTATCTCGGCATTAACGTCGCCGCAACCGGGCCGTTTTTCGAGATTGATCTTGATGAAGAAGGTGGCGTCATCAACGGCTGGCCGCTTTTCTCGCGGCGCCAAACCTTTGCTACTATCGCGGGTTTTTACGATGCACAGCCAAACACGAACGGAACAAATTTTCCATGGCTTTTGCAGTATGGCTATGAGAGTGTCATCAGTGGCGTTCCACACTGGAGCGGGCTTATTCTCGATTTAGGCGATGATGCCTATCTTGATGCGACGGTGGATAATAGGACGATCCATAACTTTACGTCGACCTACGATTTCAAGGCTGGGGTTTTAGAGTGGTCGTATACGTGGAAGCCTAAGGTCAAGAAGGGCTCTTATGAGATCAAGTACCGCCTATTTGCGCACAAGCTACACGTAAACCAGGCTATCGTGGATCTCACAGTCGTCCCATCAACCGACTCCGAAGCAACGATTGTCAATGTAATTGATGGATACTCGGCAGTGCGCTCAGACTTTGTCAAATCAGGCGAGGATGATGACGGCGCCATATTCTCAGCTGTGCGACCCATCGGAATCGCCAATGTGACCGCCTACATCTACGCACAAGTCAACGGATCAAAGGGCCTTGATATGTCTAAACGAAAATTGGTCCATGAAAAGCCGTATGTGCACACCAACGAATCATCTATCGCACAAGCCATTCCTGTCAAGTTCTCAACTGGTCTCCCTGTTCATATCACCAAATACGTAGGAGCCGCTTCCTCCGACGCCTTCGATGATCCTGAAAAGATTGCGAAGGAAGCTTCACGTAAAGCGATGGCGGAAGGATACGAGAAGTCTCTTCTTTCACATGTTGAGGAATGGGAGAGCGTCATGCCCAGTGACTCTGTGGATAGCTATGCTTTTCCTGAGAACGGCACGCTCCCTGATGATGAGTACATCATCGACTCTTCCATCATCGCCGTCACAAACACATACTATCTCCTCCAAAACACAGTTGGAAAGAATGCACAAAAGGCGGTATCAGGCGCCCCCGTCAACATCGACAGTATCTCGGTCGGCGGGCTTACATCCGACTCTTACGCCGGCCTAATCTTCTGGGACGCAGATCTCTTTATGCAACCCGGTCTCACAACATCGCACCCAGAAGCTGCTCAGCGTATAACGAATTACCGCGTTGCCAAGTACGACCAGGCGAAGAAGAACATCGCGACCTCTTATGCTGGTTCTCAAAACAAGACCAAGTTCTCTGAGTCAGCGGCTGTGTATCCGTGGACCAGTGGAAGGTTTGGGAATTGCACTGCGACTGGTCCTTGCTGGGACTATGAGTATCATTTAAACGGCGATATTGGGATTTCTTTGGTAAATCAGTGGGTTACCAGCGGTGATACGGACTTCTTCAAGGAGACGCTGTTGCCGATTTACGACTCAGTGGCGAACCTTTTTTCGGATTTGCTGAAGCCAAATGGGTCATCGTGGACTATCACAAACATGACTGATCCCGTAAGTCCAATCGAGTATTCGTTTTGCTTCCAATGCTGATGAAAAACAGGACGAGTATGCGAACCATATCGATGCCGGCGGCTTCACCATGGCGCTTGCTTCCGAGACCTTGATCCAGGCCAACAAGATCCGCCGACAGTTTGGAATGACGGAGAACAAGACACAGGATGAAATAGCCTCTGATGTGCTCTTCATCAGAGAAAACGGTATAACCTTGGAGTTTACGACCATGAATGGCAGCGCCATCGTGAAGCAGGCTGACGTGGTACTAATGAGCTTTCCTCTTGGTTACAACGATAATTATACAGACCAGAATGGACTCGACGATCTGGATTATGTAAGCTCTCCAACAGCACTATTACAAAGTAACACTAACTCAAATTTCTTAACCAGTACGCGAACAAGCAATCCCCTGATGGACCGGCCATGACCTGGGCAATTTACTCCATCGTAGCCGATGAGCTCTCACCATCTGGCTGCTCCGCATACACCTATGCACAGTACTCCTACAAGCCGTATACACGACCTCCATTCTATCAGCTTTCCGAGCAGTTGGTCGACAATGCAACCACGAATGGTGGCACGCATCCTGCATATCCCTTTCTCACGGGCCATGGAGGCGCTAACCAAGTGACTATCTTTGGATACCTTGGACTACGACTCATCCCTGATGAGGGTCTCCATGTGAACCCAAATCTACCGCCTCAGATTCCGTATCTGAAGTATCGAACGTTCTACTGGCGTGGTTGGCCTATCTCTGCTTGGTCGAACTACACGCACACCACCATTTCTCGACATACGACGACTAAACCTCTTGACGTTGCGGATTCTCGGTACGCCAATAAGAGCATTGCAGTCTATGTTGGAAAGCAAGGAGACTCTGCACTGCATCATTTGACGTTCGACGAACCAGTTGTTATTAAGAACAGGCAAATAGGCAGTGTCAACACAGTGCACGGCAATCTCGCTCAGTGTCGACCCGTACAATCTTCCAACTCGTATGAGCCAGGACAATTCCCTATTGCAGCTGTTGATGGAGCGACTTCGACCAAGTGGCAGCCCTCAAAGGCCGCTGAGATCAGCTCACTGACTGTTTCTCTTGCGAAAAAGGACGTTGGATCCAAGGTCAAGGGCTTTTACTTCGATTGGGCTGATGCACCGCCTGTTAACGTCACAGTTTTGTTCCACAACAAAACCATCGATGACCCGGCAAAGGTCTATGAGACATCAAGCCACGGTTCGGGATATGATGTCGTTGTGTCTATAAAGAAAGTCAAGCTGTCGGATGCATACAACGCAAAGACCGATAATCTTGATGCAGTCGTGATGCCTACTGGGAACACTACCAACGTCACTCTTCCTGAGCCTGTTCCCTTATCTCGTTACGCTACTTTGTTGATCGCGGGGAACCAGGGTTTGGATGAGGTTGATACCAAAGCTGGGAATGGTACAGGCGCTACAGTCGCTGAATGGGCAATCCTGCACTAAAAATGATTGTGTACAGTATAAGTGTCAAGGGAGGCCATAGAGCAAGTGTGGTAAAGTTTTAGTCTAGGAAGGACGTTGAAGTAATCTGTGCAGGGGCTACGTTTTCAACGCTTCTTAGCTTCACTTAGCTTCGGTGCCAATGATTCTGCTGTAAATAATGAAAGCTCTTATGCTTGATACAAGTCAAAAGCCAACTTCAAGGCGTCATGATTAGCCAAAACTCGCGACGGTGACCGATTTGTAGTAGAGGACGTCGGGCTCTCAAACGCTTTGATCGAGTGATGCAGTCAAAATCACATCGCCCGACCAAATCGATGAATGCACCAAAAGAATGTTTGTAAATTGAGTAGAGAATCGAAATTATAAACACAAGAATCTTCGTCGACCTAATAGACGACAAGTCCTGGCTCGAGCAAGCTATTTACAGGCTGTCCCTCAAGAAGAAGGGTAGCATGTATCATAAGGCGGGTTAGGCTTGTCGCACGCACACGGCCCATTAGGATTAGCCTTGTCAATTCTACCATTGCCACGGTCTTGGTTATGACAATCCTGGTTACAAACTTCGTTGTTGGCAGCGCCGTGGCACTCAACGGCGTAGAAGTGTTTCCAAGGGTTCATACCACTCTTGAATCCTATGGACCGGCAATACTCATTCATTGCCTTCCTGTCGGCCAACTATAGAATGGTCAGAGAAATCTTCAACTTGAAGAAGTAGAACTTACGATGCAGTAGCAATGGTGAGTTTCGGTGACCTTGGGAGTGAAGTACTCGTCGCAAGGGAACTGTTCGAACTCGCACGCTGCGTAAGAGTCGCCGCAAGCGGGAGGGTCATTTGGCCCTTGGGAAGCGGGGGTTTGGCACTGGAGAGCATTAGAATACAGTTTCTATAGAAATTGTACTACCAGGGCGTTTCTTACCATGGGAAAGTTGCATGAGCCATCTCGAGCACTCAAGTGACGCGGAGGCAACTTGGGATGTTTAAGTTGAGACCTCTGGTCCGCGGCAACAAGGCTCGCAGTGGCAAATGCGGAGATGAGAGTGAGGAACTTCATGTTGACGATATTGGACCTTCCGAAGTAAGCTTGAAGAACTTGTTGGAAGTAAATCCTCGGTGGAGGGTGCTTGGTATATATAGACTGTCATCTTCTCGAGGGGAGAAGGCTAAGGCAATTTCTCATATAGCGGTAAAAGAAAAGGTTGAGTCTATAGGAAATTAAAACTATATTATACGGAGGAATTATTATGCACTTATTGGATAAAGTTCTGAACTACTGGGATTTGGCAGAAACTTTATAACTGCCGATAGACGTGGACCGATCCCTCGGTGCCGAAAAGCTTATATCTCCTGATGTAACATAAAAAGCAAGGATTTCTTATGTCACCAATACTTGAAGTAATTGCCGAAATTGCGGTAAGAATAATAAATCATTAGTTATCTCCCCTGCCAGTATTTATATACTCTGAGCTTTTGGCGGGCGTGGGTGAATTGGGCTGACTCAGGGCCTGGATAGTACACTTATATTTCGGCATATGGGGTACAAATGACCACTGCACATCTACCCGAGTTCCGAAATTGCATTCTTGGTTTAAGTTGAGACTGCCCAAAAATTCAATGCTACTGGCTGTTCTCGACAGGTTTGGCTGAGCTCCGTCCATCAGCTGAAATGACTCGTTGCATGCTGCACTCATATGATCCGGCAGATACTCAAAAGTCTTCTAGTCTCTCAACTTAGAGGCCTTCAGCGACGATGCACCAGATTTTAAGGATAGAAGGTCGATATGGAATAAATGGTACCTTTCATACCAGCAGCGTATAGAAGGCTAAAGCCAAAGAAGTAAATACATCATCGATCTATACCTACACTTCACCAGAAAAAAGTCCACGCGCTCGCCCCGACGACTAAGAATATAACCCCCCACCTAAACAGCCCTCTATTAATGTGCTTCTTTGCAAAGCTGTCAATAGCTTGGCTATCATTGATCCTCGGGAAGGGGACATCCTTCGGGACTGGTAGATCCAACGCCTTACACAACGGCTCCCAGCCATCACGAACATCGATAAATACCAGTCGATTCTCCGGCACATTTTCCTTCAGCCAAGTGATGTGCTGGTTGTATGAGCTTCTCGTCACTGGCTCTGTTTCTCCAAACTTGAGAAACCACTGCTGGCGCAGTGCATTGATGTAGTCGACAAAGTATCGTAGTGAGGGTAGAGGAAACAAGACGAAGCGCAGGAACCATTGAGTGGATTTGCTGCTAACTGTAGCCATGCTTTGTTCCCAAGCTTCGACATCGCGGACGGTGCAGATGATTTTGGCGTCTGGGTAAATTGCCATCAATTCTGTCACAAGCGTTGAACCGGGTGAGTCAGTGATTGCGACGAACCCGTCAATACGCTCCTTGATGAGATCTAGATTGGAGCGCTTTATAGAAATGCCTGCTGGTCGCCACTGGTTTAGCACCTGAATCCATGTTTTGATTTCAACTTCAGGGCCAAGAAAAACTTGTGTGCCACCGTGATAAACGGGGCCGTCGAGAAGAATTTCCAGCGCTCGGCTGATGGATGCAGTTCCGGTGCGGGGAAGGCCAGCTCCGATGACTTGGAGCTTGGTGCCTGGTCTAGGCTGGGAGTAGTGTTGGCCCATAGCGGACACGAGAGAGACAAAAGTAGAGAGTTGTACAGCCAATAGAATGGTTGACCCAGAAGATTTTCGTTCTACATGAGACCAAGCAAAGGCTGCGGGCTTTATACAGCCACTTTGTGATCCCCAAGAAGTATTTACCGCCTACCGCCTTTGGGATTTTGCAGCGCTGAGGGACGCTGCCTGTGATTCTTCCAAGAGCAAGTGATGTAAGAATATTACGCGAGAGCGGTGGGAAATGCCCTTTACGGGTTAGTTCAATTAGTTCCAGGCATATTCTCGGGTGAGATTTTCTTGGCGATGATCTTCGATTCGTCTCGTGATGTCCTATTGGCCAAAATCTTCCAAAAGCAGGCGAGTCAGACGCTACGGATAATATTGGCACAGTAAGCATGATTAACCTTGTTCTTGAGGTAAAACCGACCGCTCAGCTCCGCCTCATCTGCACAGCTCTGTCCCACGTTTGCTGCTTACCAGGACGTCATAATGCTATTCTTGCAATGGATTGAATTGATATAAGTATGAACAAGACAACTCAGTTGTGCTATCATCTCTGTAGTCTACATCCATTCCGACATAGTCACGCGGTTTGCAGAGCCCTACAAATTCTTCTTATTCTTGAAATTTTATCTATCTATTTTCCAAAGCCTCCCATAACCGAGCCTACCCATTTTCCTGGCTGCATAGCATCATCATGGCCCCCAACGCCGCCGGGTCGAATCTTTGCACGTCAGCATCTTGCGTACACATCGCTTCCGAGATTCTCGGAAGTTTGGCTTTGAACTACACCGACATTGACCCCTGCGAGGACTTTGAACAATGTGAGACTCACCATGCACATACCTCCTCAATTCAAATCTAACACCTCTCTCTTAGATGTTTGCGGCAATTGGGCTGCTCGACACGAGATTCCCGCTGGCGACATCGCCACAGATGGACTCACGGTAGCCCAGGAAAATGTCGTCAGTGCCCTGAGACAGATTCTCGAGGGCCCATATCCGACTGGCGACGACGCTGGATGGATCACTGTCAACCTGACTAAGGAGCAGTCCAAGGCAGACAAGGAGATCTTTTCTAAGATCCAAGACACCTACCAGGTCTGCAATAATTATACAGCACTCGAAGAAGAGGGTCTAGAAACTCTACAAGAGGTTGTAAAGACAGTTGTCGACCTGTACCCGACATCAGGCAACAAGACAGCTTCAAACACCACTCAGGATTCTGATGCCCTGGGCAAGACTTTGACTTTTTTCGAGAGCATCGGCATTCAGACCTTTCAGCGGTTCATACAGAAGCAGAAAGACACCGACCCTGACGCGGTCCAACTGAATCTTTTCCCTCTGCAGCCCGATGAGTTAGTTCTCCCTGCTGCAGAGCAGGATCTCGAAGAGTACATCAAAATCGCGTCTCAGCTCTTAGCCGCTGTTCACCCTTCTAATATCAGCACGACAGCGGCTGCCAAGCTCGTAGCTTCAGTCATTGAGTTAGAAGGCAAGCTAGTAGCTGCTTTTGCCTTGGCCGAACAGACTGGACCGGAATCTGACATTGTTTCGATCGAGGAGGCCCAAAAGCAATTCCCTGAGCTGAACTACGAGTATGTGATTGAGCAGCTTGCTCCGGAGAACTGGAAAGGCGATATCCAATTTGTTGCACCTGCCTATTTCAACAATGCCTCCCAGATTATTTCTGAGACGCCGACCACAATTATCCAAGCATATTTTGTCTGGAAGGCCATTACCTCCATTTCTACCTACATCGAGGATGACTTGACCAACGCGTATAACGACTTGGTGAACAAGATAAAGGATAGAGACCCCGAGAGTCCAGCACCTCGATGGAAGCGATGCATCAACTTGATGAACTATGGAGTTGCGTGGACCCAAGGCTCCCAATACACGTCACAGTTCATCGGCCCAACGGGCTTGACATGGATACTCTCACGCTTCTTCGTGGACAAGCATTTTAGCCCTGAAGCCAATGAGCTTACATCTGATCTTGTGCAACACATCAAAGACTCCTTTTCGGAGCGCATCGAATCGCGGGACTGGGCAACAGACGAGGTCAAGAAAGCTTCTATCGAAAAGGTGGAAGCCATGCAGAAGATCATCGGTCTTCCGACGTTTCCTGATGCCGTAGACCCTATCGCCCTCAAAGACTACTACTCGGATGTCGAGATCCAGCCTTCTCTAGCCTTGACTGCACTAAGCTTTGCCAAGTCCAAGGTTAAGAACAACTGGATGACTCTGGGCAAGCCATATAACAGGGGTCAATTTGTCCTGAGCACTCTAACCGCCAATGCCTACCACGCACGCAATCTGAACCAAATTGTTCTCTTTGCAGGATTCCAACAGTTCCCTATCTACGATATAGACTTTCCATCCTATCTCCTCTATGGTGGGATGGGCAGTGTGGTCGGACATGAGATAACACACGGCTTCGATAACACCGGCCGTAACAATGATGAGACTGGCAATGTGACGGAGTGGTGGGATGAGAAGTCGATCAAGGCCTTTGAAGAAAAGACCAAGTGCTTCATCGAACAGTACAACAACTTCACCATCCTAGCGCCTAATGGTACAGATGTCCACGTCAACGGAACCCTCACTCTTGACGAGAACATCGCAGATGCCGGCGGTGTGTCCTCTAGCTACGAGGCCTGGAAGAAGTGGGAAAGCGAAAAGGGCAAGGCGAAGAATCTTCCTGGTTTGCAGGGCTTCACTCACGAGCAGCTCTTCTTTATCAAATGGGGTCAGACCTGGTGCTCTAATGTCCCGCCCGAGTTCGGTTTGACGCTGCTTGAGGCCGACATACACAGCCCGGCGCCTGCGAGAGTCTTGCTGCCTCTCAAGAACACGGTTGGGTTTAATAAGGCATTTAACTGTCCCAAGAAGGAGCCTGTTTGTGAGCTCTGGTGAGGAGCTGGAAGCGATAAATACACAGGCGAAATAACATTCGGGAGGGTGATGAGGGTAGTAGAAATAGTTTTATGATGCTCATTTTAACCATGTCCACTGTTATTTTCATGTCGCGTGTATGCTTATCAGTGGTGACGTTAAATGGTGCCGCTGGCTGTTTCTGATGTCGACTGTGAGTGAGCTGACGTGGACTGCTCGAATCCACAGACGATACAACTTGTCACATCTCGAGACTTGGCTCTTAAAAATAACAACTATAATCTTTCATTCGTGCATTTCGTAACACCCTCCAGGGGCAATCGTGACTCATCATACCCATGTGCTACATCATCATTCAATCATACAATAGCCCCACGAAAACCAATACATTTCTCTTAACCGCCTAGCCAGAAATTGCACTATTCCTCCGCGTAAGAACATCTGTCTCGATCTTCTTCCTCCTGCATACGCATCCGTCGCGCCAGGGCCAAAGCTCTCCGCTTATCCTGCAGCCGTTGCGCTTCCTTATACGCCTTTTCCAGTTCCGCCTTGCTATACAGCTTATTATCCCCAGAGAATCTGACATAGGTGCTGTTAAAGTGGAACTCCAGACTCTGAGCAATCTCATGCACCTGCTCAACATCGTATTCGTTCAACTTGAGTTGCTTTTGTAACTTCTCACGACGGAAATTCTCAGTACTATACTTCATTTCAAGCTCTTGGCTTCTGGATTCTTGACGTTGTTTTTCAGCCTTTAGAGTTTCGACCTGGGTTTCTAGAAAGGCAAGTCGCTCTGATTGAGTTTCCCACGATGAGTCCTTCGTTTGCGAGCTGTCTATTAGCTTGGAGATGAGATCCTCCTTGTCTTGAAGATGATCCTTTAGAACTTCAATTTCAGCTTCTTGATCTTCTTTCTGGCTCTGCAACTCCTTGATGTAATCTCTCATTTTCACCTTCTGCTTCAGATGCTTGGTGTTCAGCTCTATGATCTTGTCTTTGGATTCCGCTTCAGCGCGCGTAAGCTTGGACTTGGGGAAGGAAAAATTGGCTTTAACACCCGAGACCTCACATGTCTTCACCTTCTGTAGCTCGGCTATCTTGGCCGCTTGGGCCAAATTCTCCTTCCTCATCTCTGCGACCTTGGTAGCATATTTTGACAGTTTGCTTGTTTCCTGGGTTTTCAGCGCCTTAATCTCGTCCTGCTGCTGTTGAGACTCTTCTCTCGAATCTTCAATTTGCACTTTCTGGAGTTTGGCCTTTGCCTCAAGAGCTCGAATCGTGGCTTCGGTTCGTGTGAGCTTGTGTTTTGTCGTTTCAAATTTGACATTTTGATCTTCATTTCGCTTCTCCAAGTCTTCGATCTTCTCTTGTTGCTGATGATTGATACGCCAAAGATCTGTGACCTTTCCCTGAATTTCCCTGATTGCAGCTTCTAGCTCCGCCCTACTGGCCACGAGTTCATCGAAATCCATAATCGTGGCGGTTAGTAGAAACTAAAGCCAGAGAGCTGCTGATTCAGGTGTTTAGGGCAAAGGTCGCGCCACTTGTTGCGATGGCGAGAAGCTGGTACATAGTCCTAGCGCTGGGGTAATGAAATTATTTATAACTGAGGAAGTCATGAATTTCTTTTTTGAAAACACAATAAATTGTTCAACATGTGACGTGAGTGTTCATGGTTATGCTTAAAGTTCTAGCAGTGGTCATCTACTTTCGCGGATGTTCTGTTTGTTGTGGCTTCTGATTATTAACTAAAATGCACTGGCAGGATGTTCTTGATTACATGTGCCAATCGCGTGCAGATCTAGATAGGTTGAAAGTATATAAAGCGCAGACAACCTAAGCATCTCTTTATGCCAAAACTAACATACGAGTTTCTTACAGTAATAGTATCTCTCACCAGAGAGCCGAGAATGAATCACTTTAAATTATTCATAAGTTAGCTTGTATATGAATAAGTAAGATATCAGGTCTGGAATGAGTTGTAGGCCATCCCCCTGTGATCATTACTTCTGTCGGGTAAAGGATGTCGGGATCATAGCTTCCTCTTGTTCGCTACCAGATAGGCAGCAGATATAGATATGACAGTGGCAGAAAGGCTGCTGCCTATCTTATAGGTAGCTTCTTGAAGTGAATTAGAGCCGGAACATGTAGATTCTGAACATGCAAACTGTTGTTTAAATAGACAATTTCTGCCGACATGAAACCCATGTCAAAGCTTCCCAATTCAACATCTCTCCACCCCACTGTGACAATTGTCAACGACCCTGATTCCCTTACACAAAGGCTGAAGACCTCTGAGGTTCACCTAAGCCACCTAAACCTCATCATGACTCCAGCATCTGTTGACAAGCCCAAATCAGGGGCCGTTGTTGACATCCTGAAAACTGCACGACAGATCCAGCACCTAGCTTACTTTCTATCTCAGGGTCCAGTACCAGGCCTCGCTTTATCAGATAGTGACCTCAAAGCTGCCCGAGCCCTCAGCCCAGTCACCAACATCACATCTCACCGCCGACATTCCGAGTTGGAGTTTCCCCGAGAGTGGGTTGAAGATGATGGTGCACTAGCTATTGCTCTTCGCCAGTGGAGACGGGACATTGACCCGAAGGCACTGAGCCCTGCACCTTCTGTTGAAGAGAAGCCTGCGCAGACCACAGATACTCCGACAGAGACTGACATCGAGGCTTATGCGGACATGCCTTTCTTTTCGTATTCGGCGCAACGAGAAGCACACTGGGTCAAGAAGACTCAAGAGCTTGAGAGGAAGCTCCGATTAGCTGAGCAAGAGAAAGGATCTATTTTACGTGACAATATCAAGTTGCAGCGCGACGTCGAAGTGCTTCAGCGCATGTCGCAATCTTTTCACCGAGCACTTTTCGACCCCGACAGGCGCATCCACGAGACTAACATGAGGGCAAAGGTGAAGCTCAACGCCGAGATTCGCCAACTTAAAAGGTCACTCAATGAATCCAACACCAAGAATGAGTCCCTTGTTGAGAAGAACAAGGAGCTGCAGTCATCTAACAAGACTCTCGTTATTGAGAACGAAGAGCTTGTTAAGAAGACCGAAAAGCTGGAGTTGAGTAATTTCGATCTTGTTACTGAGAATGTATCCCTTGATGCAGAAATCAAGGATCTAGACTCAGATAACCAAGATCTACTTACCATGGTACAGAAATTCTTGGATAAGTATGCACTTTCGACAGAAGCCACGAAAAAATACGAGGAGACTCTCATTGCAAGCAGCCAGGCCTTGAAGAGCGAAAATGAGGCCCTCGTGATGGAACTTGCAGACTTGAAGACCGATAACCAGCGCTGCGCCGCCCAAGCCAAGGAGCTTAGGATGTTGGTCAACGACTACGAAAGCAGTAAGGATTTCTTAACTGCTCAGAACAACGATTTATCAACTAGGAATGTGGCACTTGGTGATAAAAACAAGCGACTTGAAGGGGGCCTCGGCAGAATTGTCGCGGATGCGAAACGTTTGCTAGAGTCAGTGGACTGAGAATGCCAGGCTTCACTTCAGTCAGAGGGAGAGAATCGCGGTGATTGGACTTTTTAGCTTAGGACTTCTGTTCTTTTGAAAGTTCCGGGGGTATTCTTGACTGCATTTTGGGATGACGGGTTCTGTCGATGACGATGATGAACGATAACGAGTTACATTGATGAGGCACGAAGTTAGTAGTGTTTGTTAGCCCCTAACTTAGAGTAAGGTCTATTTAATGAATGTGTAATTATCTAAAGTAAGATTTAATCCATAATGCCATAAAGCCTATTATACTTGTTGATAAGATTGAGATTGAAACTCCTTATTATTGTGATGTTGATGAGATTTAGGGCAGCTAGGGTAGACAAGTAACTTCAGCTGTCGTCTTGTATTGGCTGATGAGATAATATTGCCATCTGCCCCACATGGACGATTTTGAGTTAAGAGTAGGATAAGATGAGCCTAAGATGAATCTAAGAGAAGACTCCGAAGGTTGAGCCTAAGATAAGGCTGAGATCTTACTAAGAAACAGCTAAAAAAAAACTAAAAGCACTTGCCATTATCATTTCATCAGAGCAAAATAAACAACTATCAACATCAATTACTTTATACGCGTAGACAATGCCTCTGAATAGTACACTCAGCTTAACGACTCACTGAAGCGATTTTAGCATCTCATGTGTCGCAAAAAGATAACTTCACCTGAGCGCGCAGTAAAGACTCTCCACAAGCTATCTCTCAATCTCAGAACCCCTTGCCGCTCCCGGTATTACTAATAGTAGCCCTCGGCGGCTCTGTAGTATTAACCTTATCTACGTGGTTGACTTTGCTGACCCGAATCCCTCGTGAATTTGGGAACGACTGTTGATGTCGAGCGATGCTCCTCATCTTGCTAGTCGTCACATGGCGACGTCGAGTCGGACTTTATACCGTAAGACGTCTTAGTACACGACTCTTTAGGTATCAAGACCCGACTTGGTTTGAGAGATGAGTAAACAATACTGTATTTTAATCGTCGTTATCTTATGGTTCTGATTGTATCCGACCTATACACTACTTTTACTGAACTCAATACTAACCAGTTCGATATCACTCCCGTTGTCCTTTTTATCACTCAATTCTGCTGTAATCTCACAGGAATGAGACCCAGACCATGAGTCATTTTGACCATCGCCCCTAATACCTGTCCCCTCAATTATCTCTTCAAATCCGCTCTGACCTGTCCGACGTATCGCATGGCCAGATTTGGAAGGGCGTCCTGACTCCTGAATGTTGTAGTTGACTCCTTTTCGGTGAAGGTATGGTCGCAGAGCCGGGATACAACAGATAACGAGACCGATGTACACGTCGAGGGAACACCAGAGTTCTAGAAATGTTAAACGTTATAATGACTGCATTTTGAAGTGCACTTGCCTATTATCGTGAATGATCGAAAGTCTTCGCTATCGCCAAGCTGAATAGTCAGGAAGCGCGTAAGAGAAAAAGCGATATCGATGATGCCCAAGAGAAAGATACAGTATACACTGACTTTGACCTTGCTTCGCATGTTGAGATTGTGGATGATGAAGAACGGGAGGCAGAAGACTGGCGCGCTGTTAGTTCTATATCGGTTCAAAGGCTACAGGCAAACTTTCGAGCAATGCTTCCGACGAAATGCAACACCCAGTTAATTTGGAAGAGAAGCAATATTGTAGATACTGTGCATGCTTCTTCAGGTTTTGTAACAGACCTACGAAGCATATTAGAAGCATAATGCCGGAGGCGACTGTCCTATCATACCAGTTCCGTTCAATTGGATAGCAAAGGAAAAGCTGGAGTGAAATGGTGACGATGTAAGCACAGACACAATACACGACCACGATCCAGACCATGAGTCTTCTAATGACCATAAACGGCGGAAATAACTGTAGATAAATGACCAGAAGCGACGCCTTGCAGAGATAAAAGGTTGTGTAAAATGGGAACGGATTGACCCAAGTGTACTGCAACCTTTAATGAGCTCAATCTCTATCCTGAGTATTTCTAACACTTACCTTTCGGACTCTGATCTGCTGGTCCAACGAAGCATCCCAATTAGACAAAGTGTAATTGATCCCAGGATGCAAAACGCCCTCTTTCGCGTAGAGTATGTCGAAAAAGCCCGTTACGAACGCGGTGCACCATGCTGATATGCGTAGCCAGTCTGCTGTTACGAGGCGTTGCTTCTGTATTGCCAATCGGAGATAGATTCGGGCGCCGATGATTATGGCGGACAGCGTGATGAGGACGTAGATGACGGTCTGAGCGAGTGTTTGTTAGAGATTGAACTTCAATCATTCAAAGTCCAGAAAGCTCGCGATTGATTGCATACCAAGACAACGACACCAGATGGCCCTGTAGGCATTATGACGAGTGAACGGATCGACGCTTCAACTCAATCTCGCAGGGAAATCGACCGGGCTGGGACGTGGGAGAAGAAAAGCACTTAAGCAAAGGACGGGATGAAACGCTAGTCCCTAAACGTTCAACAGACACGCCACTGATACTACGGAACTTGCTTCAACACCATCCCAAAGGTCAAGAGACTTGAGATGGTGGCTATCGTGGTGTGCGCCAGTTTCGTGTGCCTCTTGTCTGCGCTGCGTGAGTGGCTAGAAGCAGATTACTATGCACGCCAGCGCTTTGACAGTGGCTGCGAGGTTCGGGAATAGACTGGGCACTAACCTGTCTTTTGGGTCGAAGGATCGAGAAAGAGTTTACGCTATGATCCTCGATCACGCGAGATCCGCCATGGGCGATGCATCTTTCTTGGAATGGAGTGTAGGATCATTTCGCCGATGGGCCGAGACTTGCGAGAGTGGAGCCGCGATGTAATTTCGGGCGGACATGAATCGTAAGTAAGCCACAGTGGGAACTATCAACGAGTTCTGCGTTCATTAATGTTGAATTTGCTGATTTCTAGGTCTTGCCAGGCTGATGCGATTGCGCTCTACTGAACATAATGGCCATTATTATTAATAATTGCACATGAGAACACGGTCGTTATGTCTTGACAAAGCAAAGACAGAGGCATTGGGCATCTAACCCCTGAACTAGTGCCCAAGCTCAGTCCATCGTAGAGTCTAGAGTAGGGCACCAGCGCTAAGATGTCCTGAATCGAGGTTAGACTCTGCACATCATCTTCTTTAGCGGACTTTGACTTTCGACTTTTTCCGAATGCATGCCAGTGCTTACCTACTAAAATAGCCTGGGACGACGCTAATCGGAAATATTGGGCACTTGTAGCCTGTAGGCACGTCGACTGAATCATACGAAGCGCTGCGATGGCCCCATGGAGAAGAGGTCTTGCCAATCGACCTCGAATGACAAGAATGAAGAATGCGGATATGAAAATCATCTCCATCAGCACTACCATCCCCTTGTTCTGGTACTTAACTCAATCTCATTACAGAAGGTTAGTGCTTTTGATGAAAATCGTCACCTGCCTGGAAATTTGCCTCAATTTTAGACCTCGCTTCCCCAACCCACGATATGCCAGCCGTGGAGGCATACTTAAGTCGTGTCTACCGCCTTTTGCCTCTTAGAGTCTTTGAAATGTGCTTAATTCAATTGTCTCTTGTCACAGATTACGCATTTCCCAATAGGGCATACGCATCAATAGGACCAATCTCTAGAAAGGGGATGCCCTGGTCAATGTGGAGAAGCCGAAGTACGGGCATCGCAAGATACCTAACCTAGGAAGGCATGTGGATGTGGAGATCCGAGATATTGCCGTTCATCGCCAATTGCCATACTGTCTCAATCACAGACAGGCCCCAGTCTCAGTTATTAAGCTTGTTAGGGATACGACACGTTTTAGTATAGTTATCGTTCAACGGAACGGTAAACGCGTAGAGGCACCTAGATCTTCATATTCGCCAAAGGCCTTTAACCCTGTGCAGTGGTGTCCGTGTCTTACTGCTGCTTGAGGAAAGATTTCGTATCCAGTTAAATTCATCAATCGGCCCAATCATCTTACATGGAATATATGCATCTATCGAGTGGCAGGGATGTTCTCAAGATTACCTGCATCATGATACAAAGAAATAGCCCTGACTCAGGGCTCTTTGACCAATAAAATATTAATCACGATTTTATCTAGCCTCTATGAGTTGGTACCTTGGTTTTTTTTTAAGTTTCTATGCAAAAGGCCGACTGTCGGCGCGAAAAGTGTAGTATATCTAGGGCATGTATGCTGCTGAGTGGAGCTGATGTTACTTTTCTAATCATATTAGAAAAAAAGCCTTTTTATGTATGGCTTAAATAAGGTGTAAAGAAATTATCTATAAATACATTTTACTTGAAATACCTAAGTCCCCGCAAACCATAAAGCAATAACCGGTTCTATATACCAAGCGACCTGCGCCAAGGAATTCATGTGCAAAAACTACAATCCTTTCACAGTAATTGCCCCCGTTGTTCGCTTTGTGTAGAAAAGTAACGCATGTACAACTCCACTAGTCGAACACCAATTGCCATTGCTATAGCAAATTGGACCGCTAGGTAAAACGGGTTTAAATACAGTATCCATACAAAGGATAACAGCTTCTTGGTAAAGTATATCATAGCCTTAATGATATGCTGTAGCATGGTGTATGTGAATATTATTATGAAAAATAGAATCGTGAGCCCTATGATCATGTTGCGGAATGGAGTGAGTTGCCCGGGTACGGCGTCGAAGAAAGGTAGGATGTAGCTGAGTGGGTGGTGGTAGAAGTCAAATATCAGTGAGAGGCCACTCACGACTTTGTAAAGAGTTTGGATGAGTTGGATGGTGGACCCAATGGTGAACATGATTGCGGTGTTGGTGGGTTGTTGGACTTGGTGAAGGTCTGTTATTGTTGCTAGAGAATCGCGATTGTTGATGTTATCATGCCTACTTAATATACATTCCTGGCCAGAGTGATCGAGCTGAAAGACAAATACCAATTGGTATTAACTACATAAAGGGCGATTGTTATGCAAGTCCATGTTCTTTTACGCTGATGTTCACTTAGGGCTTTGTTATTGCTGTGTTCATTGAAAGATTTCTTTGATGTCTGGCTGGTGAACAGTAAAGTCACTGAGAGTCTTTGAAGTCTGACTGTGTTCAGCCATATGGAATATCCTTTGTTCAAAAGTTTAATCAGGTCTGCAACAAAAGTAATCATGCTAATTCACAGACGCCTTACTGCCTCCAAATAGGACGATTTACTATAGAGCAATGGATAATTAATACTACACCTGGTATTCATTGGTATATCACGAATATCTATACTGTCCTACTGGTATTCCAGTACGAACAAACCAGTGTTTATGAATCACAATGTAGTATAACTCACGATGTCAAGATAAAGATGAAAAATAGTTCAAGAGATCATCTTCCAATACTAACAATATTTAAAAGCTAGCTTGAAGAGTATCTTAATACTAA
This sequence comes from Fusarium sp. NRRL 52700, assembly GCA_013396095.1. Classification (NCBI taxonomy): domain Eukaryota; kingdom Fungi; phylum Ascomycota; class Sordariomycetes; order Hypocreales; family Nectriaceae; genus Fusarium; species Fusarium sp. NRRL 52700. Next base: position 139,032 of record JAAQRM010000039.1, read on the forward strand.
GACTGCTTGTTACGTCCTCCATTTCCATTTCAAGCCATCTCTAGGTGAGACTAAAGTCACGTTCTTGATAGCAGCCGTCCAAACTGATCCATCCACTTCCACTCATCCCCATCCTCCTCCTCCGTCTTACCATAATCAAGGATAAGACAATGAAGGACCGTGTAGCCTTCATCCCATATAGCACTAAAATCAGGCATCAAAGCATTAAAAATACGACAAGGCTGAATGGTAATACGATTAGCGCGAGGCTCCTCGTCATCAAACATGTTGATTCCTTCACTGTGATAGAGTTGTGGCAGGCCACAAGAGGCTTCAGCCCCCAGCGCACAACCACATTCTCCCTCCTCGACTGATTCGATGTCCATGCAAAGGAGGATTATGTAAATATCCCCTTCCTCGTGAGGTTCAGTGCCATCGACGATATGCCAGTGTTGGCAGTTGTTTTGGATGGGACAATTGTTGGCACGTCGGTGCCGGTATCTGAACGCAGTAACACGTGGATCCATATCATCCAGGGTCCACTGCAGATAAGCCTTCGAGAAGGCTCGGCGGTTCAATGGAGGCCCTCTTTCTGTGAGGTATCGCCGATCGAACTTGCGATCATCCTTGGCTTCGGCAGGACAGGTGAGGAGTTCTGCCTTAGTGGTTTCCGACCGCTTAACTACCTTCGTTCTTGATGGACCTGGATCTGATGCGATCGTCTCGGACAGTCTTCTCTTTCCTTTTGGTCTAGCCATTTCCGGCGACCTCTTCGGTTGCATTTGGGCTAGCTGCTTTTCAAGAATAGTGACACGGGCTTTGAGCCGAGTCATCTCCGCCTTGCAGGCATAACTGGAGGGTAGATGATCCATGTTTCGTCAAATGTGTGGTGTTTAGCAAACGTGAACCTCTTAGGAGAAATACTAATCCTCTGAGAAGTCGCATAGGGAAGACGCTGGCAAACTGAAGGTGTTAGTAAACTTACCTGGCTCGATAAGAAGGCTTTTGTGCCTAAATATATTTAAACTTTCCTAGCAAATTATTTTCTTCTTTATTCGAAGTACAAAAGAAGCTCCAAGATTAAGATAATGAACATCAGAGAGAGCAGTGAAAGAATGAAGAACATGTATTATTTGACGGACCAACCAAGATAATGTTCAGAGAAAGGTTTGAATGAATACATGTCCACAAAAGCTCAATTTGGAATAGCAGCTGATGGCAGAGAACAATGACGCATTACCAACAGAAGTTTGACACGCCTCTTCATATCACCATTGTATCAAGATCTCTGAACATTTTGGAAACATGCCTCGCCTATTCTAGCTTCGATGCCCAGCACCTTTATCCATAGACACTCAAAGGACGCCCCCTATGAATTGTCAGCCAATGTTTCCGTCGGTCGAACAGCCCAAGTGTACCATCATTGCTTGCCCCGACTCAAGCAATCGAGTAAGTATGCTCTCGAAAGGAACGTGGTTGTGTGGTGACAATGGCAAGAAGCCCTGTAGCGGTGGCAAGACGATCACAACCGAGCAAAAGTTCCTGTTCTTGGTGGTTGCGGAGCGTAATCATCCGCTAGACACCCTAACTATTTATCCAGAAGATCCCTAGTCAGGTACCAATTACTATTTCTGGCAATTGCGGAGAACAGTCCTCCGTACGCTTCGGCATACCCTTTCCATACATATGACGCCAAGTATGCGGGGTAACGAGACTACCTCGGGTGGATAAGTTGGAGAATGGAAATAGCCTCTTGAAACAGTACTCGTTTCAACCATGCATGCTACGCTATCTATCACTTGATGCTGCCCAGGACAGACATGCAGTATTTATTCTTTTTCCCGGCTGCGGGGTCTCGCTTCGGACATGCTGCCTCCGGATCTCGCGGTATTTGACACCGGCATTTAAGCTGACAATAGAATCATGACTTGGTTCGGGTATAAAGCTGAGATCGACCACGACAGATCAATTGAATAACAAAGACCGACAATTAAGCATAATCGGAGAATTTATTAATTATGCTCGGACTCCCCTCGCCCCGCAAGTTGCTCGCACAGCTGAGCCTGGGCGCTAGCCTTGTTGCGGCTCAGCTTCAGACCATCAACAACTTTGGAAACACCTACGGGACATCGCTAATCATGCAGGCGTACATCCCCGGAAACCTGCCTGCCAACCCAGCAGTCATGCTCGCCGTAAGTTAACCCGTCAAATTTACGAGTTCTTCACCTGACCTGCGGATATAGCTGCACGCCTGCGGTGGAACCGGACAAGGCTATTTCCAGCAAACCCAGTACAGATCCCTCGCCGATCAAAAGGGCGTTATTCTCATCTTTCCCTCATCTCAGAAGGACTCTAACTGCTGGGATGTCGCCAGCACCAAGACCCTCAAGCACGATGGTCAGGGAGATAGTCAAGTTCTCGTCAGTATGGTCGACTATGTCATCAACACGTACAAAGCCGACCGCAATAAAGTCTACGTCACGGGCACCAGCTCCGGATGCATGATGACCAATGTCCTCGCGGCTACGTACCCAGACCGTTTCGCCGCTGCAACTTGCTACTCTGGCGTCGCTGCCGGATGCATGGCTGGATCTCCCGGCTCAAGCCCCATTAGTTCCGACCGTGTCTGCTCTGACGGAAAGATCATCAAGACTGGACAGCAGTGGGCTGATCAAGTTAAAGCGATGTATCCTGGTTATAACGGGGCGTACCCGCGATTCAAGACCTGGCACGGCACCGCGGATAATCTTGTTTATTACCGGAACCTTCTTGAGCAGATCAAGGAGTGGTCGACTCTTCAAGGTGTTTCGTTTAGTCGCAACGAGACTAACACTCCTCAGTCTGGCTATACCACTATGATTTACGGAGACGGAACTAAGTTTGTTGCTGTATCTGCTGCTGGAGTTGGACATGTCGTTCCTACTCATGAGGATCTTGACTTCAAATGGTTTGGCTTGTCTTGAGGTCGCTGCTGTCAGAAAACTGAGTATGGCAAGATATTGTCAGATGCGTGGCTGCTATTGGGAAAAGATCTAAGTGGAGGAGAGGAACATGAGCAACAGAGTGGGAGGAGAGGGCAAATTGTGTATATAGTTATTTCTACAACTACATTCTTCTTAGTACAAAACAACTTCACTCGTTTAGCTAGATATTTACCTAGCTCTATTTCATAGTACAGAGATTGCTTTTCTCTCGCCATAATTGTTCACATTGTGGTCCCCCATTACTTCCTACATTTAGCCATTATAGTTTAACGCCAAAGCAATGCTATAGTTTAGAAAACAAAAAAAAGTCAATTAAAATGCAAATAAGCTTTTTTATTAATAGATCACGCCATTAAAATAGTCCACGCTTCTCTCCACTCTGTTGTTTCACCTTCTTAGCTTGTGGTCACTAGCAGGTCAGAGCCCCAACGCCAAAAGTCAGAATGCTCTGAAACGCAAGACTCAGCGCTCTCGGACAATCAGCTGTCTTCTAGCACAGCTTATAGCAGACGAAAAAAGGTCAAACAAGGTTCATAAGTGCATAAACTAGAACATATTTCACGATGTTCTCAATTTCATTATTTGGTTCGGCATGAGTAAACAAAATGCTTCCGTTGCCGCGCGACGTGCATAAACCGCCATGCAGATATAACATATAATCAGACACTTCGTCATGACTACCTTGGTGCGTAAACTCCAAAAACTCCTTTGACATTATTAGATACCTAAAAGTACTCTTTACAATGGTGCCCCAACCTCTCAAACTCACCAAAAGCTCCTATCTTTCGGCTCCAACGGCCCGAACCTTTGGACCCAAAACACCAACAGATATACGCAGCTTCACACAAACCTCAAGTCCACCACGCCTCATGGCCCCAAGACAGCGTCGCCGCGCTACAGTAATCGCACTCAACGGCCGCACACCTCCCCACTTCGCGTTAGAGTCTCCCCCACGCAGGCGTAAAAGCGCGGCTGATCGTCGCAAAAGCTTGCAGCCGCACCTCTGCTCAGCGCAGAGTCTCACGTTACGCAATCCAAGCAATGGTCTGATGCAGCAGGGCTCTGCGAAACGCAACAGTCTGTGCGACTGCACTTCGGGCTTGGACATAAAGTTGACGGAACTTTGCGTCGAGCAACCAGATCGCGAGCCTTTAAGGTCACCGGCGTTGTCTGCGCCTTGTCGCTGGACTATTCCTTCGCCTACGCCGGGAAGCTCTTTTAAGCAGGGTGATCAGGTGTATCAGTTTCAGGGTTACTGTGGTGGAAGTCGTGAGAGCAGACGGGCTACGTGGGCATTTCATGTGGATGGAGATATGAACAAATTGCCAACTTGTCCATTCTGGAATTGTCCAGAGTATCGATAGGTGCAGGCGACATGACTGAATTGGGGTGTTGGGCCAGGGGGGGTCTTCTTCTTTGTTGACCTTGAGCTATCCGATCTGCGATTAAGAGCTGGGTATTTGTTATCATTTTACCGGTTAATGCGAGGCAATGAGTTATGTTTACAGGTATAAATGTTCATTCGAAATTAATATCTTGACATAAGTGAAATCCGTCTTGCTCTATACACATGAACTTGTGCTTCCGCGGTTGTCATGTAGGACGACTTCCTGTACAGGCTCAGTCTTTTTCACTAACACGAGACCACCACTCTAGTCCTAAGTTCGCTTCTATATTTTATGGGACGATTAGAAGCTAGTCTATGAAGCCAATAGATCATAGACTAATCCTCAATTGGTCGGAGGCCTCCATTTAATCGAAGCGGGACCAGTGAGTGGGGATGGAGGTAATTATCAAAATCAATGTTGTCCTCTTCAGCTCTTAAAGTCGGTAAAGTTGTAGTTCTATTGTTATATTAAGAGCAGTTTAGTCGTAAATCGTATGACGCTATTGCTATGACTACCTCGGTAGCTAGTATTAGCTGGCCGGGGTACGTTGCCGGTCTGAGTCACACGGTACAATAGCTAATATTTGAGTCAGCCTTACCAAAACGTGACAAACAACATCTCGTATATACCATCATCCCTCACAAACACATTTTTCCCTTCTCCGTGTTTTCCCCCCAGCTATTCAATTTCTTCGAAATCAATCACGATGCCACCGACACCACTCGAGAGATCGCGACTCTGCGACGAATGCACCCACGCGTGCTCCATGTCCATTGTCGGCTGCGCACCATATACATGCCCAAAGCACAGATCCGAATTCCCCAAGGAGCAAAACAATTGGCATTTCATAAACAATCCAGCGCGTTGGGGAAAATGGGCAAAGACAAAGCGAGACTTTGTTGCAGAAACGAAATTATCAGGGTGTCATCTCTGCATAATAATCGCACATGCGTTTGATGAAAAATCAAAAGAGTTGTTTCAGAGTCTTGGCAGCGATGAGGTTGTACGGCTTTGCTTCAAGTATCGCACTGTTGAGCGCGATCCAAGCGGGAAGTTGGGTTATGATGAGAGGACATGCATGGCGATTACTGATATTGCGCTGGGGATTGATCTTCCTGATGAGTTCTGGCTAGCAATTAGCTCGGATACAGGTTCAGCCTTGAGCGACTTGTCGTTCGATCTGCGAATGCGGCCGCTTCAAGGTAAGATTGCGAATCCAGGGGGGGACTTTCACTGACTTGGTTGCAGAAACTGATACGAGTCATGTGGTCAAGACCATTCCTGGCAAACATGCCTCGACAATGAACGAACAGAACTTGCAACTTGCATTGAAATGGATCAAAGGCTGCAATCGCTCACATCCCATCTGCAAGGAATTCCAGCCACAACAGACGAATTGGCATCCAACGAGACTTATCCACATTGGGTCAAAAGCGCAACAGCCTCGACTAGTGATTCCATCAGAAGCAGTACCTTACATTGCACTGAGCTACTGCTGGGGAACTCACAATGCCGTCACTCTCACGGAAGCAACGCTAATTCTATTCCAAAACGAAATTCCTTTGGCGAGCTTACCGAAAACCCTCCGTGATGCATTTACTACAACACGAGATCTCGGCTATGAGTATCTATGGGTCGATGCCCTCTGCATCATCCAAGACTCCAAACCCGATTGGATCAAAGAGTCCTCGCAGATGGGCAGCATCTACGGTTCAGCGGCTCTGACCCTCGCAGCAGCTGGTACACCAAGTGTAAAAGACTCAATATTCAGCCGTCGCGATCCCCGCGCTGTGAGACCATGCGTCGCAAACATCATCCAAAGCTCAGTATATCACCGAGTAAGTTACCCATGGGCTATCTACCCGCACCAACCTGAACACCTCTTATTCGACACCATCAACAAGAGTCATTTGAGCCGCCGAGCTTGGGCGTTGCAGGAACTTTTGGTATCACCGCGGACTCTGGTCTTTGGATCCAAACAAATGGTCTGGTCATGTGCGACGACAGAAGCAAGCGAGACGTTCCCGATTGGGTTGGATCCAAAATTTAGTTCCGTGGTGAGCGAGGGTGCAAGTTTGTCGTATCTTCGGCAAAAGCTCATGAGGGCTTCCAAGTTGGAGGAAGAGCCCTCGGAGTTTTGGAATGACTTTATTAGCAGATACACCAAAGCTCGACTCACTTTTAATTCCGACACACTCGTCGCCCTACAAGGCATTGTCGAAAGAATCACGCAAGCAAGACGAGGATTGAACAAAAGTACACCGGAGCTGGAATACGTCGCTGGTCTCTGGCGCGATGCCAGTTTCCAGCAGAGCCTGTTGTGGCGTGTCAAGGCAGGATCATCACCCAGTCGGCCAAACTATTATCGCGCTCCGTCATGGAGCTGGGCGTCGTTGGACGGCGAGGTTGACTTCTTTGAGCAATTCATATCGTGGATCTGGAACGGGAAGAAAACAGAACTTGCGAGGATATTGGATGTTTGCGTTGAGCCTCAGACTGGGTACTCGCTTTCGACGACTGGCCAGATTAAATCGGGCCTTATTGAGATGGAATGTCATTTGCGGGAGTGCTATTTAATGAAGCAACCGCAGGCTGAAGAGCATGATCCGTATCTTATCATCTCCTCTGATGAGTATCACAAGATGTCGGAAACCTCTTCCGTCGAGGACCCCACAAGATGGATCGAGCAGGTACACAAATTCGCCAACTCTTGTACAATCGATCTCCCAGATGAAATACCGTCAGCGCAGTGGATGCAGGTTTATTGCGTTCCACTGCAATTGGGTTGGTGTCAGACCGATCGGTACGAACAGGCCATCTGGGAGAGCTACGAAGGGTTAATCCTTATGCCTCATGATGCCGAAGAAGGGGATCTATTGACATCCGAAGGTTTCTGTGTTGTGTCTCAGACTTTCCGTCGAATCGGGACATTCACGTTCGATCTTCATGATGAGAATAGAGAAGCGCGAGAAAATGAACTATTTGGTACAGTGGTTTTCGATGGGGAGGGGAATTGGGAGAGGAAGAGGGAAACAGTTTCTATTGTCTAAAATAACTACCATGGATGGTCTGGATATCTGTTCGCTCAAGTTTTGTAATGCCTCCCTAAAGAGTGCTTTTGCCCTTTAGGACTTGTCATTGATGTGATTTCTTAGCGGCTTGATTGACAGTGCTTGCTGGTGCTCTCGTCTTCCTACTTTGAAACGCTTCAAGTTGAATGCAATTAGTGGATTTTTCTCTGGCACTAATACTACAGACTAACCACCAACCTTATAATGCAAAGATTTGCGACCCTTCTCGGCGCCAGGTATGAACAAAACTGTGACCGACGTTGGTCAGGTGATCAATGGCCTGGATAAAAACTGCGAGCTCATAACTCGTAATCGCGGACAGTCTAAGCACATACGACCATACCTGCAGGAAAATACGGGATCCCGTCCGCTCTCCCATAGTCAAGCCTGTAAGGGGCGGATTAGTAGTTGGGTCGGTGACGACCCGACCAGCGAATGTTGTATGTTTTTTGCCGACTTCAAGGAGTAATTTTCTTTTGCTGGTTGTGCATACTGGAAGCTTTGGTTTTAGTAGTCAGTGTTGCTACATGAGTCTGTCGGACTCACTGCACTGTTGAACAGTGTAGGGTAGGGTAACTCTCCATATCCTGATGCGAATCATAGGCGCCCAACATTCACAGGAACGTCTTGGAAGGAGACCTATACATACAAAGTTGAGAGTCTCGCCAGAAAAGTCGTAGTTTCCCACAACCGACAGGTGCTGGGATGGTGGGCGCGTAGAATTGTTCATTTTGAAGACCTGCTTACTCCGGTTCAGGTAAGGGAGAAGGCTAGGGCACAGGTCCATTCAACTGATGTAGTATGGACTTTAGTACTCGCGCTTGAGCTTTGGCACTTTCGACGATAGTTACCGGGAAAAGAAATGATGTTGACTATCTGGCTCGTCTGCTAGTATGAAGTTGAACTAAACGGTGTTCATTGCCAGGGGAGCGAGAACGCAACAAGAGAGAGAGAGGTCAAGGGAGATGGAAATACGTTTGCGCATATTGTTCAGAGAAGAAAACTGATCTTTGAATGTCAGCAAACCTATCAGGGGAAAGTAGAAAATAAAGTAGCATCATGTATACGGTAGATATCTGCTGCCGACCTGCTGTGTCGCAACCTGCTGGAGAAGAATCAGAGGCTCGAGTAGTCATACATAATTCTTCTGAATACATCGACTCTTGCTCTCATGAGATCATCCTGGCAGTGGCAGCGAGACTCAAATTGCGTGTCTAGCGCGAACAGTGTGGCTTCGCAATTGTTTGCTGTCGAAGTGCAGACCGCCAGCGAGTGCCACTGTCAATCCACCATATCCTTTCATGGAAGTCCGAGATTTGAAAGTCAACCACGCAGAACACCAACTTCGCTTGCGAACCTCAGACATTCATCCATCGTCAACCAATTCTTGAGTGTTTCCTCCTCTTCTAAACACACATCTCTCCGTCACAATATCTTCAACACCATCACCACATCATTTTCGCGGAAGCCCTATCAATCATCGGTACCTCCAAGCCGAAACAAAGTACTGCCCTCCTTAACCCTCTCTCTACAACTTAACCCGACGTCAACATGGCGGATCTCATCGACCCCGGCACGATCAAACTAGTTTTGATCGTCTCATTCCTCTGGATCATCTCATTCACTATCTACAGCCTCTTCGAGCTCAACGACATCATCTTCTATTCCATCGTCAGCGGAACTTCCTTCGTTTTCGCCACCGCGAGCTGTATCTGCGTCTCGGGCCTTGCCGTCATCGCCGTCCACTTTTCTGTCCTGGCCAACGCTGCGATTCTTTGCATCATCGTTATGCTCATCCCTGTCCTTCAGTATCTCTTCAAGTGCATCTGCTCTGTCTTGACTCGTATCAAAAATCTTTGTGATCGGGTGATCCGTTTCCTTGAAGTAGTGGCCGCTTTCTTGGACAACATTAGTACTGCAGTGCAATTGTTCCCTCCGTCATTTGAAAGATTCATTTATGGACCTGAAGGCCTGGAGCCCCTTGATGACGATTGAGAAGTGATGGACAAACGGTCACGGCGCAGTGGAATGAAATGCGATCGGTTTTGTTGGTTACACAGTGGCGAATACTCTACATGAGAATCGGGTGTAGGCGTCTTGCCCTTGGCAGTGGTTGGGCATTTGGTATCATGCAGTGTGAGAAGATAGTCTGTATGTAGCGTACTGCAGAAAGAAAAGGGTTGCTGTGTTCTCTTGGACCAAAGCTGTCTTGTGCTCCCACTGAACATACTCTCGGCTAAATGTTCCTTGCAGTTGTCATAATTCCTTGAGGATTCCTCATCTCACCAGAGTCAGCTAGATCAATTAGCTCGTCTACCTGTTCTGATGTCAGCAGCCTTTGAGGTGATTAAAGCAGGTAGTCACCGCAGGATCTTGACGGATTGATGACCACTTTCTGATGCCATCTGACCCTCATCATAGCCGTATCTCAATCGGCGCGCAGCAACGAGATTCAAGCCTTGTCTTGCTCTCAGACGCTTACTCCATGTGCTTTTGAAGCTATTACGTGTGGGGTACGGAGTAAGTGCGGAGAAGTGGGCGTGATAAGGGATAGTGGCGCTTCAATTGCCGGCCGTATTTTTGGTGTCTTATCTGACACGAAGCGTCAGATGATAAGCCCAGCGATGGAGTCAGGATACCATTACCAGAATAGGAAATGTTAGAAGACGAGACTAACACAACGCCCCTCCCCCCTTCAGCAAGCGACGCCGATAAAGAGTCATTTGAGAGGTTGGTAATAATGATAAAAGGCTCGAATGGCCCTGCGTTGTCCGCATCAATGTCGTTGGTATGCAGGACGTGCCATTTCGCAGTGTTGATTTCTTGCTTCAAAATCAACAAAACCATCACTTTCCAGCTCTAGACATTCAACAACATGTCTGCGAAGGTAGCTCCGGCTCCGGCCAGCATTTCCCCTCCAAGCCTCACCGCTCTTAACGACCTTGACCTTCCGGACTTTGATCCCGCCATCCATCTCGCCTTCCAGCCCCCGACTCAACGTCACACCTTTCAGGATCTTGGTCTGCCGCAGCCAGAAAATGCACCCGATCTCTGCGTCACAGAACCTTTTCAACTCTTCTCGGAAGAAGGCGTGCGCATGCTCCGTCGTGAGATGCTGAGCAAACCGATTCTGGACAAGTATCTCCGTTCCTGGGATCGTGCGCCGGCTTACATCGCGGGCCATGAGAAGGTCAGTTCACTGTCACTGTGGCAATGCGAAAGCTAAAGTCATTATCAAGACTGCAAAGTTTACCCTTCAAGCGTGGCAAAATCCCGCTACTCAAGCTGCCATCGACCACGCAGCTGGCTTCGGCCTCCGTCTCTTGCGACGAGAAGCCGATCTCGGACTCGTAAACATCCAACTTGGCCCCGAAGGTCTCCCCGGCGTCTACAAACTCACTGAAACACCTTCAGCTCCCCTCTCACCCCAAGATATGCAAAAGTCCAGCTACGACGACATACCCATCGACGCATGGCACAAAGACCAAGTCCCAGTTGTATGCGTCGTCATGCTCAGCGACACAAGCAGTATGCAAGGCGGCGAGACAGCCATACGCACAGGAGACGGCTCCATCGTGAAGGTGAAGAGCCCCAGAGTAGGAGGCGCTGTGATCATGCAGGGTGGATGCACTGAGCATGCTGCTTTGCGCGCGACGAACGTACCGGAGCGATTGAGCATGGTGAGCAGCTATGCGTTTGCAGATCCGAACTTGGATGATCAGTACACGTCGCTTCGGAGTGTAGACTTGGGCAATGATGATATCCCGACGTTTTGTAATATTTTCTTGCAGGAGAAATTGCTAAGGTTGAGGGGGCGGATTGATGCGGTTTTGGAGACGCTGGTTGAGAAGGAGAAGGGGGGGGAGATGGTTGAGAGGAGTGAGTTTGAGGGTTGGGTTAGGGAGCAGACGAATTTTATGAAGAGGAGTGCTTGGGAGATGTACGAGAGGGTGCCGAACTACTTGGGTAAGGATGTACCTGAGGAGGTTATTCGAGATTACCTGAGATGAGATAAGTAGACAGAAAGTGGAGGTTCATTTTGAAGTCTCAGGTTCGTGGCCCTATTTCTTGATGAACCTGCCTTAACATCACGAGTAGCAAAAAATGTAAATATGAGTTCTAAACGAGGCTGTGCTCATTTCCTTCGACACGTGATTAAATCGTGGACCTTGTCATTTCTAGTGACATGCTCTGCCAGCTGGACCATCGAGGCGCGATCTAATTGGAATAGTCCGAAGCACCAAGATCATCTTGCAACTCGAGGGGGATTACTGGGTGCACATCCGACACTCAGCAACAATTGTAAACTTTGGAAGATGTTACATCTGGATTTGACTACTGAAGCCAGTGATTTCATTATCACTACTAATCATTATATACCCAAATGCCCGTATTATTGATACTTCTCACTGTTGTTTCCATTTATTTGGACGAGGACTACAATAGCACATTCTGTCCACATTTCCTTACCTAGACACTACTCAACTATAACAACCATTTTCCCATTCGCCTCTCCATTCTCCATGGCTCGATGAGCAGATTGTATATCCTCAAAGCCAAAGACCCTCCACGGCTTTGCATCAATCTTCCCCTCCCCCACCTTGAGCATGATACTTCTCAGCGGGACGTCAGAAACAGGGAACTCTTTCGTCCCAAACACAAAACTTCCAAAGAAGCTCAAGTGAACACCACTTGCCATCTGTAGCAGCGGGTTAAAGCCTCGCGACTCGTCAGGCCCTGCTGGTCCTTTGATGGGATCTAATCCTCCTAGCCATCCTGCCAAGCAGACGCGGCCATCGCGACGGACTAGTTGTAGTGAGTCGACGACTGTGCTGTTACCAACTAGTTCCAGTACTGCATCGAACTTATTGAAAGCGTCGCTCGCATGGAGGCTTTTGCTCAAGTCGGCCATTTCGAGGACTGTTTCGGCGACTCCAAGTTCTCTTAGAGCAGGAAACTTGGCTTCGCTACGACTTGTCGCTGTGACAATAGCCCCTGCATCAACAGCGAGATTCACCGCCGCTCTCCCGAAAGACGACGTGGCGCCTCTAATTAGAATCCTCTGACCTCGCTGCAGATCCAGATTCCGAAACAGGCACGTCCAAGCCGTAGCATAACTTTCAGGAAGCGCGGCTATCTGTGCCCAAGATAGAGGTAGTTGTTCTCCAGGCCTTCCCAACGCCACGATATTATTGGTGTTTGCGACGGTATACTCCGCGTAACTACCAGGGATGGTCCGACCAAGGCCGCCCATGAGCGCTGCGACTGGTGTTCCTGGAGGGAATTCTCCTGCTGGACATTCCTCAACTATCCCGACGCATTCAATACCGCTGATGGGAACTGACTCGGCCCATTCACCGCGGCGCATATGCATTTCCGCGTGGTTGATGCCGAAGGCTTTGATGCGGATGAGGGCCGTGCCGGGGACAGTTGCTGATGGCTTGGGGACGTCTTTGATGATCAAGTTCTCGACTGGACCAAACTCGGAGATCAGGATAGCTCTCATAGTGGAAGGCATTGCCTGAGTAGATATAAGTTGGAATTGATAGGAAGTTCTGCGACTTTAATCGTCCTCGCGGTTTAACTTGATTTCTGTGCCAGGAACATGACTTTGATTTCGATGCGAGGATTGAGGTTTGTATTTAACGACCTGCAGAATAGCCGCTGACAAACTTTTTTGATGAAAGTCAGCTATCAACTTCTGTAGTTTTCAGGGCGCGCCCTTTGCACTGTGTTTCATATTAACATGACAATTAAATTACGATTTCTCGTAGATATTAACTCGGGATACTTATGTAGTTGGACCGGTATGACGCTGATCGCCATCATTTATAAGCGAGCGGGCTGGGGAAGCCGCCGCAGGGTAGGCCCAGCCAATCCAACGCGTTCTCGCTGTTCGGTACCGTGACAAACCATCCCGTTGAGGATAACGGTTCGGAGCGGCACTTGACAAATATTCCCGTTGCTTATTTTTACCTCCATCTGTAGTCAATTTATAACAACGTATCCATAGAATAGCAGAAGTTGTGTGGCTAGTGATTTTTTGTCCACCGCAGTCTTTTTCCGAGTTTAGATCGGAGATTATACGTTTGCTTGGTCTCACCATTCAAGAGCCATGCAATGACTTGGGGTTTATTTCTTGAATTCTTTGTAGACTGGTTTATTCAGTGGTGTCACACAAGAAGGAGAAGCCTCCAAGTTGTTTCTGTTTTTAATTCGGTATAGGAGAGCCATCTTTCGCTTACTGAAAAGTATATTATATAATAGTATATAACTTGGTAACATAGAATTACAAAGACATACCTCTGTTCCTTTTACGTAAGACAGGAGTCCCATAACAAGGAATTCAATCCATAAACAGATTGTGCTGTCCGCTATTCTATGGATGTGCTTTCACGAACGTCTAACCCTTGCTCGCTTAGTAGTCACGTCATGGTCAGCTTCGTCGTCATCATCAAAAAGACGTTTAGTGGGCCTCTGTAGCAATCCTTGAGGTTCATCGTCAACCTCGAGCCCGGACATCTCATCCACCGGAGACCAGGCGACGTCTTCATCATCGATATCCATGCCATCTTCACTTTCACTTTCAGAGTCCGGCGTTGGCTTACTGCACGCCGTGATGGCTTCGCCGCGTCGAGTGAGTGTCAGTTGCATATACTCCTTGCCCACAACCCGATTTATCCTTTCCCAAAACCGCTCCGACGTGCGTTTGTAGGCCTCTCTGTGGGCCTCCTCATGCCCCATGTTGTGGTCTCCGGAGAATTTCCGTAGCTTGATGTAGTGCAGTGAGTAACACTCTTCTAACTGAAATGGCTCCAGGTGAGAGATATACAATTCGATCGAAGCGGGCGGCAGTGGATTCACGGCATCATATTCCTCCCGGGGCCATGGACTTGCTAAAGGTGCATGCTTGAGCGCACCAACGCGTGTATTCTTCCCAGCGTCATCAGACAAGTCTATCAGTTCGGGTAAGATTCGGCGTCTAAGATAGTCTAACCAGGTGTGTTCAACTGGCCAGCCACCTGTTCCCCAACGGCGATGTTGATATCGAGGATAAAACCGTGGCACTGGTCTGTATTCCAAACTTGAACACTCGAGATAGCAAAACGGATGAAGGTGCTCGTCCTCTCCGCCTCGGGATAGATAATTTCGACTGCCCTCGACATGAAATCTAATGATCGAGTCATTTATTCCATTTCCTTGTAGGCGTAAGAGAATGTTCTCTAAGGAGCGGCCGCACACTCTAATCGGGTAGTTGAGGTGCGCTATTGTAAGGTCGAATTGATCAAGAAGCCGCCGGTAGATGTCGGGATGCGACTCGGATAGTGGTCGGATTTGTGATTCGTTCATCGTTCTTTCTCTTTAATGATAGTTGCTAAATTGTTGATGGGTTTTCAATAATTATGTGCGAATACTGGTATATATAAGTTCCGCTGTTTAGGTCTTTGTCTAACCATGTGAAAGCATTCAGTGCAGTGTTCGCAATCTAAAAAGGCCAGTACAGATCCCCCTTCAAGCGGTGTTTGTTCTTGGCCAAATAGCAGTGGCAGTACTGAATATTGCTTGACTTGCGTCCCAATACCCTTTGAATTCACGCAATGTTCAGGGTATCATAGCCTGGGCGAAGGCATGATACATCTTGCGCAAGCCTGAGTCAGTAGTTTTGGTTGGCGAAGTTAGGTTACTAACCTGCGTAGAAGTCTCTAGTGAAAGACGTTTACATTTTATTCTTTCCCAGGGTTATTTCGTCTATAAAATGCCCTCATTTATAGCCATTGCTATATATATAATTATCTTAGCAGGGAATAAGTATTTATTCTAAATCCCTACATCTGCCTAAAGTTATCTATTGCAACTCTCAACAATTTTCGTGCCTCCCAACGGCTCAACTCCTCAATCCAGATCGTAGTCTAGGGGTTTGCCGCCGATTATTCTGGCCAGCAGCTCCGTGAGTAGCCTTGAACTCAGCAAGCACATCCTTGGCAATCCTCTCTACCTTCTTTTCAGTCTCCAAGCTAGTATACTTGGGCGAATCCGAGTATCCCACCCATTGACAATTGTAATACGGTGCGCCTTTCTTCCACACTCTGGCAAGGATCTTGAATACGTGATAATGTCGTAGATGCGTGGCTGTACCACGGCCACCCTGTTGGGCCCAGTAATTATACAAGGTGCGGCCAGCCGTTTCTTGTAGGAGGGCCTCGGGTTCCCATGTTAGGTAGTTGTAGCCTTCCCACCTAACAAGAATTTTGACTGTCTTTTTTTCTTCTGTTGACTCTGTGTTCTACAAAGCCCTCGATTTCTTATTCTTGGTCATCCCGATTAGCGGCCATAGTGTGTAAGAATAAAAAGTATCGACTATGAAACCTTCGAATTGGATCGTCTTGAAGTGTTCTACTTTGTTGTAGGCTTGTTTGATCCTGGAAATGGGTTTTATATAAATTGACATGTCGTGAACATGTTATACACTAGATAAAAGAGTGCCTATGTTCCAGAGATAAGTCACTGTTCAGTGAGCTCCTTAACGATCTTCTTTGGCTACTCTGAACATCTCGTCAAGAACATACAACCAGGGCTCTTTGATAGCGGTATTTTGTTTACGGCAAATTTGGTTCGCAAGACGGTTGCAGGTGTATGTTGAGTGTTGATTCACATTGTATTTACATGCTTGCAAAGACATTCGGTACAGTAAAACAGAAAGTTGCCTCCCGATTCAAATCCCGAGAATAATTATATTGTAAAGTGACGCGATGTATCCGATACTACAAAGAATTGATCTCATGATGCAGACAACGTTATTCAGGTTCCAGAGTCCAGCAAGATATACTATTTGCAGAAATTTATAGTACTCTGACTTTTCCAGGCTTACCGGCAACTTGGCTATCACGCGTGATGGGGCGATGGGCAGTGAATTAAGTCAATGTACTACAGAATAAGGCGAATTGATTATCTTCATCTTTCTTATACTATCTAAGGCGTCTCTTAAGAACCCTAAAGAGACCATACATTGCTTCTCTGCCACATACGGGGTGCAGTTGATGCGGTCGGCCGACCCTTGAATACTATCGGAAAAGGCGTCACTCCCGTCTTGACTGATCCTCTAAGCATTAGCCATTACGGTATCTCCGTCAGCGTCTTGCTGACTCGTAGCCGCCGCAGCTGCTCTGCGAGCTGCCACCCTTGCCTGTCGGATGACTTCGCGAGCCTCCCAATCGGCCACAGCGGCCGGAGCGATGCGCATAATCTTGCTTGCAGGCTCCCAGGTATTCTCCTCGGGCGGGTATCCAACCCACTGACAGTCATAGAACAATTTACCTTTATTCCAGCCCTTGGCCTTGACCTTGAAGACGTGATGTTCTTCCAAGCCTGTCACCTCTTCTCGGCCACCGCGATCTTCCCAGTAGGTATACAAGGCCTCGCTATCGATCCGTTGAAGGAACTCTTCTGGTTCCCAGGATCGTGGGCTATCGTCAGACCACTGGATGAAGAGGTCGATTGTGTTTTCTTGTCTGTTGACCCTGTGGCGAACGATGCAATCGACTTCGTGGCCTGCCATGATGTGTGGGTGTGATCAGCAGTAATGTCGAGATAGAAAGCTTTGCCCAACAATCGGCAGTGTGGTTGCTCCTGGGTAGTATGTAGTCTTTCAAGGCCATATAGATAGGTTTTAAAGGAAATATAATACAGAGTGAACAGCAGGGAGGCCACGCTCCTGTCGTAAATCGCTACTCAGTAAGACCATAATTGTGAACACCTCGCTAACAGGATGCCACTGTTATGAACGTGAAAGAATGGAAGTTCATTAGTCTCTCAAGACCACTGGCCTGTAAAAGACAGACATACTTTGCAGTGGGAGAGCTGTATGTCCAGCATTCAGGTCCATTTCGTTTCGATACTTAGCATGCCATGATGTTATAAACTGCAGAACAAAGAGACAAAGCCCGAGCAAGAATCCAGTGCATAGTCAGTACCAAATCTTGGCGATATACAATGGAGAATCGCCATTTTTGATAAATCTTACGGTAAAAAGTAGGGAAAGAAGTACGTTTCAGCCTGGGCCATGGAAGCGGCTGGCTCAAGAGATAATACAAGGTCCATTTGGAGGCCCAAGAGGCAGATCAGGACATCACCACAATACGCCTGGCCTACAAGAACATGAAAAATTATTTCTCATGAGATCAGAACAATCAAATTTCATCATCCATAATCTCACAAGCAGCATATACAAGGTCCATTCTGATGTTATACGCATTTTATGATAAGATGATACTGAGTCTCTGACTATTGCCAAGCTTGTCACGTAGTTAGATCTACCCCTTGTGGATTGTTTCTCTATCAAGATGATCTTGATCCCCAGTCTTGAACTATTAAACTTTCTTGCTCTCTTAGTATAGGGTACTTACTTTCATGATCAAGTTGTGGGCCGAGAACTTTTGTTAAGGAGGATCTTTTCGCTTGGACTGGAATTCTTGGCATGGTCTTGAACGGGAATAGACACACCATCGCTTAGAATAATTCATGTTATAGCAGCTATTAATAGCCTGAAGGATTAGAGTGGAACTTTCTTTGCAATCCTTTATCGTATAAATGTCTGAGTTTGGCTGTATAATACACCGCGATATGACCGATGCAGCGGTTTAAGAGTATAAATACTGTTGGGTACCTATACAAACACAAACACACAATATTACATTCTCTTGCACATGCAACTTCTTCCCAAAGTCTCTCGTTAATATTCATTCTGAAGCGTCACTCGTTAAACCCACCAACAACCAAAATGGCACGATCAATCGCGCTCGCAGCTCTTCTCTTCGCCCTCCCTATCGCAGCGCAGCCAGATATCACTTCTGCCCCTACCGCCACGGCCGTTGCCCCAATGACCACCGATATTATATCAGACTCTCCCGAGTCCACCGAGCACGAAAGCTTGACGATCGTGTCGACGATTACCCGCAGCAACGGCATTGACTATTACGCCGTTCCGATAAGCAAATCTAATGGGACTGTGACTGGAACTGCTCCTTCGGCGACTGTTGATACGAGCAATGCTGGGGTTGGATTGATAGTCGGGACTGTTGGTGTCGTGGCTGGAGTCGTTGGTGCGCTTGCAGCCGTGTTGTGAGAGGACACATTGTTAGGATGGGGTTGGTGGATTAGGGCTTTGGGGGGAGGTAGGAGTGTCACGATTCTCCCTCTAACATCGAATTCCGGCTCTACTTCCATGTTACAGTTATGTAGTTCTTGAAGCGCAGTTCATAACAAACCTCCATCCACCCAGTCTTCTCACGTGCCCCTTCATTTTCGGACCATGCGCAACACAGATCATATATTGCTGAATAGATGTTACAGCAACACCCCTGTTTCCCCGTGCAATACATGCTCCTTCTACGACGGCGATCCGACGAGCGCCGTTGACGTTAGTGAGGCTGGTGCCCGTTGGCACTAACCGCAAGCACCTTTTTCTCAAGACATGCAAATCAAAGCAGAGAGTGATATGCTTTCTCAAAGAGATTTGCTGCCGGTCACTCCATTGTGTATATCTGTGGAGTACAATGTAAGCCAAAACAAGTCCATCGTACAAAGCGTTCTGCTGTCAATCCAGCTGTTTACCTGTCGTTTGAAACCTCTACGCCAGAAAAGGTACCACCAGCGCGAACTCGGGCCCGGTCATGTGCCAGTATCAGGGCTCTGTTGCAACAGAGGCAGCTGCCCAGATCCCAATACCTTCAGTGACTGCCAGGGCGACATTGGCAGTTTGACCAATAGCACCTTGATCCTGGAATCTGTCCTGTTAGCTGCTAATGTATGTTTAGCCAGACGCTCTGCCAGTGTCACTACACCAAGAATGATTCATGTTGCTCAGTGACACCAACCGCACAGAAAAGGAAGCAGCCTTTCGTCTTGTTTTCTTAGGTTTAATGTCTTCCTTCTTCATCCCTCACCATCACCACCGTCTAACTTATCTTACCATACCCTTTATTCTTCACTCAACAACAACCCGAAACTATCACGCATAATGGCTATGACCGTTGCTATTAACATTCCTACTGGGGCCGAGGTGGTTATCCCACTTCTGATACTCATCGTCCTGTTCTGGGCTAGTAGAAAGAGCCTTGTGGTTGAGAAGGTTAAGCACAGTGATCCTGCCTGTGTAAGTCTCCAACCAGACAACACATCACCCTCTAACCTATCCACAGACTGACTTTGTCGATTCTCTCCCACCATTGGGTGAGAGAGCCTTCACCGGCCCCGAACTGGCTCATCGAAATACGCAAGAGGTCATCAAAAAACAGATCGAAACCCTCGAGAAGAACCGCCAGGCCGCTTTCGCAGAACTGTGCGCGATCCACGCGCACCGTCTCAAAGTTGACAAGACACTTGCCGACGTGACCTTGATCTTGAAACGAGACTACCCCTTCCGCCACGGACTCCGCGAAGAAATGCAGAAGAAGATGGAGCTTCAGAACAAGGTCCGCCATTTGACCAAGGAAAAGGAGGAGTGTTATGGCAAGGTTGACGACATTTGTCACAGAATGTACATGATGCTCATTGAGCGATTGGCCCTTCGCCGGAAGATTGATCGCTTGGACCTACAGATGGAGTCTGCCAGACTGGCGGACATTCTCTACCCATGGAACATTGCGTCCGACGGTTTGTGGGATAAAGATGCGGAGGTGAAGGAGAAGTGAGGGGATTGGATGAACATGACCTTTTCGGGAGTGGATTATTGACTGTTGCTGGATGTATAAAGAGTGACGGTTTTGCTTTTGGAGTTTTACGGATTATACTTTGCTTGTTGGCAAATTTTGGTGGAGAAGCAGTGATCTTGCTCTACTCATTTTACTTTCTTGCTTGTATTAACAACGACTTTTATGTATCTTGGCCTGAAACACTCGATTGCTCTCATAGTATGAGAGCGGAATGTGACAACAGATGCTGTTCACGAATGAAAAAAGATACAAACACTGCTGTTCACCAGAACAGGTGGCGGCCTCTGTCCTGTTCTACATTCCACAAATACATTCCATCCTCTTCTTCCACTTAGGGCGACATCATCTCAAGTCGGCGTTCCAGAAGACATAACGGCTCAGTCCCTTCTCAAGGACATGAGTGATGACTGGCCTTCCAGACTTTTGTTGTCTACGGTGGCCTTATTGCCAAGCTTTTAGGTGGAAGAGGTCAATACACGCTCACATTTCATAACATTTCAGAAAGCTTGTTATAGATTCAGTCAATTGTACTTAATAAACAAAATTTCAAAGGCAATCTATACTCCATATCTGGATGCATGCGACAAGCGCCTTGTGTAAAAGACTTCCTACATACTCGTGTGAGGCGTGGGGTATCAGCTGTGGGGTCCATCAACACAAAATAACACTCTCATCAAAGAGCCCTGAGTGAGTGACTCATCCAATCCTACAATCAACCCTGACCACTCAGCTAGAGTCTAGTTAGTATTCAGCGTCATCAATGACATGGCCAAAGCGATCCATCCACTCGTTCTCCCCGTAAAATCTCCACGCAACAACACCTCCAAGACTCCAATGCAACACACCCTCTTCACGATCCATCAAATCAAGCTTGCACCACTGAAGAAGCGGATGGGTAGCACGCTCACCCTCCTCGTCGTACTGTTGGTTGGCTAACCACGAGGAGTTGAACAGCTTCTTGGGCTCGATCATGATGACCTGGATTGCACCGCTCTCCCATTCCGGCACCAGCGCGTCAGCCCATTTCTCTTTCTTTGCGGCCCACTCTTCCTTTTTCGCGTCCCAAGTTAGCTTGATGGAAATAGCTTTGTACTGGAGTGTCTTTTGGTAGTATTGACGAAGGCAGTGACCAATGAACTCCGTCGAGAATGGGCGAGACACGTAGCTCAGCACCTCTTCCTTGTCCAGATGCTGCGTATCCAGACCCTCATCTGCCTTGGTTTCGACCGCCGGATCAAGCTGCATAGCAATACGGCGGTGGCGAAGCTTGAGATATTCCATCACAATACCCTTGAACATTACAACAAGCTTTGTAAATGGTGGGATGCAGGTGCGCATGCTGAGTCCAACATCAACCACATGGTCAGCAAAATGCTGAATGGAGAGCTCAAGTGTCTTGAAACGCTGCTCGCAGTTGTGTATTGTCATCCAGGGATATTTGAAAGCTTCGTCGCGGTCGATTTCTGAGTATGCAAGACTAGCGTCAAACTCCATCAGATGGAGAAGCTTATGATACTCTCGGACAAGGATTGGGTCGTTGAGTTCCTCGATATTCGGGTCCTGAAATGCAGATACAATACTCTTCATGTCTTTCATGAGTAGATTGACAAGCTTAGTGACTTGTTTCATATCCAGGGACTTCAGGTCCTTGGTCAGACCTTGAGTTACAAGTTGAAGGTCATCGAGCATTTTGAGAAATGACTTCATGATGATGATTATGTCGAGGTAGTGGCGACCTCCTGATATTGTGTAGTAGATTAGAGTTTGTTTTGATAGAAGATATTGTTGTATTTTTCAGAATCCTTATCTCTGCTGTAAGATTGCTAGATGTTGGCATGACATCAGGCTTTCTTGCTAGCAGTTGGCATTGTATTTGAATATTTCAGGACTTGAGATCGCAAAGGATGTATTCTTTGCTCAGACACTGCCACATGGGTCGATCAACAGATCAACGGTGAAAAGCCCCGCACAAAGTCTGCCAGTGGCTAAATCAGACCGTTCCAATTTGTGTATCAGGCCTGAATCAAATCTCTGTCCTTGATGTGGGTTCTTATCAAGCATTTCAAGGGTCGAAAACAGAAGCTGACATTTAAATAATTATTAAAAGTCTGTTAAATAGGAATGATAATACGTCGTGTTCTTGTATACTCTATGGAATAATAATAAATTTAAGCAATTAACTTTATAGGCGACTTTAGAGTTGACACTACTTTCACCACTATACTTAATCACAAAATGGCTACACCAATCCTTTTCTGAACATTTATCCGTATCTTAGCTTCGAATGCCGCAGAAACAGGGAACATTGTGCTACTTTTGACCAATGTTCGCTTGTACCTGTCGACTTTTCAGAGCTCCTGCGTGATAGAAGATACTTTGTTTCTTAGGTCTCTGAGTGAAATAACAAAATGCTCTTGCGGTAGGTCGAGAAGTGCCGACTCTCTGACTTGATCAAAGACTTTGATAGGAGGACAAAACTTCACATGGCCGAGAGTGAGGCTACCGTCTTGCGGGAGCCGGCTGATAAGGGACTGACAAGAGTGTATCACGGTTTGTCTCCTGATGCGGACAGAGCGCTAGGATCAGTTTTCGAGGCGTTATTACTTAACAGTGAAGTAAGACGTCTAAACTTGTTCATAACAGCCTTACATCTAATATCAAGACCTAAAGCAATTGTCAGTCTCGACACTGTGCTGTTGCTGTTATCCTGTAGATTTAGAACATGGAACTGATGAAAATGACAACGCAGCTCACAGAGTCCGCGGGAGGCAAGTGTACTGTGATAGAGTTGTGGCAGGCCACAAGAGGCTTCAGCCCCTAGCGCACAAAGGTAAAGAATACCAATAAATACATACAGGCAAGATACTTATCGCCCTTATTGTCACCTAGGATTTTACTTTTGGCTGAAAAGTTAGATATCCTGATAAATGACTCCAGGTGTACATTTCTCAAAAGGCAAACTCAATTTGCGTCTATCATGATCTAACTACTTGGTTCGCCGAAACAGAACATGTGGCTTAAGTTAAGCAAAAGTACTGAGCATTGGTCGTCTCCTTGCAGTTATCAAAGACCAACCAAGCTTCATCAGCCTTTGTGGCAAAGTGAATCCTCCTCAAGATATCCTAAGATACTCATAAATGTGGCCTAAGCTTGACAAATCTCAGGCAAATATCCTAAGTCATCCTAAACTTCCTCCTAACCTTTTGTTAAACTTAGCCAAGTCTTATAAGTCACCCATCATAAGAGATGTGGGTCTGTCTAGTTGGGCAACTCGACATCATAACCGTGTCGCGCGATGTCATCCAAAATCCACTCCATAGGGGTGGCGTATGTGACATCGAAACCTTCGGGGTTCTCAGTCGCTCCCAAGCCAGCCATCACCAGACCCCCGATGCGGCCCCGGAGATCGAAGACGCAAGCCCCGGAATCGCCACCTTCCGAGAATGGAACTTTCTTTTCCACCCCAACAATACACCAATTTTGTGAGACCATCTTCTCGTTAGTTTCAAGACCGTCAGGTTGGCGAGTGACGGAACGGATGCTGTTGGAATGGCCAAAAGTGACCCCACTGCTACATCCAAACTTGACCACTACTAGGCGCTGCTGGTCTGGTGTTGGTGTATCGCTGGCTGAAGTATTCTCCAGTTCCGCTTCGGTGATCAAGTTTGGCCCGACTTTGACTTCTGACGATGTAGTGACGGGAAGCAGAGCGCCATGGGTCACTGTGTTTTCGTGCGTTTTGAACCCATCTAGAAGCACCTGGGTGACCGGTACTTTGTTGGCGAGGTCACTGAGACCAGTGGCGAAGGTCTCCGGCGATAGTTCGATAAGTGCCCAGTCCCGGATACGCTTAGGGAAGAGTTGCATATCCTCGGTGTAGAGTTGGATACTGGGCGCAATCTCGACACGGCCGAGGTTGAAGCTACCAGTATTTCTGAGTTGATCAACTTGAGCCTGGCAAGACTCCAGCAGAGCTTGTTTCTGCAAAAGGATTGGGTGCTGGGCTTGGAATGCGGGGGTATTGAAAAAGGGTCGTGTCAAAAGATCAATACTTTCTTCAATCGAAGCTTTGTCGCTACGAAAATCGCGCAAAATGTCGAATTGGGTCACATTTGCAGGCTGAATGACTTGCTTGATGTTATGGCTATCATCATGACGGTACTCGATGAACTCCTTTGGGAAAAGAACATGGCGACATGTGAGTGCGTAGGTCTTGTCGTTTTTGCCTTGCAGATAGAGACCTTTTGTTCCCTTGTAGTGGTTTGGCTTGGAGGGGTCCGCCGGCATTCCAATCGATGTTCCAATGTACTCCGAGACGTGATGGCTGTACTTGAACTTGATGTCGCTAACATCGTTGTTGAAAGGGCCTGATTCAAGGCGCAAGGCTTGCTGGCCAGTGGTCGAGTTTGAGGCAGCTGTCGAGACGACGCTCTCTTTGACCTCGACTTCAACATCGTCGAGGGCGAAGCGCGCGAGGATATGTTTGCACGACACGATGACAGCTTCCGCCCGATAAAAAGGAGTCGAGTTTGGAGACACGGAAATCAGTATCGTGACTGGACCGTCCGATGCTAGTCCAGGAACATTGTAGTTGACCTCGTACCCAACTCGCAAGATATCGATGGCGGTCCAGTCGACGTCGGTGAGGGCTGCAATGACCTGCGACTGGATGGTACCTCGTGGATCATTCCATGGCTGCTCGATGGCGTGTCCTGTGGCTACAGAGAGCTTCTTGTTTCCCACAAATTCGTAAGGTTGAGGCCAGGGCGCGGTGCTCGAGCGGGCGATGAGCTTTGGGCGGCTTGGAAGGCCGTGATAGTAGAAGTCGCGTTCTCGGTCGCTGGGCTCCTGGAGAGCCATGGCGGGATGGAAGCTGGGTGAAATCCCTGAAGATGGGGACAACGATTCTGCAGATAGGGATGAAAGGCTGGAAGAAGTAGATGAAGACAGTTCAGAGTCAGTCTGAAAGCTTTGGGTTGAAAGTGGTTGCAAAAAGATAAGTTTGTGTTTAAGGTCGGGTGGGATATGGGTTGCAGATTGACTTTCCTCCTTGACATTGTCATCCTAAGACATGTCGAAGGGGAAGCTATCTCTGGCCACGTTTGAATACTGCCAATGTTAGTTACTAAGTGAAACAATAAACAGCCCGGTGATCCACGAACGTAAGTCGTGTCTGACTCAGTGACACTGGGGAAAGGGTAATACTTAGACACAAGGACACAAGGACACAAGGACACAAGAGTGCCAAAGTTTGTCGGTTTCACACTTTCTGATATGAACCACTGGAAGTCTTGACGAACTCCAGCAATGTCAAAAATCAGACGTGTTGTGAGATGTTGAAGGAAGAGAGAGAGAGGTAACAGTGGGAAATTCTCTGATGCCTTTAAGCTATCGTCAAGGCAGCAATACTTTTGAAGGTGAATGCAGGTGTGTTCAGACAAACATAGTTTGTTTGTACAAACGAACAAACACATCTTCACAACTAATTCACCTTTGTCAATTTTGCAATTAACTGTATGTTTTGCAATCAATTGCCTGCTTTGCAATCAATGCCTTTTTGTCCAGACCGTTTTCCTCTCATTCAATGTAGAATTTTCATTTTTCTGAAAGCCTAGTCCTGATTGCAACAAAGAATGAAGTCACTCATTCGGATTTCCACTTTTTCAGTCAAAGGCAAACTATGGGGATGACTGCGACAACGAGACATCTCAAAGGCCCTAGCTCGGTACTTCGACCTGGCCTGGGAATGACCGAAAAAGGTAAGCCCGCAAGCCACTTTTGGTGCTGTTGCAGATCGACTGTAACGAATAAATCGATTGCATCAGGGCCTCATGGCTTGACTCTTCTAGCAGGCGTTTACATTCACCATCACATGATTTCTAGTTCGAGGCTATGCCACAGTTGGCTTTTGGATAGGGCCAAGCCGCCAGAATTTTATCACGGCTCTATCCTAAACTTATAGCAAGATACCTAAGTCTTGGTAGTACTTATAAATTTAATTTCTTCTCCCAGCCTCAATCGTCAATATTGGGAAAACCGGTAGTCAGGCTATTATCCCAATCCTCCCCTCCCAGTGGCGGTTTGCTTAGGAAGTAGCATTACTAGGGAACGGTCCCGAGGACAGGCGGATTTGGGCTCAATGGACTGGATCAATACATAAAGTAAATTAACAAGATACGGTTGGTAACTATACACCTAGCCCCACAGCTGTCCCCCGCTTCAATTCAATATAACAGTATACTCCCTCTTAACTTGGGTTTCGGCTTCGTGGCTCAGAAGTGATAGCCTTTCCACTTTGACCTAGCTAGGGCAAGCGTTGGTAGGATAGTTGCAGCTGCTAGTCTTACCACCGCCAGTGATAGCGTTTCCAGAAAAGGTAAATCCAGAGCAGCTACCATCGCCACACAAAATATACCAATCCTGAGCTGAGCTAGCCACCGTGCCAGTGACCTTGGTGAATTTGATGTTGCTGATCTTGACGCCGTTGGTGGGCTTTCCAGTAGGGCCGCCATTGAGATAGTCCTGCTGGACATCGACACCGTACTTGCTGATGTTTGTAAGAACGATGTTCTGGTAGGTAACGTTATTGATCTACTGCACAGTTAGTTCCTGCAAATGCGCGTGCTGGATTGGACGGTCACTTACCGTGCCAGTTGTGCCAGAGTTGGATTTGATGCGACATCCATTCTCACTGTTCACAACCTGCGAGTTCAGGAACTGAACACCATCGACAACATTGTTGCTCTTTCCACCAACAGATCCAATACTAAGACCATGGCCGCCGGAGCAGTACATGTTTGAAACAACAATGTTTGTACCTGAAGTGACAGCAACGCAATCATCCTGGTTATAAACATGGTTGTTATCCAGCGTAACGTGGTCACAAGACGAGATGTCGAAACCATCGCTGTTGTGCGCAGCGGGCAAGCTACCGCTCTTGGCATTGGGCTTGTCGCCGAGTCTGTTGTCGAGAATGAGCCCAGAGATGGTCAATTGTGAACTGCCGGTGATGTCGAAGCAGTGAACGGGCCAGTTCTGGATGTTGAGGTTTGTGATCTTTGAGTTACCAGTAACCTTCTTCACAACGATGAAATGGTCGGGCCTTTTAAGGTCAGTATAGCTTCTGCAACAGATTGTTAGGGGGAAATACTTTGGGTTGTTCGCGTTGTTGGAACCTTCGCCATCCCAGTACGCAGGGCCATTGCCGTCGATGACATGGCCGGATGCACCAGTGATGGTAATGCCGCTTCCACTAATTACGATGGGATCAAAGTCGTTATCGGCAGTGGTAGCAAAGGTCTAAACAATCAGCTTTAGTAGACCTCAATCACACGGAGAAAGTTACTTACAGTCTTGCCCTTGAAGGTAACGGTTGTGCCATCCTTGAGCTTGGAGAGATCGAGTTGCTTGCCGGTTGGGACTTGGAAACCGTTGAGCACGATGTTTGTGCAGGATGAAACGGCGGTAGCGAGGCCAGAGTAGTCAGTCACGGTGCAGGCATCTCGTTCCTGAAGCTGAAATTCGATTCATTAGTGATTGAATGGTCGTCGAAAGATCCGTTTGTCTTACAGAGCTTGAAGGCAGCGCCCAGGCAGCTGGGAGCAAAGCCGCGAGAGCAATGTTTCGGACCATTGTGATGTTCGTGTGAGACAAAGACAAGAGGATGCAAAGAGCTGTTGAAGAGCTTGTCGATGAATCAATTCAGACTCGATGTCGAGCTGGCACAAGATGATGTTATATACATCATCATCTATTCTCCCGAGATACAAGTCCATTCCCCGGTCCCATTGAAGGAATATTCCAATTCCGTCTCATCGTGCCAAAACATAGTCATTCCCATTCCATTCACCATACCCCTACTCGCCCTGTCCAAATCGGCGTCGGCACTTCTGGGTATACGGCACGCTCGAAACATGCAAGTCGCGCTATAATGGGGAATACTCCACGTCGGAGATATTTACGGGCATGGTCTTTCAACGAGTTCTCGGCAGTACGGCACTTCAAGGTCGGTGTGCTTTCGTGTGATTCGTGGGATAATGCAGGGAATTGCCTAAATGGGTTAAAGTGTTTCGCTGAGGAGCCATTGCCTACCCTCAAATTTTGCTGTAAGTGACTCGTGTTTCTCGGAATGATTCGATGCATTAGTGGGTGTTCCTGAGATCAGTTTTTGTAGGACCGATGTGCTGCCTCTGGCTCATGCTGGTATCCGAACTTCGGGGGTCCGGGACCCTTCATTCCGAGTCCGCCTAATTTTCAATTATCATCAAACTTGAAACACAGACCAATGTTCTGGAGTCCCTGCAAGGTCTACTAATTATCTATTGACTGACTACCTCTCTCAATCTAATTCATCTGAACCTCCAATAGAAAAGGCAAAGTAAAAGAACCATAATAAGCCACCCCCAATATTACCCCAGACTTCCCCAAACTCTATCATCCATAATTTCACTCAAGCTTAGTCGAGATCTGGTCTAACGGGCCAGAGATAGTGTCACGCTAGCCCGACCAGCCAGAAGCCATCCCAGATTTGTCTTGCAGATCGCGGATTGGGGGTTCCCTATCATCAATTAACTTTACAATTGCCCATGGGGACGAATTTGCGGGGTACGGGGTAATAAGATCCGCTAATCAGATTCCTTTCCCCCTCTGTGCCTGTAAAAGTGAAAAGTCATGTTAGTAAAGTTCGGCAACTTTATTCCGATCTTGATGCAACGTCCCCAATGATTTGTCGGCTGACATTCATTCTGACCGAATCCGCGTACTCGCCTGGGGCCCATGAATTTATCGCAATACATCCTGGCCGGCAAAAATATTTTGCAGCTTACAACACAGAGGGATACATGGAAAGATACATGGCCGGGGCTTCATGCAGTGAAATATTATATGTTGAAGAAAGAATACTCATGAGAAAGGGAAGGTGAATTGTCCGAAAGGCATATTGACGTCTTTATCTGCGCCAAACGAGATATTTGTCATGACTGGGTAACACGTGAATCTTTGATTAGTCTTTACCTTTAGAATTTTGTTTTCCATCTTGTATATCAATAAAGTAATGTGGGCGGTACTACAGCTGATTACATCTTTGCTTACCTAGAGCTCCTGGCTTTGTCAGACTGTGCCCTCGAGACGATTTAGGTATACTCAGTCCTGCTTGATGATCGACAATTGAAACAGTGAGGTTTTGACGAAATGCTGAAACTTCTGGATTAAAGGAACAACCGTAAGGAGTGCATGCAATATAGAGGCTTTGATGGAGGGTGTTAAGGAATCTATAACTCGTAAGCGCCCGGTCGACCTTGACCGGAGTCCTCAAGTCTATATAAACACCAGTGATTAACATATAGTGTGTAAAACACGGGTAAATGTACATTTATTAGTTACTGTGAGATCTCCCTTGCCTACCTTTTTGTCTAAATACACCAGACCTTTGTAAATCTTATTTCCATCAATAATCTCCTTGAGACCTAGAAGCCCGATCCTAAATTCCCTCGATAGTGCCAACCCTCTATCTGATTTAGCAGTTCCTCGTTAGACACGATATCTCGGACAAGCGGCCAACAGCAACTGTAGGGAACGAAACGGCTTTCTAGTCAGATTCTTCAGACCAGTGGTAGGTCGGTACAGTGGGTGATGTGTCCTCCTCGAGCGCTTCGTATCGACGTCTTGATGAGTTGATCTGGGTAGCACGTGTTGAGAATGCCACACCGTAACGAGGTCCTGGGGATTGCGGCCCATCAGACCCTCCTTGCGATCCCATCTGGAGATCCCCGACACGCTGCCCCTGCTGTTCCACATCCTGACGACGAGATAGGGGAGGCGAGTCACGCAGCACGCTTCCAGAAGTAGGTGCGAGGGCTTGCCCTCGGTGACGGAGGAAGCCGTTGGTAAAGCCTACCGTGGTGATTTCATCGTTGCTTGGATTGCGGCGCGTGAGGCGTCTGGTAGATGATAGGTAGTGCTCAAAGCTCTCTGCTCGGTGATGCCCGCTCACGGCAGGGCGACGCCTTTCAACTCGGTAGGAAGGAATGTCAGTGACTTGTTGTCTTGGGTGGTGAGACGGTGTAGAAAAGCGGTCGCTGAATGGGAGAGATGATGAAGAAGCAGCTCGAGCGCGACTCGGTGCTGGTTTGGGAGGTTTGACAAGTCTCGTTCTGGGCGAGAGAGTGTCGTCAGACTCGTGTGGAGTTTTGGGTAAGTCTGGGACGGTTTGAGTGGTGGGAGGTGGAGTTTCGGGGTACGAGGACATCTCGATGTCTGAATCTGACATGATTAATGCAGTAGAAGTTTAATTGACAGTTCAATGGTATGAAGAGTGCTTTGTAGGGTTGTGGTAAGTTAAAGGATCCTGCGATTGCAAGGCCGTTCTCTCACTTAGCCGTCAAGTTGGGCCATTAGTGAGAAGAAGAGGAGGAAGGGAAATTGAGGGAGCTTTCACTGAAGGGAACTCCCAAAACCCTTTCAGAATACAAGGCTAGCTAAAGGGGACATGTCATTTGTTGATTCCTCTTCTCTCGTCTCTGCGCTTCGCTGGCCGACCGTAGGAAAGTGATATATCATCGTGGCCAAGCCACCTTACATCTTTACCGTGGTGTACCCAGCAGGATCTAGGCCCTCTGCGTTAAGCCAAGAGCTGTTACACAGAAAGTCAAGTAGGCTAGTATTTTAGACATCAAAAATGTGGACTACTTGGCGAACGGAGTCAAGTGCATACCAACCGTGAGTATACAGTTCAACAGATGCCAATGACATGTCCTCATTTCATCAGGCGTCTGTTGCGAGGCATGATTGCTCTACCCCTACCACTCTGCCGCTCCTGCGCGGGAGAGCCGTTTGAGGGTGAGATCGCGGGCCATGTACCACACTTCAACAGCCATAGAAACGGACATACCAGAGATCAAGTGCTGAGCAACTTCCGCCGTTGGAGAGGTCCAGCTTATGATCGATTTTCTCGTTCAGAGACAGACTCAAAGAATTATCGTGTGATCTAGGTCCAGAATGCGAGGCGGTGCTTTGTAAAGTGAGATAATGCGTTTCCTCTCTTTGCTGTCTTGGCGGTTCGCAATACATGAGGTATTCCTCGTTAGTTTCGCGGAACTCATCTCAAGCCGTCTCTATCAGATATCGATCTGACAGCTGACTTAGTGAGCCAATGAGCAGTACTGGCCCCGCTTTTGCAGTGCGACTAAGCACGGGAGCAAAGTTGACGGCTTGGATCCTAACCAGGGACCTGTTATGATCCCGGATTGAAACGGAAGTTACTCATTCACCGCTATACAAAGAGGTACTTCATGTTATATTGTCATACTATTCAGGTCATGTTATTCCCATGTAACACGGTTCAGTTGAAGGAACTGTAGGACTAGCGCTTTTCCTAAGGATAAGCGAATTGACTGGTACTACCATACTCAGCTGCTGAACGCCACCTACACTTGTCAGTCTTGGCGGAATTGGCAGCGGGTTCGTAAGACGCTTTTGATGTTCGGAGTTGGTGGAAGGCTTGTCGTAGTGTTGTTGTCTCGCCCCCGCTATGGATCGCTGTCCAGCAAAGAATTAGATCGCCTGCGATATTACCAAGCTTGAGAGTCGATCAGAGAAATGGCCTTGTAGTAAAACTCTTCAGTATATCCTCTCCACTAAAATGTCACAGGGCCAAGTGACCAACCGCTCCCCTTGGTTGAAACACGCATGTGGAGGCTATACCTAGACCTCTGACAAGCATGTCTATTCTAGCCACCGTCTGCTCAGTCTCTATGGATATTGAATAGAGAACATAACATATGTTTAATTCCATTGATATTATGATTTATCTTGTTAAAGCTAGTAATCAGAGAACATTTAACAGCCGATGAATAACTTTTTTTAACTGTCTGCAATATTGAACATACCAGGAACAAGCTCATGTGAACACTACTACCAACAGGAATTCTCGGTCAAAATAATACTCAATTAAGAACAAAGAACACGCCTTTCCACCAAAGGAATAATCGATGATTACGTAGCTAGTTCTGTGAACACAGGCATAGTGTATGGTCTCTAAGAAGAAATACGAGTTTCAAAAGCAGGATATCGAGTGTTTCTTTTCAGAACAGTCTCGTAAAGGTTCTGGAATATAAATACACCGCTGGCTCTATCCAACTTCAGACAAGAAACCAGTCCTCCAAGGTAAGAAAGTTTCCGACATTAAAGCAGAATCTGACTCGGACATATACAACTGACACAGAAATACCAGCACATCAGCCACAGCACTAATACCCAGATTTCGCACACCAGAATGGCAGACATCGAGAGGAGAAAGTCACAGTGGGACTCCGAGCTTATTCGGCAAGGAGTTGTCAGATGCCTGACTCATGAAGCGGAATGTAAAGCCTTGAAGGAGAGTCTCTCTGAGAGCCAAGACCATGTTCAGAAGCTGGAAGCTCGGATCGACGAAATGACAGCAGATCTGGAAGGCCTGATGAAGATTCTATCCGAGAAAGACGCACTCATTGAGAGTTACAGTGCTCTGATGACAGTGACTCTGGATAAAAACTTGGAACGGGAGCGACAAGGCCTGAGGGACGTCGAGGCCAAGGTGCTTTCGGCAATGGAACAAGGTCTCGATCTTGAGATGGGCCAAATGCGTCTTGAGTACCGAGGGTCAAGCGACTCAAAAAGAAGCCCGCTTGGAGCCAGGAGACCTGGTCTCATCAGGCAGGGTGCTATTGTACCCTGTACGTCAACTTCAGAGCGAAGACGTCTGCGCGATAGCCGAGAAGCTGTCCCAAGACTCTCTAGACAAGACGCGCAGATGTATGATCGTGAGGACGCCAAGGAATCGCCTGAGAGCGGCAGTCTCTTGGAAATGGCCCGACAGGGAACAATCCAGAAGGCTAAAATTGCATACCAGTGATCAGAACGTATGGCAAGAATGCTGTGGGTAGAATGAGTATCATTGCTGGACTCTTAGACCTAAATAGAAGCCTTGTAGAAAGAATAGATGAAGATGTGTTGATTATGGCAGGTTTGTGTAAAGCGTTAGAGGATATCAATGGATTACTGTAGAAGAGACAGGGGGGCATAATACTAGAGATCTTTACCCTCGGAAAAGCACCGGACACTTTTGACTTACCGCTCTATGTCCTAGGCACTATGTGGATAAATAAATGATAGCCTTTGTCTGGCGGGGTGAACCACAAGCAGCATGTGAGACAGGCCTGTACTAACTGTGACCAGACATCGAAATATTCCAGGAACGTATGCGATAAAAAGATATATAGAAGGAAAAACAAATCAGCAAAAGCAATGTGGGCTGGGCCCTCCAGCATCAGACCCCTTGGTCTTTGCGACAGGACGCATGAGGTGTTCACCATGATCAAGAAAGTGGCAATGATTCCTAAGCGAATCTACAGGCGGAAGCCCGTACTGAAATGGCAACGGAGCAAGTGAAATGCGTAAGTGTTGGCTATGCAAAGCAATATGCACCGGCTGCTCTCAAATTTACTTAATCCCCTCTCCGTCTTTCTAGTGGAAGGAATACTTCTTTGTCACCATTGTCATGGCAAATACGAAGGTGTATCCCTATCTCGATTTCGATAACTTCGTCACAATCAAAGCTTCATGCACTTGAGAAAGTCGAGTGTTTAATGATGGGACATTCTTATTTCCTGGCTATGGAAGTTCCCAATATACCTGGTCCTGGACATTTCCCCAGCATCACTGCATTCCCCACTGTCCTCCGATCCAATGTCTATGCTTCTATTCACATGGGCTCTCAATTGCCTTGCGGCTTAGGCGCAGGCAAAGGTCGGGGTCTTGGCTTAGGATTGGGCCGCGGTTGAGATTGCGGCTGGGTCTCAGAACGATCGGGAGCCAGAGGAGGGCGAGGTCTCGGCTTGGGACGGGGCTTAGGCTGAGGTTGAGACATGTTGTAGAACGTGAGTGTTGTAAATTTTGTGAGTTTGAAGTGGTAGATGCTTGGGATGTGTGAGAGAGTTGTCGAGTTTGTGTTGGGAGAGACCTTTGCGGGAGCGGGCGAGCTTTATATAGTCGGTTTTCTGCTTGAATGTTATGCGCGGAGCGTTGACTCACCTGATGATCACTCACAACATTCTCGTGGCCGAAGTGAAGCGACACGAGGATCCTCAGTTGCAAACAGAGTAGTTATGCTGTTGATAACAGCAAGTGGCGCGGCTGTGTGCGGCTCAGTGTCGGAAAGGCTGACGTCGGAGGTGGTGGGCATGAAACAAGATGGATCAAAGAACCGAATCACTGCAGACCGGGAATTTACCTTTGTCGAACCTGGGAACTTCAACAGGTGGTATCGCATACGTGATCAAAGAAATAATGAGCTGGTGGTATCACTGACCAGCGAGTTTGATCTGGAACCGTGTCCGCGAGTTTGACAGATAGAGAAGGAGTTTTCTTCAAACCAATGCCTTTGGAAGAACCCTATTGTTCAAAGTAGGTGAATTCGATCGAATTTCGATGAAATGAATGGCGCAACTACTTTCCAGGGCGTAAAGGAAGACAGTGTCAGTGGATTATTGTAGTAGTCCATGCCAGAGATGACCTGCAAGCTGATAGCAAGTCTCCTTTTTCCCGACTTTCATGACACTTGGGAGACTCGCGAAGCATTACTGAATGCTACTCAATAACTAGTCAGTACGCGTATTGGTAACCTTGTCAACAGCTATCATTATACCTATCAACAACCAAAGGCTGAGCCCAATTGTCAAGGACTCTCTATACACGCCGCTATGGCCGGTGCTGTCATCATATTAATGTTCATGTCGACAGACGTTCCTTTCTATGGTCACCATCGATATATGGCACTGGCACTGTCTGTTGACCGTCTCAGAGTCGCACTCACGGTCTCCTCTGCCAGTGGTATGCCTATCTTCAGTCGATAGTGGCATCTCGAAATCCCTCTTTTATATTCGATTACAAGCCTCAAGGATTAATCTTTCTTTTCTTTCCTTCTCATCAACCAACACTCAGCACCTCTATCAACCACATCTTCACAACAAATTATCACTCTTCCACAACACTCACTCTACTTCCGTCACAACCACAACTCCCCGCCTATCCCTATTATTACGCAACCATGTGCTTCCTGATTGTGACCACCTACGTCTGCGACCGCTGCGGCAAAGCCTTTCGATCCACGCAATCCCACCGCAAGTGTGCTTCACAACGTGGAACAGGACGACCATACCATGCTCATCTTGACATCGAGAACGTCACCAAGTACAAGCATTGGGTCGACTGTAAGGATTGCGAGTATGAGTACTCAATGTACGCCCACGCCCAAGCGGAAGGTATCGCGTGGCCCACCCCTAACCCGCCATTCCACTGAATATGGAGGGCTAATATGCTATCGGCATATGATCACGACACTGTATCAAGAACCAACGACTGCTGAGCCTTGGGCAACGATCCGATGGGAATGCATGCAGGAATGACGATTTGATACAAGAAAACGAAGAAAAGCACAAAAACAGATGAAAACTACAAAACCTGACAAAAAAAAAGAAACCAACACAAGAGCCATCAAGACATATTGGTGCGCCATCGGAGAGGACCTGATGCGAATACAGGCATGAACAACAAGTGGACACGATAAAATAAAAACTCAAAAAAAAACAACCAAAAAAAGAGGCATCGGCTGTGGAGGATATATACCTTAACCTAGAAAACAACAAAATATGAAAAAAATAATTAAAAACCAAAGACATAAATCATGTGCTGATTAAAGCGATAAGTGTGCCTGCGTTTATGAATGCTGCGTCCAGAAAACCATTATACTCGTGTGATCTCTGTTGCTGTTCCTTGTGTCGCGTTCGTTAAAGCACATGACACCATTTCCTTTCCTTCGCGTTCAAATTCTCAGCAGATATTAATTTCACAGCGACCTAAGATTATTTCATGATCTTAATTGCCAATCGTTTAGAGTTTGGATACCTAGGGACTAAAGGATGCCACAGTAAGACCCGCGCAAGATCACGCATTCTCCATAGTTTGACGGAATATTCTACTTTCGCCCTTTACTGGTGAGGGTTTCGCTTTTGTAGTCTCTGTTTAACCGAACCACACAAGCTTTTCTGTAGAAACATCTCCAAGTACCGAGGCATTAGGTTCACGCACTGCACTGGTGATTGGTGCCTGTGCTGGTAGCAACCGTGGGGCCACCAGGATATATTTCTGGCGCCAGTTCACTGGATTGTCTTGTAGAGAGTACGGGGATGGGCTTAGCCTAATAATTACAGAATCATGCTGTCATAGCTATCTGTAGCCTTTTACGGATAGCCTGCCTGTGCTGGTTCTCAACTCCAGTTTCCCAGCCGGATCACAACCAGTGTTACTTTCAGGCCGTAACTGGGAGAGTTAATCTCGACACAGCATCTTTGGAATGGTGAATCGTATGAACCGCCGGTTCGGTCCTCGTCCCATATGCCTGGTTCTCCCCCGTTCCCAGGTTACGCAGATAAGCTGGATGTGCACCACCAGCAATGATCACACGGATCTTACTTCCTTTGCGGAAAACATGCGCACAGTCTACCAACGCAAGACTCAGCGGCTCAGGACCTCTAGCAGGATCTAGGCGCTTGTAAACATCACTTATTCGTCTAAACTTTCCCTTGCTATTGACTTCACTTAGTCGAACTAGGATATCCGCGTGAGGATTATCGGTGTTATGATGGAGTTCGATGGAAGGCTTGCCGCAGACTTCTACATCACTTTCGAGTGGTGGAGTATCGAAGACTACAACATCGGAGCGGTTCGCGAGCTCGGTGTCGTTGTAGTTTGTAGGCTGGACATCGTCGAAAGGTCGGGGCATCCCGATAGCAGGGGTTGCGTTATTGGGGTTGAATGTGAAACTTGAGCTTGATGCCTGCTCAGGCTGTACCTTGCTCAGGGTTCTGGGGGATAAGTAGAGGCTGAGTGTGGACGAAGCGAGCGGCGGCCAGTTGGGCAGATCTCGCCATTCATTCGAACCTGTAACAAAAACTCGACATGGAGATGTTCTAGGTGCGGACGCCTGACCGGCGAGATAGTGATCAAAGAACTGTAAGGCCTCAATTAACGTTGGACCTCGTTGTGAGCCAAGATGTGACCATGGACCAATAGTCAGGAAAGCTGGTGCTCCTTGTTCCACTAGAACGCGGTGTTGGTTTCAAATCATGGGCAGAACGCTATCGTTCCAGCCTGTAGACTGCAAGATGGGTATCTTGGCCTTTTCCAGTGCAGCACTCTGATTAGCCCTCGACCAAAATGGAGTGGATGTATCGGGTTGACTGATCAATTGTTCCAGCCAATGTGGTTCCTTATTCTGCATATGGTCTCTTATACCATCCATCAAAGGCAGAGAATCATAAACAGGCTGCAGAACTGTTGGTAATTTCCTTATATACGGCAGTCCAGGAGTGATACCCCGCTTCGGGGCAGTCATCAACGCCGCCCAGGCAATCATATGTGTTTCCATCGCCCCAGTGCCCCAGGTAAAAGAACCAAAGTCAACTGGGCCAGTACTAATAACAGCAGCCTTCATATCCTCCGGTGGATCCGTCAGTATCGCCCACTGCGTATGTCCAAGGTACGACCCTCCATACGTAGCGAAAGATCCAGTATACCAAGGCTGTTCACGCATCCACGCAACAGTCGCAAGACCGTCTTGTGCCTCATACACAGCGGGTACAAGTTCCTGGCCGTCGGAGGGATCTGTGCCTCTACACGCGGCGAGGAGAACTTGGTAGCCTCGTGAAGCAAACATACGTGCGTTTCCGAGAGCCATGAGCGGTGCGATGCCGTAGGACGTGCGGATGAGGATGGTGCCGCGGGGCGGAGAGGTTGGTTGGTAGAGATTTGCAGCGAGTTTTACATCGTTGACTGGGATTTGGATAAATTCGGTTGTGTAGCTGCTTGTTTCTCTGGGGAGGCCGGACCACCAGCCGAAGATGCGGTCGACGAAGAAGGTGATCCAGCCGCGTTCGATGGGCGGCATGGTGTCGTGGTTTGAGGGAAGCTTGCGGGGCTCACCCTGACTTTATGAAGCTGAAGATGGTATTTTATATTATTACATTAACATTAAGATTTCGGAGTTTACGGATGTATATCAAGGCGACGGTAATCAATGATGGGATTGTCAGAGTTGCATTGCTGTTAGTGCTGACGCTTGCGGCTCGACCAATTGTTGGTCCCAAACCCCGCATTCGCGAAACTTACCCTTCCGACTCCGAGTTTATCCGTCTGAGACAAGAGAGAAATTTACTTGGAAGAGCGAAGGTACTAGTTGAAGGTGAATGGGCCACTAGGAACATGAGCAACTTCTTTTTCTTTGGTTACAGTGACCCCAACTTTTTCCTCTCCACCATTCCACGACTGCAGCTCTCAACCTCCCCACCACGCTATGCCCCTCGACCCACCAAGATGGATATGACTTCAGAAGAGCCAGAACCGCGTCCTTGGAGCGTGATTGAATTCAATTTCAGTAACCGAGATACCGACTCAGAGCTAGTGGTCATGTGCAACTATCACCAATTCATTATCTCCGCCTCCGCAGACAGCTTCGCCCAGTCACCGGCCTTGAAAAGCAAATATTTGTTCTTTCTAGAAGTTGCCGAGAACTTTGAGCTGGATGGGTACTCTGTCGAAGACCTTTACGACTGGATCATCGACCCTCTTCTGCCCAAATTCAGAGAGCTGCCAGAGATCACTTCAACTCTGACACTACAACACTTTCTTTTCCCTGAGACCTACAGATATGAGATCCAAGGGGACGGAGAACAGCTCGTTGCCGTTCCGTCTGCTGACAGCAGCGAGGTGACCCCCATGTTCGGCATCCAACTACCAGAAGAGAGTTGCGCTCCTTGGCCTCAGTTCGACCCCAAGGATATTCGGTTGCCCGTGAAGGAGAAAAGGCACGGGCCTCCATCATATATGCCATCCAGAGTTCTCTTAAAGGACGGAAACAGCGCCTTTTTCAAGCCCATGAGACGCGGAGACAAGAAGACGTTCATGAACGAGCTTGACAAATACAAGAATGTCCACGTCGCCCACCTAGATGAGTCGCTTCGGATCTCACGCCTAATTGGCCTGGTACGAGATGGCACTGGCCCGGTCTTCGGTTTGCTCTTGACCTACATCGATTGCGGGCACAAAACCTTGCTCTGTGCAGCGAAACCGGATATACCGAGGGAGCTCAAGCAATCCTGGGCTCAGCAGGTCCACGACACAGTCCAGCAACTACATGCTGCTGGTATTGCCTGGGGTGACGCGAAGCCCGACAACGTTCTTGTCGACAAAGAGAACAATGCATGGCTCATCGACTTTGGTGGAGGGTATACAAATGGCTGGGTACCAAAGGAGCTGTCAGGGACTGTGGAGGGCGATTTGCAGTCGCTGGAGAAGATAAATGACTTTGTACTCAAGGGATCTATGCCGACTTAAGCCTTTCCGTCGCAGTATCACATCTCAGCCGTCAACATTTCCCATTTTATGTTAAAGCTCAGTAATTAAATAATGAAAATTGATCTTCATTCTTTCATGCTTACCTACAAGTTCTAATAGTTCTAATAGTAGCCTCCCGAAATCTACTTCTGACTGCTTAGATAAAATGCCCCGTACGTACTCTACAACCGAGGCAATTTGCACTCACGATCTTTCGCATCTCTTCAATAATTCCTACCGTCACGTCGCTCTTCTATGATTCAACCACTTAGTTCTTTCACCACTTTCATCTCATCCTTCTGGATTGCATAAACAGCAGCCAGTAGTGTGCGAACAAATACCTCATAGTCAAACCTCGTAAACGGCCTCGCCGCTTCCTCATCCTTATCCTCTGTCATGTCCCTCGCCATTTTATCAAGATGCTTCTCTGTTGCCAACCTGACAAGCTTTTGCGGCTTCCCGTGTTTAGTCTGCATCTGCTCAAACAACTTCGCAATGCACTTCTTGATCATCTCGGCGGTCTGTCTGTTGCTTACTTGGTCTTCGTACTCATAAATGGTGACAAACCACTTCGCCTGCATATACTCTTTGAGGATCCTGCTGTTCAGCGCCTCGGCTCTTGCTTGTCCTAGCTCAAGTCTGAGAGTCTTGATTTCAGTCGCGTCGTTGCTCTCGGTCTGTGAAGGCCCGACGGAGTGCAAGGATGGATAAGACAAGTCTGGGTGTGTATTAGCTCTCAGAGGCAACGCCTTACCTTGGCGATCCATAAACTGGGAATCTTCAACGCCATAGAATCTCCAAGCCAGAATAACAGTCCCAGCCTTCTCAATCATGTCGAATGCATCCTTGTACAGTGAAAAGATCGACAAAGAAGCTGATCGCGGCTCACCGTCTTCAGGATAGCTTCTCAGCATTTTGTAGTACTCTACCTCCGAAGTAACCACCATAGCCACCATACCAGCTTCGATATGCTCAATCGGAGCAACCGCGCATAGACAAGGGGTGATATCTATGAGAGCCATAAGGCGTACCTTGATACTGTTCTTGTAGGCGTCGAAAATGCATTTGACAAGTGTGTCGGTTGAAAGACATGGAAGCGGGCGTGGGACTGCAAATATGCCGTCATAGTCCTGGATGATGATATTGTCGTCTCTATAGACGTCCAGACTCTTGGGGAACTCCATCGCAACGAGTGCAAGTTACAAGATTTGGAGGTTAGATGAGTGTCTGGTCTTTGAGAACTGACCTGAAGGATGAGTCGTAATTGTGCGTGATGGCTGTATCCAAGCTTTGTGTTATTTCTTTGATACTTATAAGTCTAACCACTTCCTCGCCAGGTATAGGAACATACTTTATGTTCAGTCATAGAATCGCAATGAAAGCTGGTCTTCTTAGATGTCTGTTCGTGGCTCGCAGCCAGCAAACACGCGCCTGAACATAGCAGCATTTCTTCCGCTCAATCGCATACATCTTCGGCTGACGGACCATCATTCAAATCAAAGCGCCGCCATGTACTTATTTCATACCATTTTGGCGAGCTACGTTGAGACTACAATGACACTGCCAGATAGGGTTCTGGTATAGAACAACGAACAAGATGATATGCTACTTGAGCAAAAGATCATCCAGTACGACAAAGAAGAGAATGAGCAGGTACTTCATTCCCATATATAATATTTTGATCCAGGACAGAAACTCTTAGACTCAAGCATCTTGTCAACAACATCTATTCGAGTTTAATAAACACCATCCGACTTTCACTATCAAAAATCCCTTTTTAATAGTCTCCACCAAATATCAGCCTACCTTTCATCCCATCTTGCTGCTCATCATGGCTCCCTCTACACCCATCATCTACCCAACCAAGATGTGCCCCAGCATCCAAGAGACCTTTAAGCAGCACAACGCCTTCCCCCTCCAAGACCGCGAAAAGCCCCTATTCGTCATTGACGTCTCAACCGTCAAAGACACCGTCCGCGACTTTATAGCTTCTATGCCAGCCACCGCCAACATCGATGTCGTCCATTTCGGCGCCGTCAAGGCATGCGCCGCTAAACCCGTCACTGACGTGTACGACCAGCTTCGATGTGGTTTCGACTGTGCCTCCAAAGGTGAAGCTAAGCCCCTTGTCGATCGAGGTGTTGATCCCGCTCGTATCTCGCTTGGTAACTGCAATCTTCCTACCAATGAGCTTGAGTGGGGTATTGAAGTTGGTATTCAATACTTTGCTGTTGATAGCATCTCGCAGGTCCATCGTATCATCGAGGCAGCTCGTCGTGTTGCTGAGCGTAAGGGCTGTGAGTTGGCCGCTATTCTCGCTGAAATTAAGCCTTTCTGTCGTCTTGTCTGTTCTGGAAAAGGTTCTGACAAGCCCTTCTCTGCCATGTTCGGTGTCGACCCCGAAATGGCCTTTAGTATCATCGAGGAAGCTCAGGCGCATGGTCTCACTTTCATCGGTCTCTCTGGTCATCCTGGGACCCAGAACCTCGCTACCGATGCTTTCGTCCAGTTTGCGCATCTCTTTCGTGGTACATTCGACCGTGTCAAGACCGAACTTGGCATCACCATGACGCTCGCCAACATTGGTGGAGGATGGGCTGGTATCTCGACCAAGACTGCCCCATCATTCACCGACTACAACAAACCCACCATCGACGTCTTCTCATCTGTTTTCGCCGATTGGCCTGTCAAGCTGATTATCATGACTGAGCCTGGTCGGGCTTTCATCTCCAAGGCGGGATGGCTTCAGACCCATGTCATCAACGTCTCCAAGCACACCGCCAGCGCTTCCGTCTCACGCGTCTTTCTCTCTGTCGGCACCCTCCACGGACTAAATGAGGCTAACAAGATTTCCTTCGAGTGGTACACCTCAACTCCTTTTGAGAAGACCAAGCCTTGTGTTTTGTATGGTGCTAGCTGTGACAGCTCTGACATCATCCTTGGAAGGGACGCCAACGGCAGAGAGAAGACTGTTGATCTTCCCGATGTTCTTGCTCCGGATCATCTCGTCTGGGTCTATGGTCCTGCTGCGTATGGGCCTGACTACTCGACCTCTTTCAACGGCGTTCCTCCCCCCAAGGTCGTCTACATCAACTCTAAGGAGGGAATCACCTACTAGACTCGCGACGAGACTTAAACCTAGAGATGTATTTTATATAATATATTCACAGGAGGGAGCAAAATAAGTGCCTTTCTAGCTACTTCAAGCCACATAAGGCAACAACACTGGGCCCAACACCTCCGCCAGTCCATGCATCCAATACATAGGTACTGAAGAGAATTAAACTTAAGGTCCAGACGATGAGGTAGTTACCCAAGCTGCGAATTATCAATATACACCAATCGCCTCACCAACAACACTACGAAAGATACCGTCCGGGTCAAACTTCTCTCGGACTGCCTTGAAACGAGCAATATGCTACATACAAATATTAGCACCTGAGTCTCAGCCATCTTGAAACAAACTTACGTCAGGGTCGAGATTTTTAGCAGAGCGCTCAAATACCTCTCTTGTATTCTTAGTCCAATGCGGACGACACGGGAACTCGTCAATGAGTGTCTCGGCGAGTTTGTGATCTGTCAAACCTGTAAGCTAAATCACTCCCTATCAATTCATGTAGCCAACCTACAAAACGGTTCGTTGTATCGCAGTCCATCGCCGATACTTGGTTTATAAGACGGAAAGTCCAACATAATAGCACCTTTGTCCCAATCAGCGCCATCGGAGGTCCCGTAGGTCACCTGGCCGAGGAGGTCGAAATACGGTCTGCCAAACTTAATGTTGATGCCGCTTCTATAAGTAGACGCCATGAACTTGAGCTTCTTGGCCTCATTGTCGAAGAGCTGACGAACCCGCTTCAGCATGGCATTCGCTTGAGTCACGGGGAATGCTAGTTCAAGAGTATAACCGTGGATACCATATTCCCAAACTGGCTTCTGGTCGGGGTACAGACCGCCGATGAGAACGTCGTAGTTCCAGCCGTAGACGGGCCACTTGGTGATGGGCTCATTGGTCGTCTTTTCGCGAAAGTTGGGGTTTTCCCATTGGCCGAAGAGGATCTCTTCTGCGAGGAGGTTAGATAGAGCGACGGTTTTTCCGGTGTTCCACAGAGCTGTGATAGCGCCGGCTTCGAGTTGGGTGATTGAGAATGTATTCTGGAAACCCTCTTGGTCGCTTTTGTTGGTTGGAATAACGTCATAATACCGCCAGTGGAATTTCTTCTTATAAGGCCACCACTGAAATCATTTAGCATGTCCTTTCGCCACTGTAGGCATGTACTTACCCAGAAATTGGCTGTGGCATAAGGCGAAATCATACCATAGATATCCCCGTCGAGAACATCAGCCTCGTCGAGCGTTTTCTGATCGGCGTAGACCTTAAAGTCGGGATAGATCTTGAACTTCATTCTCACAATGACACCGAGGAGACCAAGCGATGTCGAGGCAGCAAGCCACTCATCACTATCATCACGCTCCAAGTGTCGCAACTCGCCGTTACCATCAATGATATCAAGCGCCAACACACCAGCCGCAACCATAGAATCCTCGCGAATAGAGGATCTGTGTGCGCCCATGGCTACACACCCAGCGAGAGTGATGTTCCAATTGACAAGGGTATAACCCGCAGAGGCACCGCGCTGGTGCAGGTAATCTGCGAGCTGCAGGAATGTCACGCCAGCTTCGATCATCACTGTGCCGGCGTCGAGGTCTAGATCGTAGATCTTGTTGACCTGCTCTGTGCGAATGATGACAGTGTTTGGGTCATCGGAACACATCGTGTCATACCACATGTGTGCTTTTCCCGAGGCGCGAACTCTCTGGCCTGCGTTGATGGCATTTTGAACAGTGTTTTGGATGTCCTTGACACTAGTGGCGTCATGGACAGCCGAAACGTTTTGACAGGCTGGGAATCCGGGGCCGTCGAAAGTGTTGTACGTGAGAGCATTAGCCCCAACGGCCAAAGTCAATGTGGCCAAGCATGGAAGAACGACCATGGTGGGAAGAGAATTAATGAACCACTGGCGATAAAGTAACAACCATCTTCAATAGACTACAAGTAATCTTATCGTATTTAAGCTTATTCCAATCACTAACAGACATAGAGTTATTGCGCTCCGATTAGCGAGTTCCATGTGAAAGTCTAGCACGAGCGCCGAGCAAAAGCTAAATCCCCGCGTAAGGTTGCATTCACTAAACCTCGAGTTGGCGATCAA
The DNA here is from genome assembly GCA_013396095.1 of Fusarium sp. NRRL 52700. NCBI lineage: Eukaryota > Fungi > Ascomycota > Sordariomycetes > Hypocreales > Nectriaceae > Fusarium > Fusarium sp. NRRL 52700. The sequence continues at coordinate 183,802 of JAAQRM010000039.1, forward strand.
CATCGTCATATGATGGGTTGTAGCTCCCTTGAGGCAGGTCCCCAGCCCAGGATGGCACTTTACGCGGGGAACTCGCCAAGTGCAATAGTGTTCCTGGTTTATTACCCCAGAATGGGCAGTTCCGTGATCTGCTGATGCCTTGATACGGTAGGGCATGCATAGAACCCCAGTCGTATATGCCGCTCTACTAACGTTACCCCGCGTTTTGAACTGGATTGTTGGTGAGGCACAGTAACGACGACCTGAGCATGGCCAAGAGCACCGTCACAAAAAATGTTCCTTCACAAAAAGGCCCAAAGTGAGATGATATGTGAGGAGATTTAAAAGTTACAATGCCCAGATTGCAATGAAAGGATGACAGTCGCGAATGTTGAGAGAAGAGTCTGGGAGCTTATCAGAAGGTGAAGCTCAAAAGTCATCATGGCCAAAGTTATCATCACTTGCCGGACCAGGGTTTTCACTACATGGCCGCAGTTGCTTTGAGTCCGAGATTAATAAGAGCTCTTGTTGAGCGGTGATAATGTGCAATATGGAAACAATCTGAGTTGGCTTGGGCAGTTAAACTAAGCCAGGCCGTTTTGAACTATAATAGAACACAGCTGCCTACTCAATGACGGACCACAAGCTGTCAACGGACACTGCGGGGTCGGATGCGGGATAACGATATTCCAGGTGCCGACTCATTCATGTTAGCAAAAGGAGTAAACCCACTCAAGCTCTCCCTTGACCGATACGATCGTAACAGCAAAAAAGAGCGTATTGAGTTACTAAACGAGACTGGCTACTAGAATCCAAAGATATAATTGCCTAAAATGCCACGCATGAATCTCGGCCTTCCCTACAATCACTGTAGCCACTCACCCTGCCCAGCTGGCTTCCAAAGCCCCAACCTTCTCCGCTGCGGAGCTTGTCAAACGGTCAAGTACTGCGGCAAACCGCACCAAAAAGACAGACTAGCCGAGGCACAAGGTCCAATGCATTCCTATCAAGCAGACCAAGGACAAACTCACTGAATAAGAAGCCAAGCTACGCGCCAATCCCGGCGACGATACCGATGGCAACCCTTTCGATGACGTCGTAGGCCTTTTCTAGTTCTTTAAGAGTACTCGTCCCTACATGCAAGCTCGTCACGACTACATCACTGCTATTCTTAACGTCCGCACTGGAGAAGCCGTCGAGATTACCCTACGAGAATCTCTTGAGATGCTTCGTCTCTGCCGAGGTGATAACCTTGGCGTTCGCTCGCAAGTTCCTGGGCTGTACCTCCGACTTGGAAGGATCAGGAAGCGATACGGTTATTCAGGGGGGTTATCAATGATGATAGGTAAGGATCTGCCGTGTGCACAAGATTGGAGGTACTTGGCCAGTGCAAAAGTGATAAGTATATCTCAAATAAATTGATCTCAATGCCGAAAAAGTTGCCTCATTCGAGGTAAAACGAAGTGCCGGGCCGAGTTCGGTCGACACGGTATTGCACCTAAAACACGGGGCTAAGCATTTTATGGGGTGCGCTTTGACTTTACGTCCGGTGAGCCTGACACAGCTGATCCCGGAACAGAACCCCATAGACAGCCATGATCGACAACGTTTCCGGCTAGCGAGAGTGGTTTTAGGTTAGACATCACGAGTCGGTTGAAATGCGAGTCAGTCCCGACGCCACGGTCAGACTTTAAACCCGTAACTAAGCCAATGCCATTTCGCCCCCACTGTAGAAAGGGGAAAATATGGAGTCATCGCGGCATTGACATGAAACAGGATGAGATGATGTGCCGGCCACGTGCGATCGGATAAGTGTGCCGAAGAAGCACGGTAGAGAGACGGGGTGGATGGGACTAATACAACTTGGGGGATTCTTGCGAGGGAGTTGTTTGAGATGGCAGATGATGGCAGTGATCATAGATATTGTTGCTTTTGCTGTTGAGACTTGTGGCTAAGAGCTTAAATCGGCAGAGAGGACTGAGTATAAGTATGGCCGCGAAGCCTTCAGTTCCAATCCTTTCCAACAACCATCACATACCTTCAACAACAATCAAGTCTCAGCCATGCTTTCACAATTCATCACTTTCCTCGCTCTCACAGGCTGCGCAGCCGCGGCTCCTAACCCAAGAGCCGCAAAGTGCACATCCTACACCATCATCAACACCCGCGGCACCGGCGAAATCCAAGGTCCCTCCGCTGGCTTCCTGACCATGAACTCCCAAATCACATCCCAACTCCCCGGCGGCAAGATCTACAACACCGTATACCCCGCCGGCTGGGACCAGAACTCGGCGCAAGGCACCCAGGACATCATCCGCGAGGTCAACAGCGTCTTGGCGTCCAACCCCAGTGAATGCTTCATCCTAGAGGGCTACTCTCAGGGCGCTGCTGCGACGGTTAATGCCCTGTCGCAGTTGACGGGGACTGCTGGGGATGCTGTCAAGGGGGTGTTTCTGATTGGTGACCCGTTGCATAAGAGTGGTTTGGCGTGTAATGTTGATAATAATGGGGGGACGACGACGAAGAACGTTAATGGGCTTGAGGCGTTTGGGGGAGGGGGAATTCCCCAGGACTGGGTCGCTCGCACACTTGATGTTTGTATCTTTGTAAGTTCACGTCTGATCTGGGTGTTGGAGTTGGTTACTAATGTGTTTAGGGTGATGGAGTCTGTGATACGACGCATGGGTTTGGTATCGACGCTCAGCACCTTGAGTATCCGAATGATGCGGCGACTCAGAACCTTGGAGCGACTTTTGTTGTCAAGAAGTTGAGTGGTTAAGGGACTTGATTTGCATGGAAGTGTTCATTTTGTGTATCTAGTATTGAGAATGGCGATGTACATAGCAATTTGACAGTTAAGGTTGAAGTGTCAATGGCCTCTATCCGATAACAACAAGCTTAACCTAAAGTCTAATAGCGCATGGTATTCCTTATTGGGTCTGGCTTCCAATTGCACGAAGCAGCCTCCATGCCGTTCTCACCCAACATTATCAGGCTCATAGACCGTGTTCACTGGACGAATTGGAATGCCGCAGTCGAGAACTTTTCTATCTCTCCCCCAATCATAGAGCCCGAAAGATAAAAGCTCACTATCTCAAGAAACATATACGTGATTGTTGACCAGTCGTCTTGTGCAAGATGTTTTCTATGCCGAGGTTGGTTGTGGAATGCGACATTCAATTCGCTGCTGGGTGAGTCAATTACGTAGTCTATCCCCTTTTTGCTCCAATGCGGTCAGAAATATCTGTTAGTAGCAGGTCACTGGACAAAATAATTCGGATCTTGTTAGTGCAAGATAACGATCTAATCTGCTCTATTATTTTCACTCTGCATCTGCGCTTTCTCCGCAAAGGACATTTTTCTGTACCCACGTCATTTGACTTGTCGGAACAGTGGTTGATCCGTTCCTTGGAGCCAGTGACAAGGTTTTCCCTTCATGCGAGTCTCAGAATTGCTTTGCTCCAACCCCACCATCCATCCATTCATTCAATCGATCAGTCACATTGTCACATCACTAGCACCATCGCCATCACGCACAAAAGTCCCAGCGTGTCTCACTATAACATTGACTCTACTCTTCATCAAATCCCTCCAAAAACCTTTGCCTTGCGACCGCTGAAATCACTGAACCAAAAGCCCCTCCAAATACCTTCATCATGCCACCACCAAAAGGAGGTGAAACCCTGGGCGGCATCCTCGTCAGTGGCACGCTCTACGCCATCGCTATGACAGGCATGATAAGCCTATTAGAGAAAACAGGCGACAAGAAAGATAGCAAAGAAGAGCCCAAGCAAGCAGAGCCGAACTCTTTGGAAAGACATGGCCTAATAAAGGAAAAAGGATATTACTATAAAAAGGTCATGGAGGATTTTTGTGTGAAAAACGAGATGATAAAGACTAAAGACCATTCAGCACCGAAACATGATTACACGATTTTAAAATTAACTGAGCAAGATCGCTTGCAAGCAGAGAGGATGCTAAAGCCTTGACTAGTTGCGCGACACAATATAATAATGCAACTTGATTTTGGATCGCTTTCGGATACCGCGGCTTTTATTTGTGTGTAAATGCCTCGACGAAATGATGTATGAGTGAAAATGAGAGCCAGTTCGACGCATTTGGATAGCAATGCGAAGCCTTAACAGTGGTCAATAGGCCATCGAGATGGCAGAGTTTGAGACGAAACCAGCTGGTATACCACGGGCTTTTCATCTTACAATATCAGGCTGGAACAGCTGACTTGATATACTTCGCTGATCTACACATAATGAACACGCACCTGATACTCTATTATCTGGTGTTTGACTTACTGTCACAGAACGATTTAAAAGAGAACAAAGAAACTGGCATTGTGTGTATCATGAACAGCCGAAACAAGAGCAAGAATGCTTAGCGACAGCAATAAAGATGGAAAATATCAGTCCCTAACCAATTCTCAACCTTCCAACTTACCATCCGACACCATCATGAACTGCAACATAAATCCCTATCTGCTAGGCCGACAGCTCCAGCGATTCCGCCAAGACAGTCCAAATGACACCAGGGCCATCTGGACCGAATACGACCTCTACTACTTTACCCTCTGTCCGCTCTCAGCTTCTGAAAAAGAAAGCGAGCAATATCCTCTCGAATGGCGATACGATACCGTGCGCTTACGATCCAGCCGTGCCGAATGGAGGTCTCTGATGGTGGAGCGACATCCTTATGATGATGCAATGCGAGAGTGGCTTCGAACTGGCGACAGCCCGTCATTGAGAAGTGGCGTCGAGAGAGGACCGCGAATGAGAAGGGGCTTTGGGGGCGGACCAAGCGGTTTTGGGGGAAGATGAAAGGTTGACCTTTTTCCACGTGAGGGATAAGTTTCCGTGATGGCCGATATGCTACCTGGAGTAAGGTCGGAGGCGGAGAGTATAGATAAATATGACTAGAGTTGATACATATATTGTGTATCATCTTCGAGTTATCTGTAGGGTCGGTTGAGATCAAGAGGATCATACAAACTAAAAGAATTCAGCAGCGTCTGTGGGTCTAGTTCCTAGCTAGTTAGCCAATTATAAGATTTCTCTTGATATCTTGGCTTATTAGCTCTTTCAACAACTACCGTAAGGTCCGTAGCCGCTGCTGCTCAATTTTGTGAGTTTTGTTTACTATTGGTAACGAGCTTGGTGACTGTATTGGTAAATAAATAAGTAATATTAGACAGGTAAAAGAAGTCTAAATGAATTTTAGATAACACGCTTAGCTATTTATTTTTAATATAATAAGTATCTTTTTTTTAAGAAATAATTAATTAAAAAATAAGGATAAAATAGAAAGAATTATTATATTTTAAGTTAACAGGACCGCGCTTTATAGTATATAAATAGCATGAAATTAACTATAACTCCTAATCATCGACTTCCTTCATTCACCAACCGGACCAAATACTCACCTAGCTCCTAGACAGGTAATCAAAGAGTCGTCCTAATCCACAGATAACTACACAAGGTACAATACACAGGTGGATAACCCATCCCATGTCGATATTCCCCCCATATCCAACTTCCCGCATATTGTTCGTGGAAGCCTTCCACTGTGCCACTTTGAAGTAACTCTGTAGGAACAGTTGACTGAACTTGAAATGAAGAGAAAGAATAAAATCATCGCGGTGTTTCCAAGCTAGCAATTCCACGATGTCGGCAGTACTGATAACGCTGATTGCGGTGTAGATGAATACGCCGCTTAGCAAAATGAAACAGAGAAAATATCGGCGGCGGAAAAGCTTAGAGTGTTGGGTAGACTGAGGCATGGTGCGCGGCGAGGAGGGTGGTGATGGAATAGTGGACAGCCAGGCATCTACGTCCATTGTGTCAGGGCTGGGGTAGGCTTCGGCTTTGTTGCCGTGTTGGCGGGGGTTTGAGTCTTTGAATGGTGACATTTTGAGTGGTGATGAAGTATTCCAGCGTGACGATACAAGCTTTGACAAATGAACTGTTTATATTGTTGATTGCGAAATGTAGGCGCTGATTGAAGCTGAAGTGTTGTTGTTTCTGGGAGCTGTTCTAATCAAAAATGGGGTTCATCTTATACTGGGCGGCACATAAACAGGCATAGCGTTCACCACCTTCCAAAGCCCTTTGACATGAACCCTCCTGTTCTAAACAACTCTATGTCATAGTGTATAGTTCTTTGCAGTTAAAAATAGGCACAATGTATTTCACGGGATGGCTGTAACGAACAATGAATTCCTTTAAGCGGTATATATCCGTGGTCGCGGAATTAATCCGCAGTCGTCGTTTGGATCTAAAAATACAACCCGCCAGAGCATTAATTGGAATCCCAGACCATAGGCTTATGGACAAAGGCTCATTCACAAGACCAAACCTGTAATATTAATCAATATATAATGAAGCTCTTTATAATAATCTTGATTCTTTCTTTATTTTTGTCCTTAATAGCTGTTTCTTAACAGTGAATTCCGTAATTCCTATCATGTGCCAAAATATGAAGTTCCTGGAACAACTTATTGAAGCGTTGGCTACTATGGGAGACTTGATTAATTAAGAGGGAATGGTTCTGTAACCTTAGAACAGCAATGAGTTTAAATTGGCGTTGGCCTATGAGTGAGATCGTAGGTGAGTCTCCACATTGTGTTCCTATACGATGTGAGCTAGAGCAGAGAAGTGCTGCTGAATCGGATTCCCTGCCATACCAGGTCCAGCAAGCCTGTTGCTGATGATGTCTAGTACATCTAAATAGTTCATATAGATGCCTAACTATTATCAGATAACTAGTAATTATGTCAAGGTACATAATAGTAGTGCGACCCATGCCTACAGGCCAGCAAAAGCCATTACTTGCTATAGGGTAGGATACATTCGCCTGGCAGTCAACTGTAAACTTGTCTTGCAGTTAGCGCACTGTTGTTCCCATCAAACGAAGTCAATTCAATCTGAGATAAGGAAGCGGTCTCTGCTAGCCCCGAAATTATATCGCAAGAGAGATTTACCGTGGTTGACTGTTGCCACGGAGCGATGTACCGAAAAGATTGCTTAATGCAATATCAGACGTTAACGTCGCTGAAAGTGGTTAGAGCATGCATTTACCAGGAAAAAAAGATACATTGCCTTCAAGACAGCCTACTGCAGGCACGAAAGTTTAAAATCGCACTAAGCCCTACAATGCGCTTAGTTCTAGTCTAAGCCTGGACAGGCTAGACCGTTAGCCCTCAGCTCAGTTACCCCAAAACACTCCACAAGGCTGCAGCTAGGCAAGAATAATCCCCATGAAGTTCAAAGCGGGGTAACGTAGAGAACAAGCCGACATTGAATTGCTTACGGCTGAGACGAGCTGCGATCAGTTCATGAGGACAAAATAAGCTCTGGTTTTGACACAATAGCTTAAATTGGAACCTTGACATACGTACAAGGAACTAAAATGTTGCTTCGAACGCTTCTCACCTTCTTCCTATTTGGGTCTCTTATGACTTTCTCTGGCTAAAAAGGAGCCATCAAGCATTTCTGAGGCTTCGTAAGGAGTCTTGAGTCTTAGGTCTAGTTGCTTTAAAGAGGGCCAATTAAGTAGCAGGCAGAGTGTTGTATCTTTCTACCCTTGCTTGCCGTTTAAACTGGTGTACACATTAGTGTTGTGTAGTGTCTAAATAATACACGCTTAGTAAATGCCATTTATACTTGGGCTGTTTACTCTGTTTCTAACTAGGCCTTAGTCGGTCTTACCATGGTCTATTTAGACTTTTGGGGAATTGTTGGTTTCTTAATACTGTGAGTGAAAGGAATAGGTGTAGGGTAGTTGAGTTAAACTGGGGTAGGATTCTTATTAATAAAGATAAATTAATAGATTTATTTCTCATATGACCCTGTTTCCCAGTAGGTGTTACTATTTAATTAAACAATAAAGTAATGAAGCCTACTCGCTTAAAGTTTCCGTCTTGTTCGTGTCGGAATTCCATCCTGGCTAATGGACATTTCTCACCACGAGTAGTCACAGTTAAACATTGGTATGGCCAACAGGAAGCAAGTTTATAGGCAGGTTGGCCTGAATATATTATATGTCGAATCTACCTACGCCATATAATGCCGTGAAAATTGCATCATTGGTGCTTGTCGACTTGTCGCGGGGTATATTTATATAGCGCTCTCTTACGTCTTAGTGTAAAAACACCAGATAACAAGTTTGAAGCGGGCAATTCGCTGAATTGAGTGATCAACTCGAGGGTTCACGTTGTTACTAATGCCTGATATCCCTGGTTTATAAGAAGTGAATTAGAGTCATACTCGTTGACAACTCCTGTTATGGAATATTGGATTGATTCCGAAACGCGTTTAGAAAGTGCTGTCGCGACTGGCGATAGTCAAGAAAGAAAATGGCGACGAACTGACCGCTTCTTCGTGGCTCTCGCTTGTTGTCCTTAGACACGTATCAGTGCATGAAAGTGGATGTGGGGACGATAATGATTGGAGGCCAAGTGCGCCATGTGGTGATAGTGGGGGGCTTGAACTTGATACCCGAGATGCCAACGGGCATCAACCTCAAAATCATCTCCTTTGGCTTTCTCCCTCAACATAATTCTTCCAACTTATCGCGAGTTCATTCTTCACAGTCTGCGAGCATGGAAAGTTCGCCCCGGCTGCCCCTCCAACGGCGGCACGACCTCGCTGTTGTAAAGCAACAACTCGTCGTCGTTGTCTCCGTCGCATCAACCCTCTTCGTCCTATGTCCAGAATGGCTACAGTTCTACAGGAATCTCGCTGTCATTCCTCTGCTTGCTTGGCTCACGGCCAAGGGCTTTGACCTGGTCATCATGCTGAATGATAAATGGGATAATGCCCCAGCCATGGTCAAGTACTTTGTTCCTATCGACTTTCCCCAGATTACGCCTCCCTTTGAGAAGATGAGAAGTTTGGGGCATAAACAGTTGGCAGTTGCGAGGACAAAGTTTCGGCATTTGTCGTCGGAGGTGAGGGCCGTCGTTTTGATGGTGGTGAATTGGGTCTTGGCTCAGATTAGTGGTGGTGAGTCAGTTTAAGCATCAAAGCAGGGTCAGAATCTAATATATGCCTTTAGGTCAACCAGCAATCGAGTCGCCAGTTTCTGGAGAGAAGAAAGCGAAACCTGCGCCGAAACCAGATGAATGGGTGGCGGTCCTAGTCACAACACCGCTTATCAACGATGACGCCGGCATCGATTTCGGTACGAACACCATTGTCGAAATTGGTGAAGCGATTACCTGGGACCATACTCAGACAGCATCTCTTCCGGCCATTCTCCCACCGTCCACGTTCCAGGTTCAAATGACAGTTTGTCTGATTCCTAAGAGCATATGGTATTCTCGCAAGACCGTCTTGGAAAAGTTCACAACAGGGCTCTATTGGAACCACCAGACAGGACAGTCGGCATGTCAAGGAGAACAATGGGATGAGGATAGAATTAGAAGTATCTCGAAAGTACAATTCATCGGACACGTGGAAAAGCACAGCAACATTGATAAGGTCAACAAATGTAAGTCATCTATACCTCTACGCTGCTGAAAATATCCTGACCGCCTAAATACAGGCTTCCAGTCCCTGCGTGAAGGATGGGACGATATCAACATTTACTGGAGTGACATTGACTTTGCCATCATTCTCGCTTTTCTCCTCGTGAGTACGTCCTCAACCGAGATATGTAAGAAGCTATTCGATCAATTCTCCACCCTGAGAGTCGAAAAGGCCAGTAGGAACAAAGAACTCAACCGCACACGCTTGGGTGCTGGCGCAGCTGTCTTGACACTTTTGACGGGAGGATTAGCTGCTCCTATCACGATACCGATGATGATGGGCGCCGAGATGACAACCTCTACACATGATCGGTATTTATGGAGCGAGAGGATGAGAATGTGCAAGGAGCTTTTGGGGAGATATAACAAATTGGAGGCCATTATTGAGGTGGAAGAGATAAAGGCTCCGAGTGCTATTGATCCGACGCCTTTTCTTTCGCCCAAGACTATGGAGTCAAGTTGGTTTGTTGATGATACTTGGTGATAGGAGGTTCATGGCATTTTCAGGCGTTATGGGTGGAGAAGCATAGAGATACAGATAAAGATACAGAGATTAAGCGTTTAGATTGTTCATACATTTCTTTCAAGTCTCCATTGTTGAGGCACAGATGAAATCAATTAGAGATTTTGAGTCTTTTGAACGGACGATGGCTTGGTGTGCATAGTAAGTGGCAAGATGGCTAAAGGAACATCATCGAATGCTGCCCGTCTTCACTTAACGCCATGCTGCTTTAAATTGAGAGCGAGATGAATTAATGGAAGCGTTACGACTGTCCCTAGTTCTTCGTGCGACGCCTAACCTCGCCGAGGCTAGGTACCTTTGTACAAGTGTGTAGTCATGATTATAGCAGGTACTCATATTATAGTATGTGTAAGACTTGCGATAAAACCAGCCTCTATTACAAGTTATGAGATCTATTCTATCAAGTACCAAGACAATTTCCAGGAGAAGACAAAAGAAAAAAGGAAAAACCACAAACAAATTAGTAATCCGTTCAGTCAAGGAGATCCGCCACTCTAGCAGTAAACCCAAGTTTACACCCAGCCACTCAATCCAACTTAATCTTGGCTTCCCACATCAACGAACCATTGCCCATACTCTATCGCTTGCCAAAGAAAGTGTCTTCTGACACATCACTTTGAGCGCTGATGCACCATCTCATCAGCGTTCCGGTCTTCGAATTGCGGCTGCAAGTTGAACCCAGCCCTATAAGCAGCTGCAAGAATTAGCAAGGTAATCCATGGAGAGTCCAGGAAACCTACGAGGAGCCTGATAGTAGAAGAAGAAGTTTCCGATGTGCTGCTCACTATCAACAGCAATGTAACCCATGTCAAGAGTTGGGTCTGTCCTGGTGTAGCTGCAGCATGTTAGCCAAGTTCGTGACACTCTAATCAGATACATACGTGGTTGCATGAATTTGGCCGGAGCCATGTTGTTCAAGTGCCTCGTTGTCAATGACGAGAGTCTCATTTCTCTTGTTGTCGCTGAACTTATCGTTGCCCATCACACCAGTGCCGGTTTCTCTCGCAACCTCGATAGCGACTTGGATGCTCCCCAAGGCCATGATACTCTCAGTATCACTGATACCAGAGTCGTCATCCGCCTGATATGCTGCGTTCATGTTAGTCATGTGATGGATGAGTGTCGTGGTAGACTTACCGGGATGTCTAATGTCTCGAAAGAATGGCTTGTAACACTCGGACGAACTTTTCGAAAGCTCGCGATGGCAGTACGAAATGACTTGATTGTATTCTTTGGCATTGAGTGTTGCACTAGCAATGTACCTCTTTGGAATGATTACATTGTCGAAAGGCTTGCCGTCGATGTAGATGGAGATGATGATGGTGTCTTCGCCGCAGAAGAACCTGAATATAGATGAGATCCTGATGCGAATGGCATAAGGCTTGCCAGCTTCAGACTTGATGTGGCATTTATTTTGCTCAATGCCCTGGTGTCCAGTTGCGTCAATGAGGGGAGGGAAATACTCGGGCATGGGTATGTACTCTTTGGCTGGCTTACCATCCACAATAATGGAGATGTTCAAGCCAGGGATAGAGGGAAGGACTGCCATTGAGGGAAGTAGGAGAGAGTGTGAGAGGAAGAGGTATTGAACGGGAAAGGGATCTTGAGTAGAAGTGGATGAGTGCAAAGACTGGTAAAGACTCCGCGTCAATAGCCAGGGGAGGACAGGAAGAGGGAAACTGGTGAGTAGACTGATGTCTAAGTCCAGCGGTTTCTGGAAAGGGCAAGTTTCTAGAAGGGATGGAAGAACCTTAAGAGACAGATCGGCTAGCTCAGTCTCACGGGGCTGAGAGAGCCGTTACGTCAGATACCATCCCCTGGTCCATTTAGCTTCCCTGCACGGAACATGTTTAGAAGCTTGGAAAATGTGAAAAAGCAGTATTTTGTTCAGTATTTCCAGTTATCACAGATTCTTGGCAAAAGCGAGTGCATTCATTGGAGGAAAGGGTACTTTGTGGCTTGCTCAGTGGTTTCGGTAGCAGTTGAAGAACGAGAAAAACGGCCTTGGCGGAACCATTGAATGCAGTAAAATGTAGATTGCAGAGTCATGTTTAAGCTTGTGATTGGCTGTCCTAGAGGGAACGAAGAAGTGGCTTGCAGCAGACAGGGATAGAGTCAAAGCACGGATTTGTGTGAAGGAAGCGATGTTCGTTGTCTTACTTGTCAGATCTTGTCATGATCGCAGGTGAACTCAGAGCCACAAGCAAATTTGTGTGCACCTCTTTGGATGGTGTTGATGAAGTCTTTTCTATCCTGTTGAGTGGTTGTGAACTTGGTGTTATGACAACGACAGCCATCATAGGGAAGCATGCTCCGTTTCAATCAACTAAGCCGCCAAATGCAATATGCTCCCAGAGAGTGTTACAAAAATAGACTAGGACCGTTGGTTAGGCGCTAGCACATCAGTAAACGTGTTTCTCACGTTCTCATCTTGACGTACTGTGAGTAGAAGTACATCTATGTACTGTATGCCCTTGAAATATGGTCATCAGCCAATTACATTGACTTCCACACTCTACAAGACGGTAACTGTGTGCAATCTACAGTGCGGCAATAACAGTGCACCAAAATTGATAGATCAGAAATGGCCGGGCGGACAACAGTCAACATATTATGGCGGCCTCGCTTAGCTCAACAAAAGCAACCACAATAGCAAGCAGTCCCTAAATCTTCCGCTATGAATAATTTGGCTGAAGGACCCTGAAAACCAGCCAGCCAGTACTGTCAGAGAGCTTGGTTGCACAGACCTTGCCAAGGGCAAAAGTGTCAAAAGCGCAATTATTGTCAACAGAGCCGTTTAGGAGGGAATAAATGCGGCTGAATTTGCGGAAAAAGAACGCTACGTTATTTGAATGAGTAGCTTAAAACGGAGTAGAATACAGGATGAGAAAACTTCGTTCTTGGTTACGTTCTCTATAAACTTTAAGCGCCCCATCGAAAGCGTCTCCCACATCATCTCGATTAGTGCTCAGATATTAACTTGGCTTGCCACAACACTGCATACTAACACGCTTATGGCTGGTTCGGTAAATTAAGCGCCATGCGACCCTTACTTATTTGAGATAAGTCCAAATCGCAATAGTAGTAGTGGCAAGTTCTAGTTATTCTGCATCTCTTTGTTCTCAACAGTAACGCGGGTTCTCTCCATTTTCCGCACCTACCTATGATGTTTCATGTATCGCAGGCTTAGAGATAAATGCCACGCCTAAAGAATATCCATTGAATCAATCACTCAATTGAATGACTAGCTTCCCCTTTCTTCAATTCCCATGACTTTGCATCATCCGCTGAAAGAGGACCATGGTCTTTGCCAAGCGCTAAGCTCTTTGTAGCGTCGGCACGCGGCTACTCCGTCAATGATTGTATTAATAGATTCAACCAAGAGTTCTTTGTGCCAAGGTGACGAAAATAGCCTGTCTGACAATGGTGCAACTCAATGATAGACCATCCAAGTCTTTGTTCCAGCACGTAACATTACGCTGTACCTCGATTAAACATCGTGGATTCTGCTGATAAGGTCTGGTACGATACCAAAGACTTTATCATTGAATTTATAACTCGCATTGTTTCCCCGCCGTCTCTCGTTTTAAATCCAATCATCACAAGCGGGCAGTTATCCCAGTCACATTAACCAGCCATTTTACAGATTCAATATCCCCCTATATCTACCCTAGCAAAATGTATATTTCTAATCAGCCAATTTCCCCACTAACTCTGAGCCCTGAAACTCTCCATTCCGCCCCAGAAAGCTTTAGTGGTCGCCAAGCGGAATCTGACATCAATCCGGAACTCAACGCCAATAGCGTCCCCCCATCATCGCCACGACGCCAGCTCATCAACCGCTATTGGAAAGCAGTATTCACATTGACAATAATCCTCTTCATATTCGCCCCTACACGCTTCAACAGCCCAGCAAAACTCGATGAGGTTGTCGTCCTTCAAATGGCCCAGCGCATGAACAACCTTGCCGTTCCATGTCCCAAGGTTGTGTCACTGAATATCCACGACGATCCCCCTATTAATCAGCACACCGTTGTGACACTTGCCAAGTCTGAGAAGTTACCTCAGGAGTATTTACGACAAGGCCACGCACTATACTGCAATCTGATGAACCCGGATTTCCCCTGGCCCAACGACTTTCGTTACATCTACGCACTGCCCGAGGACATTGTCAGATACCTTTTGCTGGAGACCAATACTTCGGTGTATGATGAACCTATCGTTGCCCCACTCTTTGAGCGAAGTAGACGCATTGTGCTTGTTGAAAAGGAAAGGAGGCGTAGATTGGCGAGGATCATTGAACGCAAGATTGAGGAATTGTATATTCAAAAAGGCTTTGACTTGATGAAGAGGGAAGTGAAGAAGAAGCAGTAGATGGGAATATCTGCTTGTATGACGGCCTTGGTTGAGTAAATTTTTTCGTCGGTTGGATTAGAACTACATGAGAAGATGATGGTTAGGGTTGAATGTAAAGAAAGAGTAAAACTAACTGTAGAATTATAAACTGTAGACTTAGTATGATGTATGCTCTTTTCAATATCCAGGAACGCTATACTTAAGTTTAGTTCTTGGAAAGATTATACACCTCCTACCGCTTTATGAATTGTGCATCAAGACAAAACGATTTCGCAGTTAAAGAGTTGGTGGAATTTAACGTAAGGTCAGGCGTGTCTGTTAAATCTTCAAGTAAAGCAAATAAACTTCACCACTAGACAAAGAGAGTCATGCAAGCCACAGATGTGAATGTATAAGACCAAAGGACCCCCTTTGTCAAACACACCACTTCAATTCACCTGCTTGACGTAAATATAATGTATTTAAAAGGCGACAAAGACTCATTTACAACAGTTTATCGTATATGAATTACAAATCGAAGGGTGTTGTAACTCAATCTCTCCCACTACCTCAACACCAACACATCTTGCTCATCTGAAATAATACCCAATCATGCCTTATAACTCGGAGAAGAACATTCGTCTTCGCGCTCGACAGCTACAACTTCTCTACGTGCTGCACAAAGATGTCACAGAGCTCCACGCAGACCAAATTACCACTGAAGACATTGCCTTAGCCAATGCGCTTGAACCCTGCTGGACGCATAGCCTCGCCTCACCCAAATTTGTACTCAACTATCCTTGGGAATGGGTTACGAAGAAGGGATCTCTCGCTGCTGTGCTTCGTAGCTTCCGTGTGAAGGCCAAGAAGCTGCTCGGTGCTCAGCTGCTGCTTGACGAATCGGATATCGAGACGTGAACAGACATAAACAGACATGAATTATTTTCAGAAGGAAGAACAGCACAATATCCTGATGAGTCAAACTGGGATTCGACATAAGAAGAACTTTGATGACATGATCGGAGGGCAGAAGTGTAAGTCTTTCCTCTATTCAAATGAGCTCAACCAAGTCTCCGCACGGATCTCAACTAACCAGTTCAGAGGTCGTGATTGATATATTTCCAGTCAATAGACTAAGAATATTGAGGGTAGAGTTCAAGGCTGGTCAGCATACAGAGGTGGCCTTGAAAGGCCATGGAATCAATTGGCGCTAAAGAATATACGTGCATTGCTTACGCTAGAACTAGGTAGGTGTAATGACAGAATCTAAGCTATTTACCCCTTCCTGCTAACAGTCAATTCGGAATCATACATTGCAGCAAGGGAACCTCTGGATGGGGAGGCACAGAGCCAAGATGCATACTCTACGTAGCCCAGACAAGCAATGAAATGTTGAGTTAAGTGTGCTGGTGATATCACCACAGCCTGTATCTCTATGACATTCTGTTATCCAAAAAGTCAGCAAACTGGCCATCACTGGACAAAGCACAACATCTGAGTCCCTCGAATTGAGATACAAGTGACAAGGAGGTGCCACTTGACGAGTTGACTGTAGTCTCTGCGCACTTCCCCGCATCTGTGAGATCCAGCCCAGCTTTTGTCTCCAACCAATCACTACCCCAGAAACAAGCAAGGATGATATCCCTCATCCATCCTCATCATCATCAATCCCTACTTAACTCCCCGCACATTATCAGTCATGCGCCTCGTCAACACCGAAACCATCCAACTTGAGTTCCTCGCCGACGACAATGTGCCCGACTACGCAATCCTCTCCCATACTTGGGAACAGGAAGAGGTCCTCTTCCACGACATGGGACGTGACAGCGCCAAGTTGAAGAAGGGCTACGCTAAGCTCGAGAGCTGCTGTCGCGTAGCGCGAGAGAATGGGTTTGAGTATATCTGGGACGATACCTGCTGTATCGACAAGACGAGTAGTGCAGAATTGAGTGAAGCGATTAATTCGATGTATCGGTATTATCAAGAGGCTAGCATATGCTATGTATACCTCGCGGATATTTCTGACGCCTCTGAAATCCCCAATAGCAGATGGTTTACCAGAGGATGGACGCTCCAAGAGCTCATTGCACCAAGCTCAATGATATTTTTCGACAGACAGTGGCGTGAGTTGGGTACCAAGACAAGCTTGGTTCAGGTACTATCGCAGAGAACAAGCATACCAGAATCTATTCTCTGCGACAGCGAAGAGCTGGAGACGACCAGCATCGCACAGAGAATGTCATGGGCAGCCGATAGAGTCACAACCCGAAAAGAAGATGGTGCATATTCCCTCATGGGTATCTTTGGGATCAACATGCCTCTCCTCTACGGCGAGGGTGACAAGGCCTTCTATCGTCTCCAAGAGGAGATCATGCGCGTATCAGATGATCACAGCCTCTTTGCTTGGGAAGCTGCCGCTTCTCGCGGGGGGTTACTAGCCCCAACACCAGCTGCGTTCAAGGACTCGGGCGATATCATCCCATGGAATCCATTCACACCGTATAATAGTCCATTCACGATCACTAACAAAGGTGTCCATATGGAGGCACCGTTTATTGCGCAGGACGTTTCGGGTAGGGGCCTTTGTGTTTTACATTGTACAAGGATTGGGACGAGGGATAGGTTGATCGCCGTCCATTTGAGGGATGTTTATTTGACGATGGAGCATTTTGAGAGATGTAGGGCTGATGAGTTGGAGTGGATTGACATGAACAGCTTCAATCTCACACAGTACCCTGTGAGGTCTCTGTGTATACGGCTCCACCTCCCATCGATCCGCCGCAAAGCAGGACAAAAGGAAGAACAGGTTGATGAACTATTAGATGCCAGTACAGCCGCTGCGCGCATTGTCCTGCCATCGCTTTCAGAGGCTGCTTTAGTAGGCGATTCTGGGTCCGTCTGGTACCTACTGACTCAACCCCCATCGTATACCAAGGACGACCAGGCTCGTACAGCAATCTGTCTGGCTGCTCGAGGTGGCCATGAGCGCCTCGTTAGCCAGCTGTTGGCGAGAAGGGACACATCTGCTCTCATCACTGATATTGAAGATCGAACTGCTCTTTCCCATGCTGCAGAATGCGGTCAGGAAGCCACTGTCAGATTTATCTTGTCCACCGCCAGAATTCATCCTGACACAAAGGATGTGCATGGACTTACAGCGCTATGGTATGCAGTCTATCACAGACACACGACCTGCGCAAAACTTCTTCTCCAGAAAGGTTTGGTGTCTGGCAATGTTGGAGGTAGGGATAACACCCAAACTGCTCTTTGGCACGCTGTCTCGGCCGGCGATCTGGACCTCGTGAGCCTGCTCCTACAGAACAAAGCGCTCCAATCCGTGGCAGGTGAACCAGTCCTCTGCGCAGCGGTATCACAGCAACACACCGCCATAACCGAACTCCTCTTCCAGTACGGCGCCGACCCCAATGAGCGAGATACAAAACGTCGATCCCCGCTGCACATCGCATGCAGACAGGATAATCACGAGATAGTAGCTCTCCTGATGAGATATGGCGCCAACGCTGGCATGCTCGACACTGGGGGCAAAACGGAACTGGCGTTTGCAACCCTGAGGGGTAATGTAGCTCTGGTCAAGGTGTTGTTGGAGAATGGGGCTAATCCGAGGGCCAAGTGTGCGAATGGGAAGACGGCGGCGGCTTATGCGACGGGGCAGGAGATGAAGAGCTTGATTGGGAATCAGAGATGGTATAAGACTTTGCTGGATAGGACGAGTACGAATCGGTCGGCGTTGTCGTGATGGCGGTATGTTCGTGCGTAGGGAACGAAGCGGAGGCATCTTGGGGATATCTTACCTGTATGTTGGAGCCATCGTCAGTATACTCAAGAGCCAACATGGAGTCTTTACCTGAAAGAAATAGGAGAGGAATTGCCATTTTAAACTGCCCAAGACTGCGAACAGCTTCTCAGTAGACTGAGTCGCTTTGCAGATGTAGTCTTGGCTCTTGTGATGGAACGGGTCCTCAGAGGGATGTAAGTAGCTGATGATTGCGGCCGACCTCGATGAATACTGCCAGAAGCGACACCCAAGGGGATCAAATGGGCGGGATGAGTGCCCAGCCCGATCAAGCCCGCTTGTACACCGACTTGGCCCAGGGTCCCGAGAGACTGTGATGTCCTCAGTCTAAGATCAAATCGTCAAAGATCATGGACCGTGACGAACACAAGATTAGGTCCTGCGGCTGCGACACTGAAAAGGTGCGCCGGGCCCTCTGCGCAGGCTTGTTCCGCAACGCCGCTCGCAAGGATCCCAGGAAGACTGGTACAGTTTCAATTCGACTGTCGAGATGTTTGAGCAAGGTGAGAAGAGTGTACTTGCGCAATCCTCGGATGGAGTTTCATTCTTGCTGTCTCGGGGCAGAGCTCGGGTGTCGGGTCGTATCTCTGTTAAGCCCGTTGCTCCTAGCTGGTTCCTCCACGTCCTCGTCGTCAGTGTCCCTAGATCTGTCCTTACCGGAAATGCAAGACTCTCTATTTTCTCGAGGAGCGCTAATAAGAGGTTGCAAGTTCTACGTGCATCACGCGCCGTACCTCGTCGCTATTGACTGTGCCTTGCGCTTCAGTATCCTCTCCATGCCGTGGACATCGCCTCGACCTCTTCACGTCAAGCGCTAAGCGGGAGAGGTTACTTTACCCACTGCAGTAGTGGGAGACGTTTCGGGGGAAACGATGGCATGAGGGAACGCTCTGTATGGTCTGCTTGTCTCGAAACTTGGGGCCAAGAAGCGGTCCTTTCGATCGGTGGGTGTGCGATGGAGTTGGCTGCGCATGGAGATGGAACCACTCAAGAGTGTGTACTGGAAGTCTCGTCGTAAAAGGCATGAAGGGTAGAGAATTTCAGTGAAACAGAGATGAATGTACCGTCGTCGTTGTTGTGAAGGGAAAGGAAAACGCATGGCTACGTCAGTAGGTCTGCGAAACACGTTCCGCAGCGTGACATCCTCAACCTCGAATCATTTGACGCCCGACCAACATCTACTTGAACGAGATGCGTGCCTCTATCGTACCTTCGTCACAGTATGAAGTGATTTATCGCACGACACAACCGGCCATGGTCATGAGCGCTGTGTGCTGTGGGTGGTGGTGCTGGTGCATCCGACAGGTGACAACTACGAGCAACACTTCACCATTTCACCATTTCACTCAAAACTTTGGTCTGGCCTCAGCACTGATTGATCCTGGGCTACGGAGAATCACATCTCATTAATAGACTGTTCCGAGACTATTCCTGACTGCCAACTATGTTTGCCCTGCCCAATAAACAACCTTGCGACGAAAACCCCCGAGTTGTGACCGTTATTTCCCGCTGTCCTTGTCATGGTAATCTTGCTTATTGGCTCATGGTCACGGTTTGATGACTATTCTGGTAGGTTGGCAAAGTGTTAGGACCCACGTCATCAACGTCCAGAGGCATCCTGTAGTGACTTACGGCTATAGGCGAGGTTTGTTGGGTCTACTTCTCGACTTGCTCAGCGCTGGGAGCCTTGTCCTTTTCGGCCTGGAGCTCCGCCTTGAGCTCTGCGTTGAGCTCGAGTTGCTTTGTCAGCTCCTCCTCGGCGCAACGCCAAAAGTCAAAAAAGCGCTGTTGGCGCTCCTCGGACAGCTCAAGTTTCTTCTTGAGGTCTTCGTGATCAAGGGCGAGCTGCCCGTGTTTTTCGGTGAGGTCATCGTTCAGGTCGTTCACGAATTTATTTTCACCCTCCAGCTTCGCGACCCTCTCGCGAAGGCGGTTGACTTCCTGCTGGGTAACTGGGAGTTGAACGGACATGGTGGCAGTGGTGAGAAGTTGAGAAGATGGACTTTTGCGAGAAGGTCGTGGTTGGTGTGTGTTGTGAGAATGATGGAAAAGAAAATGTCTTGAGTGTGGAAGATGGAAGAAGAGAAAAGGTGGGAATTTGGCTGAGGGTTATGGGGTCTGGGTATTCGCGAGTTCTGGCCGGCACTGTCAGAATCAGATTGGATTCGTTAGCGAGCTTTGACACTGTCAGGACGTGTGTTCAGCTCCAGTAGACTCGTTCACTAAAGCTGAGCACTCAATCCACTAAGATTACCAGGGTGATACTCTTCAAAGAGAGGGTCTGGTCTCACGAAAGAGGGTGAAAACGAAGCTGTTGCACTCCTTGATGACAACCCGTGCCAGCAAACATGCTCATCTGCCGGCCACGGTTGTACAACTTTGAGAAGAATGCCTCTTTGCAAACCAACTTGCTCCCAGATTTCGTTGCATTCTGTTCAGACTTTCTTTCTTGATATTATCGAGAATCGCTTGTTCAGTGCCACCAGGAACGGAATAAGGTGGTGTCGAGACTAAACAAGCCGGACGTCTTCTCAGTGATATGGCCCTCAGCAGCTGCAAAACAAGCACCTGCGTGGTGAACAAAGGGTCATGTGTTCACCTGAACCTTGACTTTGGCCAGCCATCTCTCGTTTTCCTCTGCCACCGCCAACATGACTGACTCTGATGACCAAGCAGTATCCCCCCGCCGAAGCGAATCCAAACATCGAGACGACCTTCACCGACGACCACGACGACATCATCTCCTTTCCCGATATCCCTCCGATCGCCCGCAATACTGCAAGAACCCCAGTGCCAATACAAATGCCTCGAAAGTGTCCGAAGAAGCCCTTAGGGCATCATCCAACACCAGGTTCGCCAGTAGCGCTTCCCGTCAGCGAGGTTATGCTGTGTTCCTGGGGTACTTTCGCTGCTTCATTTGCATCAAGTTTGCTTTCGGATCGAGTTACTCTACAAAGATTCACAGAATATTCTCTATCCCGTGGCAAATTCTACCACTAGTCCCCCAGAGACCAATCTATGTGCTTCTCAATACATCATTTGGCGATCCATCTATATGTAGCGACTCTCAAATCCTGGGCTTGGAAGTAGTCGTCGATCGCGGGGGCACTGTGAACGAACATGCTTTTCTTATTGCCCTTATCAAAGGCGTTAGTAGTGTTTCAAGCCATAGCATAGAATAGCTCAAGGCTTAGTCGGCAATCGATGTCCTGGTATGTATTAGAATTCCCTTCTTGACCCAAGACAGGCTCGGGGAAGATGCCAACGGGTCCAGAAAGATCAATCCTTATCTACTCCAATCATCTCCACCATTATCTTGACTGGAAAGGCCCTATTACGACGCTCATGGTGCACATGCCAATTCTCAAACATGAAAAGAAACCACAAGCTACCGAGCGACTCAAGGTTGCTTCTTAGATAGGTCGTTGAGCTGTGTCGACGTGAATGATTCGAGGTGTCTCATCAACAAAAGAAGATGTCCAGGATAACAGCCTAACCATTCGATCAACAGTTGAGAGTTCGGCTCGGTGAAACCGCTCAAACTGTTTATGATGTCTCATGAGGAAAATACACTCACGTTGGTATTGTTGACAGCTGATCTTAATTGTCATGCCAGTCGTGTCATTTTTGGGTGAACAGCAGCTGGCGCTCTACAGAGCATTGAGTTACAGGGCCCTTTAGTGGATTCACTGATGGTCGTTCTCTGAAGCATCAGGATTGGCTTAGCGCTTGGCGATTGACCAACCGTTTCCCATCTTGATTGCTTGGCAGACCTCGCACCTTGATTTTGCAATTCTCAAAAAGCAAGCGATAAATAATGAGTCGGTCCAATTTCCAGTTCCACCTAAGTCAGCGTAGTTTGACTACCAGCGTCTTTCCAGATGCGTTCTCTCTCAATTGATCTGAATAATGAAACGACTGCTGACCCGCTTTGGGTGAAGCCCGTCTTGGGTTGATTCTAGACTTGTCGCTCCGCAATTCGGAGCGCTTCGTGGCAAACCTTGCTTCACACCATCTTCATTGATCCGCCCTAGCCGAGGTCGTCTTGCATGCCATTTTGATTCCTGTTCCTGAAGCTAAACCATTTTGCAAAATGGACTACACATAGCGCATAAAGCTTATAATAACTACATTCAATTAAGTCTTGAGAGATCCTTAAGGCCCCCAAAGTCCCAGGAAGAGAACATGCTTGGGCTTGCACGCACATAATTACCTCAAATTGGCAGACGCAGGGCTGGCGACCAAGTCAGGATGTCGCGTTTCGAGCCTGTCCCGATTCATCGGCACGGAGGTTCAATTGTCCATCACTTAAGAGTTTTCGAGAGGTCTTTACATGAGGGCGTCACCTAGTAGCGGTTGGGTGCTGGTGTTGGAGTAGACTACCATGCACTGGACTACTGCGAGAAGACAGTGATCATCTTCCATGAGACCATCGACTACTCTTGGACATTTCCAGCCAATGCAATAACCTTGGACAGAAACCTAAGAGCCAACAAGTGAGCTTCCTCGTAAACAGACCTCTTTGTCAATAGACCTCATGCCGCGTCCGCCGTTCTGACCTCGCCCTTCGAACCCCTGATAAAATACACAGAAAAGCCCGGATCGACCTTCACGCAACCTCCCTCCTTAGGCATTCCCAGCCAAACGCCACCTTGGCATTTCTTTTGGAATGCTCGATCACAATTGGCCCAGTGGATGGTTTGTCCGATACCCTTGATTTCGTCAGTGCTTTCTTCTTTCGCGGCTGCGGCAAAGGCTTCTTGGTTAAATGGTTGAACCTCCTGTCGATGACCGTTAGCTTCACTATGTACCAATGATCGCAGAATAGTTCTTGCCATGGCTTGTTTCTGATGCTCTTATGGTGCACGCCTGCTTTAGAGTAATAGCTAGTAGAAGGCATCAGAGTTTTCAAGGTTCAATCTCCGCACCTACGGCGCGTGACCGATCACGTGATTCATGATGCCATGTCGATCAAGTATCAGGTAAATTTCCGTCGAACTGGTACCTGATGAATTGTAGAGTTTTACTTTGTTGAGTTAAGTGAGTAGCCTAACCAAGTTTTGTCTGTTATACCTAACTGAAGTGTGTAAATATTTAGCGATGCCTACCTCGCGGTCCAAGTATCAACTTAGTCCTCCATGAGCTGGAGGCTAAACATATGGCTCGTGATCCCACTCTTCCAATTCCTTTGAATGACAATTCCAGTACTTTTCCGGATGCTGCTGTGCTTTAAGCCACATATCCCGCAGACTGATACCCTCCCAGCGAGCGGCGTAGAACCAAGAGCTAAGCGACCCTACTTCCACCTTCATGCGACCTTGGTATGTCTCCCCGTCGACAACAGTATCTTCTTCTGAACCGTCCCAGTCTGCATCATATGCCCAAACCCAGTAAGGGCCATACCAGGCAGTTCCATTTGAGTTGAGTTTCTCCGAAGCGAATTCGAAAGGTATGACAATAAAGGTATTTCGCAAAATTCCAGGAGACAGGGTATCGTTGTAGTTCTTCCTCTGCTTCTTCCTCATCTTCTTCATCTTCTGTCTATCCTCTTGAGTATTGGATCGGTTTTCTGTGATATACTGTTTAAAGTGTCTATTGAATAGTTAGTGAATTCAACGTCAGTACTGTGATATCTTCACTTACTTGCGAAGATCATCATCTTCAGCCATGTCTTCATTGGGAGAAAATATAGGCCAATTTTCAGTTTCAAGCCTATGCAATGTCCTTCTGTTGACTTCCCCTTGGCAATGGATGAACCGCCAGCTGCTTCCGAGTGGTGGCCATGTGATCGTAATCTGAGTCCAAACTGACTTCCAATTCCAGTGGGTCTTGTACACTTCTCTAGATCTGTAGTGGACAAACCCAAATTGTTCATCAGTCTGTAGAATATGTTGTATCCATGGAGGCGGGGCAGGCGAAACCTGCTTCCAGACCCCTGCCAGAATATCCTTGTAGTCCTCCGGTTTCTGTTGGAGTTCTAGGATTTCCTCGATCTTGCGCCGCTCGGTTTCGCTAAGTTTTTTCCGCTCATTTGCGTTCTCAACCATAAGTTTCAACTCATCTATGAGTCGTTGCATGAGATCTGGATCTTTATCTCTCCACCCCATCTTCTCGTCCTCTGAAAGACTCTCGATAGCAGGAATCATCCACTTGGCATTCCTTCGAGCCCGCTTGAGGACATTATCCCGCACAAGCTCTCTGGCCCGTTCAGCAGGGGTTTGGAGCTCCTCTTCTCGAAGGCGTGCTTCGTAGATCTCTTGCAGTGAAGTACTGTCTCCATCGACATAACAAACATCGCAGTAAACTAACTTCAAGGCGTCCAACTCATAAGGCACCATAGATTGATCGAATTTCTCGACCTGATCGACCAATATCGAACTGCGAGATGCAACGTCGTTAGTTATGCGTCGTACCATGGTGCTATCGTCAATGGGCCAGTTGGCTCGGCCAAGCACGATGTTCTTCAATTCTTCATGCTTTTTAATTTCATCAGGATCAGTCAAGGCCACTTGAACGAGGTCCCGATTTGCAATTAGTTCTGCCAGCTTCTGCTCCCTTCGCTCCTTGTAGATGATGGTCCAAACCCTGGCACGTTCTGACTTTGGAAGATGTTGCATGCGTTCTCTACGGTCCGACGGCTGCAGGTGCAATATGCTCCTGTAGAAGTCCAAATTCGGGTCCATCGTAGTGGTGGTCAGGCAGTCTGTCGTGTTGGTGATGATTGTGAGTCTGAAGAAGCAGACTGTAAATCGTCAGAGGATCGGGCAGGTTTTGTTTCATTAGCCAACTCCACTAAGTGGATCTATTTCTAACGCAAATCGGAAATCTCCGACCGTGAATCATGCGAGTGTCCAAGCGTTCATAGGCAACCAACAACCCTTAACCGCGTCCTGTAGACCTGTACACCGAAGACGCGGAAACAGAATTCCAATTTAAACCGTCTTTAGCGATATATTATTTACAATTAATATCTAAAAGCTTAAACTATTATAAAGAGCGTCTTTATTATAGACCTTTTAGTCTTTTTAACAGGAGTAGAAATAATAGTCCTGAAGTAATTCCTAATTAGCTACGATGTTCTTATTCTTAGTGGTGTGTACCTCGGCTCGCCCTTTTCCACCACAAGTATCTCCCAAACCCCCAGTGCACTCCACGTTACACTCCCCTGCATCTGTCTTCTTCGCCCCCGCAGCTACCATCTGACCACAAATGCAAATTGACCCTTCACTCAAAGAAAAGAAGTCAGACTTTTTACTGATGGTACATATACTTGCACACTTATCCACAGACATATCCTTCTCATCTATAGTCTCGCCATCGAGAACGTGCTTGGAATCATTCTGGATGAAACAACCCAGGCTGACGTGCTCAACGCGCAACAGAGACTCGTCACTGAAGACCTGGACAGCGTCGACACCGCCACATATATTTGTTGTATTGCCGTTGCAGTGGATGTTACAATTGGGGTCGTCCAAAAGCTGGCTGTCCATTCGCAGACGCTTGTCACAGATACAAGAGTCGCCGTTCTGCAATCCAAAGACGTACAAGGACTGCGACAACTAGTAGGATTGGCACGCCACAATAGACATGGGCTCGACATGGCTCACCTCGTCGAGGATCAAAACAATGTGATTACCAGTGTCCTGTTGACGAGCATAGCACCCGTAGCGCCAGTGTGGATGAATGGGTGTTCTGTCAGCAAAGGCGTCTTTGGTTGGGCCGACACAGTAGGTTTGTCCAGGAATAAGGTCCGATGAACAGGTGTCTTTGTGAAACAGATGGGTTGGCGGAGGCAAAGAGAGGAAGGCTGATGTGATGCTGGACTAAAACCCGAGCACAATCGTCTCCCTTCTGGACTGTGTACCATTGGCCACAATATTCCGTTGTACCTTGAGCAACAGTGGTACCCTTGGGAGGTGAAACCGGCTTGTCGGCATAATCTGAATATGCTGGGTCCGAACTAGTCGAGTTCGCATCATGATCGAACTTACCGCCAGGGGTCGTTGTGCAAATAACTCTGCCTAGGATCTCCGTGGCGGTCTGAATGTTACCGCAAAGCTCGTGTATCCATGGATTCAGCAGGCGGATGGTGTCTGGCTGAAGCCCGGTAGCGACTGCGACGGACATGCAGGTATCATCTGTCTCAAGCTTGTATGTACTGCATTGAAGCGGTAAACAGATCGACACTCCTGGATCAATATCATGCTAGCTTACCATTGCAATACTTTCCAGTCTTTTTGTCCATTTGACATGTTTCGTTGATCCCATACGAGATGAATGACCCTATGGTACCCGCGGCTGCACCGTTCTCCCACTTAGAATCACCGCAGTAGGTACCGACAGCTGACAGCCAGTCCGAAATGGCTTCAGCACAACCTTTGTCGCATATGGAATCGACATCTACCTCAACAGTTAAGATTCCATGATAGGCGGCATTGCTCCACTCGCTCGTCACATTGTCATATGTACTAGAGCAGTGAGCGCATTCTGGCAGGCGTTGGAGAAGTCTTCAATGCCAATTGTAAGTTCAGAATGGACCATATAGCCCTCGAAATCGCGCTGTCCGGTGACGTTCTTGGAACCCCCGAGCCAAGCCAGAATCGAAGATGCAAAGCCATTCTGATTTGGCTTACCAAGCGTGGGAACTCCGTTCAGGGGGCTGGCCATCTCGATGCTGCCGAGCGTGACAAGATTCTGGACCCAGACATCGTAGCTCTGCTCCGTATAGAAGATCTTGTCCTGGCAGTCATGTCGACCAGAGTTGAGACATGTCTGATCGTACTGGTGTTGAAGAAGGAGTAAAGGCCAGCACTCAGAATGTGGACTGCTGACGAGTCGATAATGCGCAAAGCCCAGGCCATAGCACATGACTTGGAGGTCTTGTTGCAATTATGAAACTCAGGATCGTTGTGAAAAGCGCCGGGCTTGAAAGGCGCTGGAGCCTGAGGCAAAGACTGGTAGTAGGGTGTTTCGGTCTAAATCAAGCCCATGACAACATTCTAGGCACCAGATAGCTGATATTGGTACATGACGCAGTGTTCAACTGATGTACCCCAGAGCCACGTTGGACCCTTGCTCTCGATGAGCATACCTCGGCCGACAAAGATGTTAATTTGAGTCTGATCGGCAGTGTCGAAGTCGTGATCTGCTGTCCATATCCAGCCGTTCTCGAAGTAACCGGAAGAGTCGGATGTCAAGTGAAGCATAAGGGATGCGGCGACGCAGTTCGGGTTGACCTTACCAGACAACTTAGGACAGTCTTTGATGGTGAGATTAGTGCCTGCCGCACCGCCAACCCTGAAGTGGGTATCTAGCAAGAGATGTTAGATGAGCTGACGAATAACTTCATGGTGAGGAAAGAAATGTACCCCATAGGCCAGCTGATCCTTGAACAGACTCGTGCACATTCTACTCCATCATGAGGGCACCAGCTGTAGCTACCTTGACAGTCATAATCATATTCTGGATCTCAACAACACCGACCTGCCCAGGCAGACCGACACGAACAGCGACTCGTGGCTTGAGGCCGTCTGCGAACTTGGACCCAGCCGCCATGATCTGAGGCCAGGCCTGACCTATGACACGTAAACCGACCGGAATTTCGACAGTATCTGTGATTATGTATACACCAAAGGGGACGTATACAATCGCAGACATATTCGCAGCAGCCGAAAATAGATGATTCAAAACAGCCGTGTCATCGGTCTTACCATCACCCTTCGCACCGTACGCCTTTGCATCGAGGATCTGACTGAATCCCAAATCATCATACTTGGGGCGGCGTCTGGGAAAGAATTGCTTCCTACCTCCAGTGACGAGGGAATCGTTTCTCACTGGGCTGTCGAGGTTGGCGCCATTGTGGAAGGCAGTTGTGCCGTTGGCACTGGTCACTCTTCCAAAGACCCAGGTATCAACGTCAACAGTTCCTTTACCGCCACGAAGAAGTACTTGGTTCTTGAAGGCATCCTGGACAATGGTATCGACATTGTAGAACCCAGAGTTACTGAGCAGCAGAGCAGTCGAATTGTCGGACACGACGGAGGTTGACACTGCGACGTTGACGTAATGGAAGCGAAGGTCGGTTAGATGAAGGGAGCCGATGCCTTGGCCAGTACTCATAGACTATACAATGTTAGTCAGTTTGAATCGGCGCCATACTTCGGGTACTTACTCCGCCTGCACCACCGACAATCGTGAGACCCGTCTTGCAGTTGTCCACGACAATATTCTGCATGGTCCATCCCCAATCCCAGTGGATCTGGATCGCCGTAGATTACTTGCCTTTAGCACCAAAGTCCTTGACGTTTCGCCGGACTTGGTATCCAGACGGCGCAAACGGGCTAGAGCCGCCGGAGTCAACCGAGATATCTTGGCATTACATGGTCCGTATAAGTTCACGGTGGAGGAGGTGGACAAAAAGTGGGTGAGCTGAAAGGTTTTTGGCCCTGGACCCCGAAATTCCAAGCCCAATTAGGCAGCCAAGACTGGATAAAGTACAGAACCAACACAATTGACCATCAGAAGAGAAAAATGCCCTATTACAACATCCGACAGCCTGCTACTTTAAAATTAAGGGTCCATCAACGGCCCGGACCTTGGCAAAAAGGACCCTTCTTTTGGTTAGAACAACCACGCTCAGTCCGACTTGAGTTAGGACTCGAGTCAGACATAGGGCAAAAGATGAAGCGAGGCCGATGATGTGACAAAAAGTGGCTTGTTGTTGTCGGGCTATCTTTAAGGGAAATCTCCGAAAGGCCAACAACTCCAAGGACCCGAACTGCCTGTGAACGAGAAAGCCACTACCCTCCGCCCATTCAACTTCCTCATTAGATTGCATTTCGAAATCGTGTCACTTGTTCCGAATCCTCAAACTAATCTCTGATTATCATTAAAATCTGCCTCGTTCATTACTTGACCAGATTGGCCAACAGTCTGGCAGCCATGGTGCTCACGAAGCGCCGTTACAGGCTCTTGGTTCTGTTTTTGCTTACCGTTCAACTTGTTTCAGCCACTGTATCTGCAGCGGGATACAGCAAGACAAGGCTCTATACAACTGGTTACTATAGTAGTACAGGCTACTGCGGCACTACAGCAGACCATTACGGCAAGGGATATCAGAGTACCCACGACTTGAAGCTCAAGTACAACAAGAGCAACCCTTGTAAAGGCAATGCCTGCTATTCTAAGTTTGGCCATTATGGACTGGGCCCAGATTGCAAGTACACCACGTATGATGATAGTGTCGCACTGTTAATGGTGAGCAGTCTGCGGAAAGGGTTGTGTCGCTGGCTGTAACGCAAAGGGCAAGTGTAATCCTGGCGGCTTTGGCTCCAAGTTTGCCAATAATACCAAGTGTCCACTCAATGTCGGCTGCTAAAAGCATGAGTAAGTTCTTACAGACCAAGTTCTAATCCAAACTAACAGTGCCAGCTACTGCGGAACCACCAAAGACTTCTGCGGTAAGAAAACTGTCAATCGTCCGTCTTGCTCTGCCAAGGGTACTCCCATGAGACGGGTCGTGGGATGCTACGAAGGATGGGCCTCCAGCAGGTCCTGCGACAACTTCAGTCCCTCGGACATCCCAGATCGCGTTTACACTCACATCAACTTTGCTTTTGCAAGCATCAACCCCAAAACCTTGAAATCGAGCCAGCATCTAGTAAGGACCCTGCACTTTACCGTGAGTTAACACGCAAGAAGAAGATCGACCCTGAGCTGAAGGTTTTTATCGCCATTGGCGGCTGGGCCTTCAATGATCCCAGCCCGACAGTTACCACCTTTTCCGACATTGCACGCTCTGAAACCAACCAGAGAACCTTCATCAAGTCCCTAGTTTCCTTTATGGCCACCTATGGCTTTGATGGCGTCGACATTGATTGGGAGTATCCAGCTGCTGATGATCGGGGAGGCAGAGAAGAAGACTTCGTTAATCTTCCCAAGTTCACGGAGGATAATTGCTGACTCGTCCTTCCCAGGCGCCTGGGATACCCCCAAGTCCTGGCTCGGTAACCACCTGAACTCTCATGCCAATCTAACTGAGATCAAGGACGCTTTTGATCTGCTCTGGCGCAACAAGATTGACCCTGATCAAGTCAACATGGGATTAGCATTCTATGCATGCATTTTCAGCGTTTACAACACGGGCTGTATGTCTCCAGGATGTCTCTTTGATGCCGGCGGTCCCAAAGAACCATGCACCAATGCTGTTGGTGCCATGTACAATCCCGAGATCATGCGCAAACTGGGTGGCAAGATAGGTCTAGGTGACCTGGACAAGACTGCCGCGGTTAAGACTCTCAAGTTTGGACGTACTTGGCTCACCTACGACGACGTTGAGGTATGGGCTCCCGTAACTTCAGAGCAAGACTTGGATGAGAATGATGGCTTCCGACGGTAAGTTACATTGCTTCATTGATATTCAAGATACACGCTGATGGCCTAGCAGGCACTTCCAAGAATACTGACAGACTCTGTCATCCCCGGGTATTCTGAGAAACACATTCATTGTAGTCCCCATTGAATTGATCCCCAAGTCTCGAAACGAGGTGCTTGATCCATATTGGGTTTGGGCATACGATGCAGACTGGGATAACTCTACCGAAAAGACCATCTGCAGTAGCGGCGAAAAATACCAAGGTCGAGTAAAGGTAGCTGTATACTCTCTCAACGCATGGTTTTATGCTGCGCGGTGGGAGGGAGTAAGCCTGCGAGATATGTGGCTGAAAGCACAAATGCACCAGGATAAAATATGGATCTGTTAGTCAAAGATGGAGGATTGGGATCATAAGCCGTATGTGTGATATATTATCTAAACATTTTGTTAACAGTAGAACCTGATAGCCTACGATGAATATGGGCTTCTTATAATATACTCCTGCTAGGATCGACATGACGCGATTTGTCTTTGCATTATGGGTAAAGCATCTGCATTACGGACAATGGAGAACAAACGTGTTGTTTTACATACATGACCATTATAGACGAGTGACGTAGACATGAACCATTCCATTCACGAACTTCTCGCGTCGCCACGTTTCTAATTCGCTGCCGTGAAGGACTGAAGTGCTTGCGCTCTGGGGGGAACAAAACAGGCTAAGAATCAAGGCCTGGAGCCTTCTCACCTCTCGCACACTGACTGATACGGTTCAGTTGAAGCAGAAGGCCAAACGAGTCACTATAACGACTACCTGAGCTTTCCAGTGTTACAATGGCCCTTTGCGCACAGGAATCATGCAATCGAACGTGGTGTATTACCTCCAAGCTTTGTCTATTAGCGAGTTCCAGGACTGATCCATGCCCTATTGGCGGCTTAGAGCTGATGTACTACGACATCGCGATTGAGGACGCAGCTAGATTCTCACCCTGTTCAATATCATCCTCAGTGATTTGAGTTGAAGAGTATTCTCAACATGTTTCGCCAGGATGGGATAGTAAAGGACAAGACATATCACGAAACTGGTGCTTGTTTTTACTGATATCGACGTTCTGGTGCTGGCTTCAGACAGTGTCTTTTCTCAGATGAATCTTGTGAACAACAAGTTTAAACTGATGGCGTAGCTGGGCGCGTCTTTCGCTGGATCGAGTACAAATCACCACCGCTCTGCTTCATGAACTATTAAGTCATTCAACCTGCAATCATCTTATGTCAATTTAGGCATAGCATGCCATGCATATTACTAGTCTTTATCAATAGCGCTACTGTAAACATTCTCGTTTCGTTCCCAGCCTGTATCAAAAGCCTACGATGACGCGCATTTCAAGAGATGGCGGCGCTCTGGGTGCAGATGAGAATATGTAGAAATGCAGACTGAGTGGCGATATTAACGGATGCATTGCTCATGTCTGCGGATCAGTCAGCTTGGGTACGGATGTGACCTCTGCGTTGGCGGACTTACTGCTAATCTATACAGGATATGTTTCGTCGCTCTGGTGCGTTCGTAATGCCCGTCTCTGTGTCGGTCAGGTATCGTCATGGTTCGTAGGTAAAACCTGCAGGTGTTTTGGTTGTTGGGGAGTTGCCCAGACAGCTAGGTAAAAATGCTGAGGTCAACTGCGCTGGATACGACAATCCCTCAGCCGTTAGCCAGCGGCACAGCCGCGACCTGGACAGCACCATCCCAGGCCTTGACGCTCTTTGTCTCCTCCTCGGTTTCCATCTCATTACGCTTGCGCTTCTCTCCCCGGGGTGTCTCCTCTGGCGCCCGTGTCTTGAGCCCAGCGAGCAATTGTCCTGTGACTCGCTCTGAGAAGCTCGCGTACGGTTCGAATGGGACCTGAATGTGTCGGATCGCTGGCCAAACAAGATTGTCTATGTCTTCGGTCGGGTTGTCGAGAGCGCGCAGGAGTTTCGGCGGGATTTCGGCTTGGAAGACGTGTGCGTGAGTGGTGTCGGAGGTGCTGGTTACGAATAATCGGACCTATGGCGGTAATTGTCAGTGGAATGGCGAACGAGGGAGCAAGGTCTGGCGTACGAAATAGTGTTCTCCCGTGCCCTTCCGAACCTTCCATTGGATTTGAGCCAGGGAGATCATGACGCAGACCAAGTATGGGTCTTCAAACCACAGGGCGGGAGTCAAGTCTCGCAATCGACGCTGGTAGAGTCTCTCGGCGGGAAGGTTGGAGGAGCCAGGTACGGGATGGCGTCTGGGCATTATAGCTCGCTTTCGCTTCTTCACGAGTTCGTCGTACTGAAAGTGCCCCAGCATCGGGCGCACCTCAAAGTTGTAAGCGTCGCTAAAAAAGAAGACATTGCACTCCGGCACATGGAGCTTGAGTTTGTTGTAAACGAAATGGGGTCGAGTCTCGGCGTTGATGATGCCACGAGCACGCATCATGACGCTGAAGCAAGCGAACCTACACGAGACGAATTCGCCATCAGTGAGACCTGGAACAAGTCGCCCAAGGTCTCGGTTGGTGTCGTCGCGGGGTGACAGCGGTGGCGATGGCGGGAGGGATAAGGAGGGAGAGGCAGAGTCGACATGAATGAAGTGGCAGCGAAGGACTTGGAGATGCTTGGACGTCCAGAAAAGAGGGTGAACATGAAACCGCCCGTTCTCTATACAAAGTCTATGAAGAGACTTTGTTATCGGTGTTGGTTCCTCCATCGCGCGTGCGCATCGAAAGGGAGCGAAATGAAATGAATGAAGTTGAGATGATGTTTTTGGTTTGGCACACGCGACTGAACTGAACTGAACTGAATGACGCGCCATGAATTTGGCGGGGACGGGGCGGAATTATCTTTCTCCACCGATCCGATGTTCAATGGGGAGTTTGATTGGCCAGGCTCCCTCAAAGTGGCTACACAGACAGGCCAGGCCCCCCTCCCCCCCCCCATCCTTGGTCCGTGGTCATGAACTTGATAAGCCCATTTCCAAGAGTTCATGCCCATTATCTTCCGTATATTCAACGGAAAACTCGCGATGGTTTTACCAATTAAATCGCTTCGCTTCGCAGCAGTGGTTTCCGCATGGTTATTGAGCCATTCAGGGTAATACGTGATGTGCTGTTCGTAGTTTGAATGGATAGAATGGATCCTGCGGAGTCCTGTATGGTCTCGGCCGAATTGAATGTAGAGGTTAGTACGTTCAAGCTTGATCAGGCAAAGTACCGCTATAACCCATATTCGATCATGGTCAGGGAAAGTAGTGTCCTGACGTGGAGAAAATGCATAGACTCGTCGCGGCCTATTACATTCACGATCACCTGTAACATAGTTTGGTATCAAAAACCTGACAATAATCGTAACTTCATCTCTATTTAGAAGGACCAATCTGCCTTTGGCTTCATGGGAGTAGCACCTTTGGTGACAGAGAAAAACTAGCTTTGGCAACAGCTCATAGACAAACTCAGCTACAAAAGAAAACAGTAGGATCCTGATGCACCACTATCCAAAACGCCTATAAATGCTCTCTTCATGTGGCTCATAAAGCGAGGCCATTCCAACCAGGCCCCGAAGGTTGTCCAAAACTCCCTTCCGGCCCTTGAAATCACTTAGATCGAACCAGTGGGTTGCCGTGACCTTCAGCGGCTCCGTCGGAAGGTGTCCAGTTTTGATCGCTTGCATATACGCGCTTGTCACCTGAAACTCCAGGAAGCACACATAGTGACTTGTGGCATTTATAATAATCGTTCTGCTCAAGTTAGTGATGAAATTCTTGAAATAACTCACATACTAAGTAACATACCTTTCGCCTTTCAGTCGTTCCAGGTCATGTCTGTCTCTAGCCAGAATAGCCTCGCAAGTCATTTGCGCCAGGCACTCGTCCGAGATCTTGGGCCTGCCATTGTCAACCACCAGACGTCTTTTGGCCTCGAGTAGTGCAACCGCAACGGCACCCTCGTCGAGTTTCAGGGTCAATCCGCCGTCGTCAATCGCAACGAACTGCTTCTTCAGTCCTCGCATCTCAGAATTCATGCGCTGTGGGCTATGACGGAAGTCGACCACAGGCGACGACTTTGGAGGTTGTGTGTGGTATAGCAAATGGGTGAAAACCCGTGAGATGAGATGAACGGTGCTGTTTTCGACGGGAAGTCCTGGGCTCGGTTCTGGTTCGGTGTAACTAGGACCGCCAGATCCGTCACTACCAGCTGACGGACTATTGCGCTCTTCGGGATCACTTGATGAAATCTGGAGGCTGGCTGAGCTAACATATCCTTCAATGGCCGTATTCCGGCGGACTCGTTTTGCCTCGGGAGTTCCTTCATTACTGGAAATCACACGGGGACGAGGGTAGCGCTTGACGGCAGCTAACGCAGCCCACGTCTCACCGAGGGAAAAGCCATACTCGGAAATTAGGAAGTGAGTGCTATGGTGCATCAAGGCCGGGTCAGGCCCATCCAGAAAGTCCTCGATTTCCGGAATTTTAGAGCCTCCAATACCCTGTGTGTGTGTTGCGTATACGGGAAGCACATTGTATGCTGTCGGCGTGACGATAACCCGACAGGCTAACAGCTGGCGACGGCCCCAGTTGCTGCCAGAGGCTTGAAGGTCATTGATGGAGAAGGGTCCGTCGTCGGAATTCTTGAGCTCGGTCTTGAGCTGTGTGTCAAATGCACTCGCGGATGTGACAGTTTCGAAGTATCTAGCTGACATCCTGGTCTACGATGAGGAAATCGTCTAAAATTAGGAGAGGTATTAGCCTAAAGTCAACAAAGGACGCCCTAAGCTTAGGGTACTTACCTAAGTCTCTTCGTCCGTTAGGGTCAATATCATGTTTTCACAAAACCTACAAACGGTTCCGTGATCCAGATGTAAGCAGTCGGCGTTCTTGGTAAAGCACGCAGTTTGGTAAGATGGCAGTTAATGCTCGTCAAATGGCCTGTCTTTTGTTGTCAAAAGATCAAAAAAGAAGAATCAAGAATGAACTTGACAAGATGAAAAGAAAGATAACAGGAAAAGAATCCAGATCGTGGACCAAAATGCAGCGCTTATGTTGATGTGATGTGGAGCGTGAATCAATGTGAATGACCTTCCAGACGCTTATGTTTGCCAATGGTAAAGCTCGATGCTGATATGATAAGCAAGGTGGGTCTACTGTCAACCTGCAGGGTAGCCAACCAGATCAGATCAAGAAGTAGCATATAGAGCAGTACTTGACTTGTGCGCTTGAACAAGTGTTCTCGAATTCGATGTAATCCAGCCTCAGGGAACAAGAAGATACTGGGCCTTGATTTAGGGTGCCAAAATCAAGTCAGCAGAGAATTCCCAAGTTTGGGCTAAATTTGCCCACAGATTTTCATCGCTTAGGGTCAAGGCCTTGAGTTCTCTTCCATTCCCTGACACAGGTACTCAAAGCATCACTTATAGCAGCAATTAACTCTTGAGTTATGACGCCACATCACCCCAAACGCGGGCAGCCAGCTTCCCGTTTCGACAGCCATCTGCCCAGCCTATTAAGCCGCCTTGCAGTGTAATACAATTAACTGAGTTCTGTCCGCCGATTTAAACTCTCAGCAACAAGTCTCAACTGCAAATAACACATGTAGCTCAATTAAAGGGCTGTCCAGACACTTTAAGCCAGACACATACTAAGAGCTCGAGCAGTGATAAT
The DNA here is from genome assembly GCA_013396095.1 of Fusarium sp. NRRL 52700. Classification (NCBI taxonomy): domain Eukaryota; kingdom Fungi; phylum Ascomycota; class Sordariomycetes; order Hypocreales; family Nectriaceae; genus Fusarium; species Fusarium sp. NRRL 52700. Next base: position 220,038 of record JAAQRM010000039.1, read on the forward strand.
TGCGCTTTTAAACATCAACTTATTAAATACCATAAAATCTAACTTGATGAGAATTGCGACAAGTCAGTCGCAGCACGATCACACTGCTGCCACATAGAAACCCTCTTAATCACCATCTCCCCACCATCATGCTTCTCCCACGTCGGATACCACTTATCCCTCGCGTTCCAGAAATCCGTCTTTGGGGTGATGGCATCGTTCACCCACGGCTTACCGTGCACATCATCTGGAAACCAGCCCGACGTTCCACCAACAGCCAGTGCGATGATCAGGTAGAACGGCCTGTCAAAGGGTGTAGCGTTGCTGGTACCCGGGCCAGTCCACGGATTGGAGATCTGGGACCCATTTGCGAGCGCTTGGTGGAAGCCACCGTGCTGGTAGAATGGGTGATTGAACTTGACATACGTTACCTGCGCGATACGATGGTCCAGCCACGTAAAGAGATACTTATCCGACCACTCCAGTCCAAACGTATGAAAGTCTCGATGGAACGTGGTACGCAGCGCATCTCTCGCGCCAGAAGTGCTCTGCCACCGATCAGTAGTGGTATCCAACCCCCAGTGAAGCTGCGTCGAAACCTGCTGATTCCCTCGCCCATCATCATAAGTGTAATTATTGCCCCTCACCATCCCAATGTCAATCTCGCCAGACGCAGGCCACGCACCGTAGTAGTCCATTGCAGGGAACATCATGAGCTGCGAGAGGAGCCAGTCGCCCGCAGCGAGCTTGGCGACGATCTCGACGCGGCCATAGCGGATGACGCCAAAGTTCTTGGTGGTGATCCTGCCGGATTTGACGGGCGCGACGATTTCTCCAGCGGTGAGGTTTGCGACTTGCACGCAGTCTTGGGTTGTTGTGGCGGAGCAGGTGCCGTGGGCTGTGAGGTTTATCTTTGTTGTTTCGGAGAGGTATTTTTCTGTTTGGAGGGTGGGTTTGATGATGAGTTGGCCGTCGCGGACGAAAACGTTTTCATCCGTGTTTGTCGTCAGCGCAAACTCGCCGTTCCTAGAATCAGGTATTCTAATTAGCACTCGTCGGGTGGAGAGTTCAGTGTCAACATACCCGTAACCTCCGACCTCAACCTGCTTGTTCCATATAGTAGAGTTGAAGCCGTTGGAAAAGTCATCCGTAAAGACCGTGCAGTATTTATGCTTGTCGACGGATCTATATCCACTCCATGTTAGAAGCGCTATGGCAACCAGTCCGACAGCGATGCCGAAAGCTGGGATGATTGTGATCCATATGCCTCGAGGGTCCTTCACAGCAAGGTATGGTCTCTCGACAGTGCCCTTCTTGACCCGGCGGGAATGGAAATATGGACGTTGGGGAAATCTCTTCTTGAGTGAAGGCTCTGCTGGGCTTCGAGCTGCAAGGCTTGTTCTGACCAAGTCTTCCGTCGAGTTTGCATGGCTGGTAGAGGCGAGATATGATCCCGAGGATCTAATCGCAGTACTAGACATTGTGGTAGAGATTGTTAAATCCGGTATATTACCCGAGACAAGAATAGCAAGGCAGGGCACTAGATGTAAAAGATGTGCTTGGCATTTAGGGCAGCGTAGAATATAAGAGTCAAGCATCTGTGTTTCTCACAAGGAGAGCCCATCAAAATGTGCAAACTTCTACAGTACCGGTTTTCCTTCACAACACTCAAGGCTCACACGTCAGAATGAATCGTATCTGCATTCAAGTTTGAGTACACCCCCTTCCTTGTTTGAACTTACAACATTCCTCTATCGTCAAAAACCTTCAGTCGCCGTGGACACACCGAAAGATACTTCTCACAACACCGAACCAACAACCCCCACAACTCGCGCCTGTACAAAAGCCCATGAGTGCGAGCCTCTGTAAATTGAGACGAATATGCTAATTTGCGGGTCTCGTGGATTGATATCTTGGCTCTGCTAAGCGACGTAGTACTGGAAACGGATTATGCGGATCTGGAGTGCATATGTCAAAAACTTGGCCAGGTAGACGCTTGTCCTGTTGAGGCAAGATGCCAATTAAAAACCCTGCCTCGTTTATGGATCGTTTATCTGGCCGTGTCCACTGCGGCACCTTGTTCCTGATAACGCCTCTTCCGTACCTACGTCACCAGACCCTTCGGGAGTGGCCCCCCACTGTCCGAGTCATCCTTGCAACGGACTATTATACAGATTGGTAGAAGTGGAATTCCACAGATGTTACAACGGTTGAAGATTGGAACTCTAATGCACTGCAAAAATATGATCAATCGGTTTAGAAGAAGAGCAAAGTACTATCTTAAGAATTCATTCACAATGGGTATCCATCATCAAAACAGAGTAAAAACGCCCATCGGATTCATCGCGGGGTAGCGACCTACCAAAAATCCCCGTAGTCAACGCCACAAGGGAAATAAAACACAGTCCAACACAGACCAACAACATGTCACAAAGCCCCCGTGAGTCAAGGAAACAGCCTAAAAACGGACAAATTGAGCCTTTCGGCCGACGGAGCCGAATCACTTCCCTGGCAGGGGAGAAATCACATTCCAGCACCCAACATCGCCCGACGAGAAATCATCCCATCACCAAGATCGGCAATAAGTAACGGTATCGACAATCACTTCTCACAATGCAAGATACGAGATGGCATGCATGCCATGTAATTCAATAGCTTAGACCGCGCTATCGTGGGGCTGACCAATCGCATTACACCATGACCCGCCTTTTTATGGCTCAGGTGAATGTGAGCGGCCCGACTTTTCCGCCCTTGCGTATAATTGTTGTGAGTGCGCGAGTCAGGACTGAGAGCGAGCTTCGCTGCGAGGTTCGGATTATTTTCTGGGACAGATGTTGGTTTGGAGATATCACGTTTTGCGCCGGAAACAGCAACGACTTGAACTTACGCGTGGCATCATGCTGGACATCCTCAAACGGTTGTCGGCAGTTGTAACATGGCAGCCAAGCGACTTGACTTTCTGCAAGAGCCTCTCCTTTCCCTTTGAACGTCTGCCCTGCTAAGCAGATCTCGCTCCATTCGTTTCCCAAACCTCGTGGCTCCCCTGTCATCCACCTCAGAATGATGTTCATACAATCCTCACTCGTGGCCTTAGCCCTCTTCACAGCCTCATGCATTGCCGTATCAAAAAACTTCTACCCTTCCTCAAAACGAGGCCTCATCTACATCCCCAACTCCGACTTTCCCAACGACGACAAAGTCTGGGTCCAAAAACACTCCGACCTAACATGGTACTACAACTACAAACAGAGCCCCAGCCCCATCTACGAGAACAACACCTCCTTCCAATTCGTCCCCATGCTCTGGGGCGCCCCCGACGGCTTCGATGACACTTCCTTTCTAGAAAACGTCACGGCGCAAATCATCGGCGGCCGAAATATCTCGTATGTCATGGGCTTCAACGAGCCGGATAACTCAATGGCCAACGGTGGCAGTGACATGAAGGCGAAAGACGCAGCGCGGTACTGGATCAAACAGCTTGAGCCACTGAGGAAACTGGGCGTTTCGCTTGGTGCGCCTGCGGTTACGGGTGCGCCGTCGGGGTTTACGTGGCTTGCGGACTTTGTGGAAGCTTGTAAGGGGAACTGCACGTTTGACTTTATTCCTATACATTGGTACGGAAGCTTTGATGGTATGGCGAGTCATATTGCTGGCGTGTTGGATGTCTTTCCGGGGAAGAAGATCTGGGTTACTGAGTTTGCGCTTGACTTTTCGTCGTTGGCTGCGACACAGGATTACTTCCAGACATCAGTGAAGTATCTCGATGGAAATAAGTAAGTCATCTCACTGCTCTTGAGTATAGTGATTAACACGGTTGCTTAGAAACGTCACTCACTATTCGTACTTTGGGTCTTTCCGCTCATTTACATCGAATGTTGGGTATAATGTATCGATGCTGAATTCAAATGGGCAATTAACAGATATAGGAAGTTGGTACCTTGGGGGCGATGCGACGGGCGTTATACCGGGCGACAATGTCGTCAAGCCTAATATAACAGCTTCCAAGCCATCTACGCCTACTTACGTTGTTCCAGCGTTGGTCACGGAGGACAGTGACTCTATGGGTCCGGTGATTCGGCCTTGTATATTCTATCTTGGACTACTCTGGTCGCTTCTTTCTTTATAAACTAGACTATAGATTTAGAGACTCAACTTTCGATATGACCGGCTTCTTCGAAGCGCCGTATACCCGTTGTCTTGTGAGATTTTCTGCAGTGGTTTTAAGCTATCAGCCACAAGTCTAAAAGCACTATAAAAATCCCCTAGCTCTGAATCTCGATAAAATCAAAAAATGCGCAATTAATTACCTTGTTGTGCCGTCCTTGCTCCGGTCCGCGGTCAAGAATGTGACTGGGTCGCGAGTACAAAGGACATTATCGCACTAAATTAATCACATCATGTTGTCAAACCATTGTTCGTCAAAAACATATCCCACACGATCCACAATGTCTTTTCCGGTTTCAGCCACTTCACATCTGCCGTGGAATGCAACGATTAGCAACGGCCCAAATACGCCCGCGTCCACGACTCGCGTACAACAACCCTACCAATCACAACTCTCTAAGTCTCATGATGCCTTACTCCTTTCGGTATGTGAGAACTGACAAAGGTTTCTTCCGTGGTCGGCGAATTGGTCAAGAGGGGGTATGCCTATCCATGGGAGACGACGATATCTGCCATGTCGCACGGTGTCCGGTGAGATCCAGTTGCCGTTGCTACATAACAAAGACTGATGCACTCTTTCAACGCCAGGGATCGTCAAAGAGAGAAATGATAGACATGATGGATTCTGGAACGAGTCAAAGATCAGTCAGCATGTCAGGGGCTGTGGCTAATGGGTCGATTCGCCATGTCACTGGCCTGTCACTCGGCGCCTCACCACCTGTCCCAGTAGTAAGCACTCAGAACCTTAGTGCTCCAAGGATTAATACTAATAACAGATACTCAGGTAGCCATCATTGGAGACAAAGGATCTGGGAAGACATCTTTGTTCGAAGCTCTCTCTGGTTTATCTCTTCATGGCTCGCAGCTCTCGTCGACGAAATTCCCTATCCATGCTTGCTTTTCGCATAGCAGCCGGACGGCGACGACCCTAAGAGCGCGGATAAGACCAGGCAAAGTTGATGGGAACAACGAGGAGCTTACAGACCACTTGCACAGTTTCGAGGTCAATTATGAGGGAGACCTTGCGGCTGTCAATCTTCCTCAAATTGTGAATCAGGTTCGTACAGTCTTTTACTCCCGTTGCCCTGACTCAAGTTGCTAATCGCGTTGGACAAAAATGTAGGCGACGAATCACATGCAGATCGCAACGGCGTTCTCTGACGAAAAGGAACAAGAAGAGCAACAAGTTTCCGACAATGTACTTGTCATCGAGATTTCGGGCCCAGACTTTTTCAGCATGGAAATCGTCGATACACCTGGTCTGTCATCCAGTGAGTGACATTCCATCCCATTTCCTTAGCATGCATGCTCACATCTATAGACGTGGCGGTTGATGACACTCAAGAAGTAACAAGATCTCTCATCATAGATCTCATCAAGCAACCCAACACCATCATCCTGTCAGTCTTACTTCTTGCTGTCTTCAGGAGAATACTAACCAAGTTTAGATCTGTCGTTGACGCAACGAGTGATATGAGCAGCCAGGAGGGCCCGAGGCTTGCGCGAGCAGCTGACGTGACGGGCAATCGCATTATCGCTGTGGTAACTAAGTGCGACCTTGTTCCTCCAGATGAGAGAAGATTCGTAGGCCTCTATCCTCCCAAGAACATGTGTAGCCAGACTAATCAATCCAGGTGTTGAGAGCTATGCGTAACAAGGAACGTCATCTCGGCTATCCCTGGTTTGCTACCAAAAATCTCTCAAGCGATGAACGCGGTCAAGACTGTACCCTCGAGACGCGGAATTCTATCGAGTACTCATTCTTTTCAGAAATGGAATGGGCCGTTCTGAAACGCCGACGTCGGGTGGGGGCCCTAACCTTGAAGGACCATCTTAAGACCAGAGTGAATGTTATGCTCCGGGGGAGTATAGACCTGCTAACAACGATCCTCAACACACCAGCACATTCTATTGCACCAACACATACAGAAAAGGTACAGCCATCGGATGTCTACGCAATATTACAAGAGACTGTAGTCGCAGATGTTGACCTAGAATTCGCTTCCGATGCGCCCCGACCAACACCGCTTCTCAACGCCATCATTGTCGGATTGACAGTCGCTATATGTCTCTGCCTCATTGGACTTGGCTGCAGCGCAATGGCACTAGAGGTTGCGAGCGAGGGACGTTGGTATCGTTTCTTTCTTCTGGTAACGGCTCTTCCTCAGATCGTCCTGAGCTTGGTAAGCACAACACCCGATCACTATGTCGAGACTTCCTACTGACTTGATCTCAGTTCTTCTGTCAAGCTATCGTCGTGACTATTTTCCAGATGGTTGGTCCCGTCACACAACTTAAAGTCAACTCCAAGTTTTACTCTGCAAAGAGAACAAAACGCCTTGATGGAACGAAGGTAGTCTTACCCCACGTTACAATTCAGTGTCCAGTGTACAAAGAAGGTCTCGAGGGTGTGATTCGACCAACGGTGCAGTCCCTCACTGCTGCTATCCGCAATTATGAGTCTTTCGGCGGCACAGCTAGTATCTTCATCAATGATGACGGTATGCAACTTGTGTCCCAAGAAGAAGCGGAGGAACGACGTATGTTCTACAAGGAGAACAACATAGGTTGGGTTGCCCGACCAGGACATAATGAAAACGGCGAGGGAATAAAGCGCTTTATTCGCCGTGGCAAGTTCAAGAAGGCGTCCAACATGAACTATGCTCTGGGTATCAGTCTCAAAGTAGAAGACAAGCTTGTACAGATCGTCCGCGATGAGAAATGGACTCAAGCGGACGAGAATGCAGCATATCAAAAATGCCTCGATGAAGTCCTCTCCGAAGAGCTTGGTCGCGCCTGGGTAGGCGGCGACATCAGAATCGGCGACTATCTCCTCCTCGTGGACTCCGACACCCGCGTCCCAACAGACTGTCTCATCGACGCCGTCAGCGAACTCGAAGCCTCACCCAGAGTCGCAATCCTCCAGTTCACATCTGGCGTCATGAACGTCACGACGAGCTACTTTGAAAGCGGCATCACATTCTTCACCAATCTCATCTACACAGCCATCGCCTACGCAGTTGCCAACGGTGACGTCTCACCCTTCGTGGGGCATAATGCGTTTATTCGCTGGTCGGCGCTGCAAGAGGTCGGTTCTGAAGATGGTGGAGTTATCAACGGCGAGAAAGATCCAAATGCTACAACGCCGTATGAGAAGTTTTGGTCCGAGTCTCATGTCTCAGAAGACTTTGATATTTCTCTGCGGTTGCAAACACTGGGGTACCATATCCGCTTGGGGGCTTACTGCGGTGACGGCTTCAAGGAGGGTGTTTCACTCACTGTTTACGACGAGTTGGCCCGGTGGGAAAAGTATGCGTATGGGTGTAGTGAGCTTCTCTTTTGGCCTATAAAAGATTGGTGGAGACATGGTATCTTTACGCCGCTTTTCAAACGCTTCATTATGTCGAATATGCCGCTGGGGTCCAAGATCACCATCATGTCGTATATCGGTACATATTACGCCATCGGTTACTCATGGATTGGGTCGCTGTTGAATTACTTCCTCATTGGATGGCTCAACGGAGAACTGGATCACTACTACATGAGCAGTTGGCGTGTCTGGGTCGCTCTTGTTGTTGTCTTCTCCATAGCGGGCAACATCACCCTGGCTTTGATCAGGTACCGGTCTCAACAGGTCAGCTTGCTCAAGGAGCTCTGGACATGCTTCAAGTGGGTGGCTCTCATGTTTATTTTCCTGGGCGGTATATCGATGCATGTCTGCAAGGCGATCCTGTGTCACATGCTGTCTCTTGATATCAGCTGGGGCGCTACGTCGAAGGAGGTTGAAGACACCAATTTCTTCCAAGAGATCAGCATCATCATCGCCGGCTTCAAGTATGTCTTCATTTTCTGCTTGGCAGTGACAGCGTTGATGATCTGCGGCGTCTATGCTTTCCCGTATTTATGGAGGATTGATGAGCTCGTCGCAATCTTTCCCCTTGCAACCGTCATCTTCTGTCATTTTTTCCTTCCAATTGCTTTGAATCCGAATTTGATGAAGTTCACTTGGTAAATAGATAGATGATAGACTTTATAGAATAGAGAGTATATATATTTACTGTCGATTCAACTAGTGACTGTTCCACAGACTGCAATCCATTCTGTTGACTTTGTTACTTGTTAGCAGCCAATGACTCTCAATCGGTCAAGCACCCTGGTCTCATTTCCAATTTGCGAGCTAGGTCTGTGTTTTGTAGTTGGGACTTCTGGCTGAGACATTGAGTACGCACTGGGACTTGAATAACCTATATCACCATGAGCATCAGCAATGATGTGGGGATTTGCTCAATGGTATCGCAATGGCAGTGACGTCGGTTTTGACGACACAGACTGAATGTGTGTAACGGGTCACTGTGACGGTCGTGGCGTGGTCATTGCATTACATGATACACAACCCATTCATTCTCTATGATTAACCGTCCACTGAGGCCACATGTAACTGATTCACAAAGTGGGTTGTCTCGGTTGTTGCATTGTCTGTGATTTTCTGAACAACCGATTGCTGAACACTTGTCAAGCATATCTGATTCATGAAGCGAGCAGGGGACGACGCAGTGATCATATGTCTCGAACACTCTGACACAGACATGTTCGTGCTGAATAATTGCCAAACTAATCATCCCATCTAGTACATAACCCTCGAGTCATCCGCTCGACTCACATCAATCATTCCCATCTCCATCCTAGCTTTCACACGCGTCCAAAACCACTCACTACTACATCACACACTCACAAACCTTTGCTTAAACACCCAAAGAACTTCAACATGTCTTCTCAACCTCGTTCTCAACCTCTGGTCGACAAAATGCCCGGCACTCGTTGCCCAAAGTGCACTACTCCCGAAAACGAGGTTTGGGTCATTCCCGGCCGCTACTGCGGACATTGCGGCACCTATTGCGAATAAAGAGCATAACACCAAGTTCGCAGCTGCTCCTATGTGGTGTGGTCCTTTCATGAGCAATCTTGAATTTTGAGAACAAGTCACTTGGCCTTTGGCTAGTGTCTGCTGATTGCGGTGGAGGAACCATCATATTTCTACGTTGATGAATCCCGATTGGTGAAAAACGGTCTCAATGCCGTGACGCAAGGTAGAAGCCGTGGACCAAAATATACAAAACTCTAACAATTATTATTCATCGCTATCCTTTACGTGATACCATGCTCCGTGATTAATGATACAGCCTATCCCTGGACACCTGTAGTCGCCTCGCCTTGCAGTGCAAAAAGCTCCCGCTTCCAACCAAACCACTTGGTCATTCTCTTCCCCATGATGCGCAACAGAACCGGATCAATCTTGTCAGCAGGATGCGGCTTGTGAAACACAATTCTTCCTCCCGCCCCAGCCCCAGACACCTGCTTGAAAGCCACCGCTGAACCGGTGTGATTCCTTGCTGTGAATCCCGCCCGAATCATCATGTTGACAAATCGATCCCATGTCACATCTTTGGCACGGTCATCCTTGCTGGGAAACATGAGATGAGTGACACCTAACAAATCCTCCGTCAATGGGATTACGTCGTTTGTGGCCACCTCCACTGCATCTTGGGCTGGTGTCTCCACGCCATCGCTGACAGAAGGCCCATGTTCTCCTCGTGTCTTGACCTTTTCTCGGCCCTGTAATATCTTGGCAGTGCGACTCGGCTCGGGACCCGTGTTGAAGGTACCATCAGTGGGCTGGAGCTTATCCACAATCTTGATTGCAGTGAGCATCTCAGCTTCGGTGCGTTGCTTCTCCTGGACATACTCCTCGCTGAGGTGGGCTGAAACCGCACCGAGAAGGTCCTCAACCTCTTCTGAACTGAAGGCAATATGGCTCTTTGTCAGGTCCTCTCTCACGAATGCCCTGATCGATCCCCAGAACTTCTCCAACGCCGTATGGAGAGCTCCAAGCTGCGAAATCCGCTCAGTACCTTTTGAGCCTGTTCGTGGTTTACCATGGTAGAAGTCTCCCATAAACGCCTTTCCGATGTCTTTGAAGACTTTTTCGTTGATCGCGAGTGTTCGACGAAACTTCCAAAATCCACGATGTTCTGTGGCAATTACTTCATCTAGTGTCCCCAAAGTGGTCTGAGGCCTGTGCGAACGGACAGCGACGAGCATTTCGTGGCATGTTGATAGGTCAGAGAGTATCTGGTACGTGATCTCGTCCAACCTCTTCTTTTCCGAAGGCTTGCTGGACAAATGATCCCGCAGCATGGCGAAGAGCATGGCATGGTCGAAAGTCAAGGGAGTGTCGGGCTTCCCCTGGAGTTGAACAAGACACCAATCGAGGGGGTCATCGTTAAGAGACTTTTGAGTATTGGGTTCTTCCTTGCGTTTTAGTAGGCCAACTCTGTCGGATGAGGCGTAGCTGCTGTCTATGTTCCAATGTTTTTGCAGGCCTGGACAGTGCGGTAGTACTTTACCAAGGAGTTCGGCCCTGTAATTGACCTGATTTACGAGAAGAAGCTCAAGGGCACCCAGAGCTTTGTCATACTCTGGAGGCAACGGCATACCGGGACAAATACTGTCGCCGAATTGCCTACGAATAGCCTCCACGTTGTTACACTCTATTTCGATCCATCGCCAATAGAAGTGACTTTCGATCTCGAGAACGATACGCTGTGTAAGCATCATGGCTTTCTGTTGTTCTGACGCCTTCTTGAAGACCTCAGTTGCAAACCAGATCTTGACATATCGTCGCATGTAACCGCTGTCGCACTGCATGTACCATAGGTGATCACCCGTCTCATTCAGGCGAGACTTGGCGAGGGCGAGGAGGTAATCGAAATTAAATGTAGGTGGACGCGAGAAGGCTTGGTTGGTGTAGGGAGACCAGAACTCGATTGCGCCTGTCTCTCGGAAGGCCTCATGGCTGACGAGGTCGTGCCACTTCTCGGCTCGTGAGGCTTGTGAAGGGACTCGTTCGAGGATCTTGTCGACGATGTTGTATAGAACCTCGAGAAGGTAGGCCTGGGCTTCGAGAACCAGCATTGCTCTGGGATACCCGAGAATATCAGCACGATGCGCAGCCTTTGCTTCCCAATCTACCAGTGATCCATATCGATCTCCCTGCATCATGACGCATTTGGCAGAGAAGTCGACATCGAACCAGCCAGCTGCCCAGCCGAGTTTAAGTTGATTGCTGTCAAAGGTCGCCCAGGCCTGCGGAGGGTAGGCCGTCCTGTAGTGGAGTAAGGCAAAGAGCACGGCGGGATTGGTCTTGAGAAGGTGTGCGTTGAGCCAGGGAAGTAGGAGCTGGCGTCTTCGTTCCGGGGTTCTAGTGAGGATATAGTATCGCTCACGCATGTACGAGCATCGCGGGAGAAGCCACTGTTGCTTCTCAAGGTCAGGCGCTGCTTCCTTGAGCAATGCCGCTCGCTTCGCTTGGCTCTGATTCTTCCATCGGCTCATCAAGATATCACCAAAGACTTGAATCTTTTCGCTAAGTCGGCTTCTGTAACGCTGAATGTCATCTACCTTGGAGCAGGCGCGTCTCTTTGCTTCGGCATCGGAAAGTCTTTCGTGGTAGGAGTGCTCCGGGCTGTTCTGCGCGCTCTCTGGGTAGAAACCATCCTGGCAGTCGGAGCACGGGCATGGTGGTCGGCGGATAGAGTTTGGAAGGGCCGGAAGAGTGTAGCCGTATTGAGGAGGGCCTGGCTCCTTATCAGGAGGGTTTGGCTTCTTTTCGGGAAGAAGGAAGAACGGGTTCATTGTTTGCAGGTCTATTGCTGGAGATGCTGCACAAGTTGAGTTGAGTTGAGTTGAGGTTTTGATTGAAATTTTCATTTTCGCAGATGCAGCGTCACGCGTCAGGCGCGTAACGGCGGGGGACAGTGAGTCAGCGACTATGGCTATACAGTGTAACGCAGTGCGAGCATGTTGATATTCTTTCTCTCCTAGAGGCCTTAACTATTGTGTGCTATATTTTTTAAGGCAACTAAGTATCGGTAACATAATAGACCTTATAGAGAGGTTTGCTTGGCGCAACCTCCAGGTCATTGGAAACCTCTTCAAGAGCTCGATCTACTGAACATGCCAGTGGAGTACAGATGGAGCCATTTCTCAAGTGGAATTTCTTGCTGTTCTCAAGAACAATCCTGATAATTTCCGGATCTCCATGTTCAGCAAAAGCGATCGTCGCGTTTCTCGGTGGAGATCTTCCAAGTCGATGCTCTTGCTATGGTGGAGAAGTAGCAGAAATTAAAATGTGGTCATGACAAGCTGCACATTCTAGTAGTGTCTACTGAGTCGACTTGTGCGCCATACTCAAGAAGCAGTTTGACCGTTGCCAGGTTTCCCAACTCAGAGGCTCTCAATAGCGGCGACAATCGTGAACGCATAGACTTGAAGTTGGGATCAGCCCCATTCTCGAGCAAGATTTGGACCGTGGTAATGAAACCACCGGCTACTGCATGCCATAGTGGTGTGTAGGGTTCATCACCATCCCAATTCACGTCGGCACCTGCTTTAACAAGTAGACGGACCACACCGTCATGTCCATTCTCAGATGCATATACCAGTGCCGTCCTCCCGAGGCAGTCCGCTATATCTGCCTTGACGCCGCTTGCAAGTAACAGTTTCGTACATCCTTCGTGCCCATAAGCAGCTGCCAGGGATAGCGGAGTATTTCCCCCCTTGTCTTGCAAATCAGCCTCTGCACGACTGTCGAGAAGCAGGCTCAGGATAGCCTCTTGGCCATTCCGGGCGGCATAGAATATTGCTGTTCGACCGTAGCCTTCCTTCAGCTCAACATCATTTCTCGAAAGCAAAGCTCGTGTTTCCGCTATGGCCCCAAAGAAAGCTGTGAGATGTAGCCCCCTTGCCCCCCTTTCGATATCCTCACCCTCTTTAGATGCCCATATAGCCAATTCGGGTTGCATACATACTTGGGCTGAGGATGCTACATTTGCAGCTGACTCAAGAAAGTCAATGACACCCTCACAGATAGCTCCAGCATTGCGAGCGTGGAAAGCCCAGCTTCTTGCCGCGTAGAGGTACAGCGCAGCTGGTCCTTTGAAGTTTGCGTTTTTGTAAGGAGGCCCGCTTCTGAAAGTACGGAAGTTCAAATATGTAACACAGGTCGTTGTGATATAGCTCTCAGCTTTAGGGAACCAGGTTTTCCGCGTCTTTTCAAAATATTCCTGTGTCGTGTAGTGGACCAGCCGGATAATACCGTCACTTTTATCAATAGTCACGAGTCCAATACAGACTTGCAGCATGATATCAGTGTCTGGTAACGCATCCATGTCAAGCGCTTCAGTGCCGACATCGACGGCAAGGGCGTGCTGAAGCTCTCGGACGTTCAGTGGTCTCTTTGCGCAGGTAATCCATGACAGGACCTGCACAGCCAAGTCCTTGTGGCCTGGCCGCTGGCTCATCACTCGCTCCATGGCTATCTCGTATGCGTGGAAGTATGCATCTGAGCCGCTTGGTAGTTGTTTCAGAGCCTTGCGGACAGCGGCGACTGAAGTCTTGTCACGCAAAGAGTCAAGATGGAGTTGGGCCAAAAGGAACCTAGACGATTCAGAATTACATGGGTATCAAGAGAGATTTCACTTACATTCCTTGCACTGATCGTACTATTTGGTCAGTAATATCTTCTTCAAGTCCTTGTTTGCTGAAGAACTCGGGTAATTGTGGTATCTGGCCGCGCACAAACATGGAGACATCAACATCCCTCGCACGTATTTCGAGAGAAACACAATCCTTGAATAGATTTATGACGTCTGGAGTTGGTCTAGAAGTGGCAAAGATGTTGATTTGGCATTTTGATTGCAGATCAAAGATCTCCTTTAAGAACTTTGTCATAGTACCATCAGTTGTCCGACATTCGTCGAGAGCATCGATGACGACAAAGACTCTTGAAAATCGTTCAGCAACGCACAGGAGGGTTTCGGAGATGTCTTTCAAGGAAAGTCGTGACCTAGTTCTGTGGAGTGATTCAATGCTCTCTGGTAAAGTTGGCAGAGTCTGGAGAAGTTGCTTTAGAACGCTAGCGAGAAGCTCCCTGGCCGTCTGCTCTTCTTGGCGCCGGAAATTGCAATATACATATGCAATGCCAATATTACTGGTTTCCGCAGAGAGTTTCTCTAAGTTTTCGATCATGATCGACGTGAGAATTGTCTTGCCAGCGCCTGGGATGCCTGGGCAGAAGAGGGTCTGATTAGGGCTGTCTCGCCAATTGCGGAACTGTGTTGAATTGAGAAGCCATTGGCCAGTTCCTGGCTGCCGTCGCCCAATATTGTCGCTTTGAAAGAGGCTGTAATCAGTCGGGGTGAGCCAGTCTAATACATCTTTGTGTTGCTGGGTTTGATGGAGTCGCATGATCGTGTCAGCCTTTGTAGATGTAGCTGCGACCTCTTTGTGCAAGTCTGTGTGGATAATCATAAATTAGAGGTCGCAACATAGCCAGAGAGTCAGTATGTCAACAACTAACCAGACAAAACCTCACTAATCTTCCTCTCAACTTCCGCCCTATTAGGATGAATCTGACCGAGAAGCTCCTTAGCATATGCAGAAGCCGCCATTGCCGCGTAGCCCTGCCAATCGTCATGCTTGTGCGTGTCAGCATAGTCACAGATGCCACGAATCACCAGGCATGGAAAGTGGTTCACAAGGCCTGCTGCTTCTGTCTCGAAGCAAAGGACACCTCTCTTGGCAAGTTCATCACGGATCGTAGCGTCTTTCATCAGCTTGTTCGATGACGCGATGAGACCGTAATGGATTGTCGGATTATCCTCTTCGCTGGTCCTTTCGGGGCGGACTACTAGGCTTGATGGGTCGTGGCTGCAAAGATGACAGTTTGGACCATCATTCGGCTGGTGCAGCACCTCAGGTTGGTGCAGTCGATCAGTACTTGCCTGAGGCCGCCCATAGGTTTTGCGCAGCTTCGGCCTTTTGTCCAAAGTTTCGTTGATGGCACATTCAAGTTGATGTCCTTCAGCCTCATGTTCAGCCCTAAGTCCCTGCATGGCTGCTCGCAAAATCATAGGCGGCTGATTGAGAAATCCCGACTCTTGAAATGGTTGACATTGTATGACCTTTCCATGATCAAAATTGAATACACCGCCATGATTTTCGTTGCCAGAAGCACTCACGACGATATCCCCAAGACGGATGTCGTGCTTTGGACTAGGCGCACCGCCGCCGATACCAACCATCAAGCCAATCCTGATATTGGGAAAACTATGGAGCATGTCTCTTGCCACGCTAGCAGCAGGAGCTATACCATATTCTCCATGGGGGAGGACGGCGATCACGGTGTTATGTTTCCCAATCTTGCCTAGAGTGTAGAGATTATTATCATTTGTTGATACAAACTCTGGCGGCTCATGTCTTTCGTCGAGGAAGGCTATCGCAGCAACATATTCAATACGAAGGGCACAGATCCAGCCCACTGTATAGTCATGCGGGTTAGACATGACAAATAATATTGCATCGGACTGTTGGCGAGGAGAATTCGAAGCATGTTTGTGATTTTGGAACCCCGCTCCTACCGCAGCCTGATTTGGCCAGCCATCACTTTCTCTTTCTTCCTTCCGATTCGTCCACAACTGTGACAGTCTTATCGAACAATAGGACTTGGCTGCAAATGTACTAGCTTAAGTTCGAGACACCAACACGGGTACCTGGATACAAGCCCGATTCTTTTCTCGATTTTACAAACAGTTAGCGGACTCATTTCTGGATTGTGATCAGGTACTCCCATTGAAGAGAGAGGAGCTGAATCATTTTAATAGGAGTGACTCCATTCGGTATGCCTCCTACCTAGAACCAAAAAAAAAAAGAAAAAAAAAAAAAAAAAAAAACAAATATCAAAGCGCACAATGTCACCTTATCATCAGATATAGCTCTCGAAGTTGTGTGCCCACATCTTTTCCATAATTGATTTCCGGGAGTAATGACTGAATACCTAGCTATTGAATTTTACACTCAAGCCGTGTTGGCAAAAGCCTTCTGGATATCTTCCAACTCCTTCAAAGTCATGGGAATAATCGTGCCATGACGAGGAGACTCGGGGTACTCATAGCCTGTACGCAGTGTCCACTTTCCACCAGTAAGATCAGTGGACTCGAGTAGAACATAACCATTCCCGCCGAACTCATCAGCAAGTAGAATGTATCTAGGGCCGTTGACATCCTTGCAGTTGGTCTTGAAGATCGAAGGGCCCTCCACCTCTTGCGTTCCGGCGTTCTTTCCGATACAGCTAGCTATCTGATGCCAGTCGCCCAAGCCCGCAGTCAACGAAGCACTACTTTCCTATACGATATCCGCACAGTCGTTGATAGTAGCCTTTGTGAAACGATGGTAGATGCCGTCCTCCTTGATAACGGTCGAGTCAATCCTGCCATTCGGCGGTTCATCTTGCCAGACCTTTGGCTCGCTGAAGGCGATAAAGTCATCCGTGGTAGCGTACACCATACGCTGATACTCAATCGGATCGTGACTGGGGTTTGCTTCATTATTGTAAATTCCAGACGCCCAGTAGACAACATAAGTCTTGAGGTCGTCGTCATAATAAGCTTCAGGTGCCCAGGTATTGCCGTAATTATCTGGCGATACCTCAACATGACGCTGGGCACTCCATGTGATGAAGTCCTTTGACTCCCAGATCTCGAGATACCGGCTACCGAAGCGTTGAGCATCTCCCCAGCTTGTGCCGCAACCAATGCAAAGATCAGTCGCGAGGATGTAGAATTTATCTCCATCGTGTGACCTCAAAACGAAGGGATCGCGGACTCCACCGTCGCCTTTAGTGGATTTCAAGATGGGCTTCCCATTGTTGAGCTCGGTGAAGGACAAGGCGTCGTTTCCGTTGCTGGTAGCGAGGTAAATATTTTCATCACGGTTGCTGAAGTATAGAAAGGCGTAGCCATCGTAGTCGGAGTTGCAGCTGATCTCCCTCTTGGCATCTTGTAGCCCAGTCGGTATGGCACTTGTGGGCTAAGTTCTGTGCGCTGGTTTAAGCTCTTAGCCACATGTCCTAACTATAAATAATATATCTAGCTTATAACTTAGATATTATATTATAATAACTACCTAATTACTATAGCTAAAGGCTAATAAGAAGAAAACCTAGATAATAACTCTTTAGCTAGCCTTAGAGGTATATAAGATACTTTAATCTATTAGCTAAGAAAGGTTAGCTTAATATTATAAAAACCCTAGATCTTTAAGATAGTAATTCTTATATTAATAAGAAAGGTCTTCTATTAATATTATTAAAACTAAATAGATATCTAAAACTATACTAATAGAGCTATTATAATACCCTAAGTAGTAATAGCTTATAATATAACTATCCCTTAAGACCTAGAATAGTATTTTAATAATATTTAGAATACTATCTTTTTATAGGACTTTTATAAGTTTAGTAGTAAATTCCTTATTAAGCTTATTTTCTTTAATTATAAGACTATTACCTATATAGTCTTTAGTAGCCTATTCCTTAGAAAGGTTATATTAATTACCTAGTAAAAGAAGGAGATACTATTTACCCTAAAGAAATTAAAGAAATTTAATATAACTATAGAATAACTCTAGAAAAATAAGGATTAGATTATATCTATAGTTAAAGTATAAATAGTAATTTACCTTAAGGAACTTCTAGGTATAGTATATAGCTATAAGATTTATTAAGAAATATTAATATATAAGAAAAGCTTAACCTGAAGAAAGTTTCGTGATAATATGTATATTGGTGTGATTAGAGCTGAGAAGAAGGTTAGACTGGAAGAAGGTTCGGGGCAATTGGAAGGTTATGGCAGAGTTGAGTTTATGAGTCAGTCATAAGGTTAGAAAATACACTTCGGATTTAATACAATGGTGCACTTGTAGGCGATGTAGAGGCGAGGATTGACAACACCACCAAAGCCCTGAGAATAACGGATGGATTTAGGATAAACAACATTGTGGAAAAAACTATCCTACTCTGGCACGATTGCGTTTGGCATTTGGATTACATGACTTCTTATAACCGGCCCTACTGAAATGGTCCACTTCCGCCATGACCTCGCTATTGAAGATCATTTCTGAATGGGAGTATAAGCTTCTCATGTTATGCTTAGAAGCTTAAAGCCAGTGATTGGACCGGATGACTTGATCGACATGACCCCAGATTCCTCTTCCCCGCATTGACATAGTTCTACGGGATCTTTGCTATAGCCGGGCAAATCACCTGTCTTCTCTTTTCATTTTAGGTCCCGTGATCCATGATCCTGCGCCAGTCATGAAGACTTCCATAAAATAATCTGCGTAACTACGCAGCCGCGCCAATTAAATGTTTTATACATAGAGCCAAACTAACGCTGTCACTGGCATTGTTTTGATCAACAATTTGGGCTGTACTTTGAGTGTCTGTCTAAACACTTTTGTCGTCACCTTCATTACCACTTCTCCACAGGTTCAGAGTAAAGACCTTAACCACTGCCACAGATCAATGTATCACCTACCTTCTCGACTCCCCTTGGAGCAGGAAGTTCATAGTAGCTATAGTGTTGATGTCACTTATGGGTCTGCTGAGCTGACATCTTGTAAAAGACAATGGGTTTACTTATGATGTTAATGACTCAATTGACTTGTAGGTGCTTCAACAATGAACGACTTGGGTGCAGACTAGTGACCAATGTATGTGTTATTGAGCCATGCTATACATCAGATGTAACTCGCTATCTACTCGTCTTGACCGGCCAGCAAAAGACATATATATTCCAGGCGCATCCCAGGCGCAGATTATAAATACAGGTGAAGGAGAAGTTTAGAAAGAATCCTACAGCTCAAGGAACGGCTTGAACCTTATCCAATGGTGCAAGCTAGCAATAACTCTGCTGACAAGAACTGCATTTGTTGCTACAATGATTAATTGGTGCAGCGTCCACGACGGTGACTACCGTGGCTACATCGACTATGAGCGGCACGATGCGCCTTGTGCGAGCGGCTCGAACCCTTCTTGGTAACGGTCTTCTTGGAACCCTTCTTTGTGGCACTCTTCTTCGAGCCCTTGGTCTTTCCATGGGGGAAAGGGTAATTATCCGCCTTGGCTGACTCGACTACAGAGGTGGCGTGAGTGGAGGTTGGAGTTTTGACGATCGATAGCGTTGTTGAAGAAGGCTTTGGGTAAGCCATAGTATGCTTGACGCTAGTTGAAGTGGGAGCAGGGTGCTTAGAAACAGCAGTTGAAACCGGCACCGAGCTCTTTCCTGTTGTGAGCTTCACAGTAACGACGCCGTGCGCTGGGACCGTGACCTTGACGCTGCCGCCGAAAATAGTCACCTTTGTGTCGACCATCTGCGCCTGAGCATCCGAAGTAAAAGCCTGAGCTGTTGAGAAGGAACTTCCTGAAACACTCAGTTCCACAGTCTGAGCAGCAGTGCCAGAGTTGGTAAGCACCAAGACGACACTCCCGTCAACGTTCTCAAAGGCACCAACGATCGTATTTTGCACAACACCTGAGGTCGAAACCCTGTGTGCGCCAGGGCGAATGTGGCGCGACCAGTGAGCAATGGCCCAGAGAATGGAAGATACGGTGAACTTGGTGCCGTCCGTATCGACGACGTGGGATAGAGATCCTTTGTTATTAGTCTCAACGCCTTCCCAGTAGATGTACGCCGAGAGATCAGCATTGACGATGCCTTGTGCGATCTTGACTGCCCACGTGAAGCCTTCGTGGGAGCCGCCGTTGACGTACCACGCAGTGGCAAACTCTTGGTCATTGGCGGCTCCCTCGGACATCCAAGTTGGCAGGGTAGTGTTCATAGGCGAGTCGGGGCTGCTAGAGTACTCGTGCGAGGTGATGACAGATAGATACTTCTCCACGTCAAGCTCAACCAGCTTCGCGGTGTATTCCATTTGTGACGTCCAACCGATGTTGTCGCAGCACGTCATCTTGATGTCGCCAAGTCCCTTGGATTGCAAAGCGCTGTGTAAGAGAGGAATGACATCTGCAGCTTGCTCAGCAGTTGAAAGCATAAAGTCTGAGCCATCGCCCTCATTGAGGAAGCCAACGTGCGAAACGGGGATGCCAGCCTGCTTGTAGTAGGAGAGGTACTCGGCTATCATCTCAACGTAGCGCTGTCTCCAGTCTCCAGACGAGCACGACACACCAGGTGCACCGCAGAGACGACCCATACTCGTAGCTGACTTCATGTATACAGGCGCAGACCAAGCATTAGCGTAGATAGTATCTACACCGTAGCTCATGGCCTGTTTGCTGAACCAGACCTGTCCATCATCATCACCATCGAAATGGAAAACAGGTTGTTTCTTGGGGTCGTTGGTGTTTGTGCTCGTGATGGAGTTGGAAGAATCGCAGCCGATCTTGTTCCGGATGATGGATAAGCCTGCGCCGGTCGTAGTGTTGAAAAGAAGATCGAGGCCCTCTTTCTGCGGTCCGGGGCCGAGATTTTGGAATTGCGTGGCGTGGCCGTAGGCCTCGGAGACACCAAAGCCATCGATGACCTGGAACTTTTTGTTGGTGTTTACTGTAATGGATGTATCGCCGAGCGCCAGGCTGGCTTGAAAGACAAGAGTAGGAAGAACGAATGAGAAGAGCATATTGCCCGGTAATGAGTGGTGAAGTGAATGGTAGATTTTGTTCAACGAGAGGAATCTGAGAGATTCTCAAGTAAATTGAAATGAATGTATAAAGAAGCAACAACGAACGGAAAATGAAAGAACGAATAGTTAGAGAGTGCTTTTGCCCGAATGCACAACAGCCGCCCATAACAGCAGAATGATATACTTTTCATCGAAGCCAGGTTTCTGATATCAACAGTAACTAGCCTCGTGTCTAGCGGGTACATGACACCCAGCTCTCCAGCAATACACTGCCATCCCCACAGCAAGCAGGGGTGTCGGGACGACGGCACATCTAGACGCAGTGCATGTTGGCAGGTTTGAAAGTCTTGTTAAATTCGAGGGGCTCAGAATAACGCGACTCAGAGAAGTGCCGTTGCCGTCTCGTCCGACCGGAATGACTGGAATTTGTGGGAAATATTGTATGGTGCATCATTTCAAGGCGAGGTTTGCAGGAATGTCAGGAAGAGGGGGATTCCTTCAAACATAGCGTGCGAATTGGCGATGATACCATTGATCTATCTAACGAAAACTCTCAAATACATATCAAGATCTATCATAAGTTTGGCGCATACTTACGGTTACGTTACTGAATACTACGAATGTCTAATCAGGGACAGATGTACATTTGCTTTATCCAGGCTGATTCAGATGGACATCTGGCCATTTCCCAGCCCTTCGTCCAAATCAGTCATCGCGTATAGAGTTAAGAGAATTTGTTTTGCCGCTAACAATCTAACATTACGTGGGCCGTTTCAGGTTCGCCAAAAGTTACTTTACCAAAAAACGCTAAAAAGTTTGACAGGCCGATAAGGCTTGTTCTATCATCGTGTTCGGATAACCGGCAGTATCTGAAACGCCGGCAGTGCTACCAATCATGTCCATGGAGCTTGTCATCAAGAGATCAAACTATGTACATGTCTTCCAGGTCGCTTTAGAAGTGGACAGATTCGAGATTGAAGTGTCCATCAGAAAGGCTATTGAGATATACGATGTTACATTTTTGTAGAGTTGTCCTTGCCTGGTTCGAGAGCACCAAGTGTTTCATTCGAGCCATATTGGCTCTGTCGTAATGAACACCAGATGTCGCTTTTATCTTCAAGGGAATGTCTGAGTGATTATCGCCTTAGATTTGACCGAGTGAATTTCCTTGCCACCGGCGGCATGTTTTGGAGAATGAGTGTCTTGTCCGGCTTCCATACTCTACAGGATGTACACTTAGATTTACGGTGACATATATAACTTCATTCACCAACCACCATACCTTTGTAGACTATCCAGGCGACGCAATTACCTAGCAAGTGAACGGGCTCCGGAACCGCTGGATCAGGGCCAGTCTCATGGTCTACAGAAAAGTCCATGCACTAATCCGGTTTAATGATATTCCGATATCCACTG
This sequence comes from Fusarium sp. NRRL 52700, assembly GCA_013396095.1. Classification (NCBI taxonomy): domain Eukaryota; kingdom Fungi; phylum Ascomycota; class Sordariomycetes; order Hypocreales; family Nectriaceae; genus Fusarium; species Fusarium sp. NRRL 52700. The sequence continues at coordinate 242,133 of JAAQRM010000039.1, forward strand.
GAGGACCATGAAGCGTGAATAGGGTAGTCCGTGAAAATCCAGGATCAAACCCTTGAGTAAACAATACAGCTTTACATAGCGACAATGGTATAAGTGGAGGTTAAGATATGGAATAATAACTAGTACCTAAGCTACTTTTTTTAATAGTATTAAGTATATAGATATTCCTATAGATTATAAGTAAAAGAGAAGGCATTATAACAAAAAGTAAGTAAAGGTACAATAAAAAAAGCCTGATTATTTTCTATTACTTTATAATATACTACTATACATTTTAGAGTATTAATTATTTCTTAATTCTTAATATATACTAATAACTCAGGCTTAGTTTACTTAGTAGGTTATTACTTCTAATACTTAGTAGTATTTCTAATAAATATTAAATATATAATATTCTAATTAACATGGCCAAAATACGAGTTATCTAATCTCTCGGCTGATAAGATAAGCTTGAACAGAGGCCAATCCAGACTCTGGTGTGGCTGGCTGACATTCCAACTACCATATCGATAGTCATCAATGGCGCATGCAGGGAGACCTTCGCTAGCGTAAACCAGCTAATCAGCTGGCGAAATCCACTGCCACTCCAATACTTGCCGCTGTGACAAGCGAAAAAGGGAATCAATCACCAATTGCTATACCCGAATTGGCGTGCCATGTCCAAATTGGTCAAGGGCGGGGTTTTCCCGTCGTTCCGTGCCGAGTTGAAGATCACTTTTGGAATTGAGTGGCACCGATAGCTTCGTTTGGCGTATACTTCTAGCTAATCAGTTCATGTCAATGTCAATAGACATGTTTTCGTTGGTCGAGTGAACCGAGTGGCTGGCACTACTCAATTCCACGAGTTCATAGCGTGGCAAGCTGCTCCGGTCAGTATTAAAGCATAATTGGCCTGGGCTGCTCCATCTAATGCTTCCTTCATCAATTGCTCTCATCTTCTTGGATGTTCCATACTGAGATCTCGAGGAATCATGAAATCGCGATACTTCTTTGGAGGCGTTTTCGCTGCATTCACTCAAGCAGCACCTACCGTGGATGAGACGTACCCATATAATGGACCTGCAATTCCCATCGGCGATTGGGTCGACCACACGGTTAAGGGTAGCCCCAACCACGGTTTCATCCGTCTAGTTGAACCTCCAGCTGTGCAACCTGGCTATGTCAATGCCACTAACAACGTCAATGTCATCTCACTGTCATACATACCTGCTCAACCTGGTGAGCAGACCGTTGGCATCAATATCCACTATCAGACTCCCTTCGGCCTCGGTGGGGCACCCTCAGTGAACTGGGGAACCAGTAGTTCGTGTTTAAATAAGACGACTCCCGGTTTCACTGTAACATACGACCGCACTCCTCCTTGTTCTCTCGTTGCCGTTACACAATGCAGTCAATTCTTCCACAACGTCCAGATAGAAGGGCTTCAGCCAGGTACAACCTATTTCTACCAAATTCCCGCCGCAAATGGCACAACCGATTCTGCTGTTCTAAGCTTCAAGACTGCTCAGGCTGTAGGCGACCCATCTCAATTCAGTATCGCTATCAATAACGATATGGGGTACACGAATGCGAATGGAACGTATTCCTTCATGAACCAAGCCGTGAAGGACGGAGAGCTCGCGTTTGTCTGGCATGGTGGAGATCTTAGCTACGCGGATGACTGGTACTCTGGCATTGTACAGTGCAACTTCTCAGCTTGGCCCGTCTGCTACAACGGCAGCAATAGTTCACTGCCCAACAACGACACCAATCCCGATTATTTCGACACGCCCCTTCCAGTCGGTGAGATCCCGAATCAAGGCAGCCCTCGTGGCGGCGATGTCGGCGTCCTCTACGAATCTAATTGGGATCTTTGGCAGCAGTGGATGAACAACATCACTATGAAGATCCCTTATATTGTCCTTCCTGGAAACCATGAGGTCACCTGTGCCGACCACGATAACACTCCGTTTCTCCTTTCATCATATCTCAACGAGAACAAAACAGACACCCCCATGTCAAGCGATAACCCCAACTCGACTCTGACATATTATTCGTGTCCGCCTTCACAGCGAAATTTCACAGCTTTCCAGAACCGCTTCTCAATGGCAGGCGATAAGTCAGGTGGCGTTGGCAATTTCTGGCATTCATTCGATTACGGGCTTGTTCATTTCGTATCTATCGATACGGAAACGGACTATGCTAACAGCCCCGACAAGACATTCCGCGAAGATGTCGAGAAGGCTAAGAAAGAGGAAGATTGCAAGGGCAAGGATAAGGATGAGCCCAAATGCAAGACTAAGACGAAAGAAACGCCTACGTCTACGTCTACGTCTACGTCTGCGTGGACGTGTATCCCGCTCCCGTCAGATGATGTCTATGAGACAGATGATTTGGAGGAAGAGACATATCTTGAGTCCGGGAGAGCTCATCCTCTGCGAAACGAGACATACGTAACTGATGCTGGGCCTTTTGGATACATTGAGGGTTCCATCCATGACAACAAGGCGTATCAGCAGTATCAGTGGTTGAAAGAGGATCTCGGCAAGGTTGATCGATGTAAAACACCCTGGGTTATCGTCATGGGCCATCGTCCCATGTACAGCTCCCACGACGACGCCAATTATCATATGCACCTTCGCGAGGCCTTTGAGAAGTTGTTCTTGAAGAACAAGGTTGATTTGTACATCGCTGGGTAAGTCATTACCTCGAATTTGTCAATTATGCCAGGCTAACTGCTCGTAGACACGTTCACTGGTATGAGCGTCTCAAGCCTATAAGAAATTGCTTCGTCGACACTAGTGCGATTATAAACGACAGTGAGAAGAATGGTACTTACGAGATCAACCCTGGATATTCGATGGTTCATCTCATCAACGGCGCTGCTGGAAATATTGAAAACCACGCTACCATCAATATGTCCCTGTCTATACCCGACATAACAGCTCACCGTAACCTAACCAGTTTTGGCTTTTCCAAGTTGACCGTTCATAGCGCAACAACGCTGTCTTGGCAGTTCATTCAAGGCCACGATGGACAGGTTGGCGATAATCTTACTGTGAAGAAGAATGCAACATGCGAGGCCTACAGTTCGTCAGGCTTATCAGGCTCGTCTTGCTCTTCTGAATGCTCTGGATCTGGTGTGCTGGCTTGGCTCTATTGCAATATCTATTGTGCTGGCTTCGGTGAACCACTAAAGGTTTAAATCGGAGACTTGTAGTTGCGCGTAGTGACCAAGTAAAATATAATAACTTCTTATAGTAAATAGTTTAGAAAATGATTTACAATATACTTTAATATAAAGTATAGATTTTTAGTAGTAATTATTTTATAATATCTATTAACTATAGGTTCTTATATATTCTAATATATATTTTACAAGACAAATCGTAAGCCTAGTATCCAGATTTGCTTGACCTATCTTGAAATATCGAAATAGTCTATGTTCTTTAATGGCTCTCGAAGTGTAAACGAGCGCAGGAGCTAATGCCTTAATAACATTACCCCTTAATTAATTCATGCTGTCTGTAACCATATGTTCTCGAAGCTTCTTTAAATATAAATATTATATTATAGATCGGCTGCCTTACTAAATCTAGGGAAAGATTAATACTAATAATTCAATATTACACTGCCAGCTAAATATTATATATTACTACCTAAATAGGGGCATACTATAAGTTAAATCTCTGTCTGGTGAGTGGTTTATCTTTTCCCTTAACTCCTTTAGCCCCCGGTTGACGTTTTCTCTTGCATTGGAGTCCAGCTTGTCTGCCATCAAATGATAGATATCCTCATGTCCCTTCAAAAGAGCCCATTCATACGGTGCGGCCCCAAGGTCATCACGAACATTTATGTCCACTTCTCCATGCTCTAAGAGTAATCTGGAAATTCCTACATAACCGTTTTGTGCCGCACATATGAGAGGTGTTCGTCCCGCCCCGTGATGGGGAATGGAACCTTCCCTAGCATTTGGGTTGACTTTTCCAGTCTCAAGAAGCAACTGCACAACTGTCTCATGTTCGTTGAGTGCAGCTTCCAGCAAAGGTGTCCTGCCATGCATGCCTTTTACATCTGGTTGAACCTGACCGGTCTCAAGGAGCACCTTGACCACTGCGTCATGACCATGTTCAGAGGCTAATAGTAAAGGGGTTTGGCCCTTGTTATCCGGAGAGTCTGGAGCAACTTTACCAGTAAGGAGTACTAGCTTGACGATATCATCATGTCCGGTGGTCGCTGCCCAAGTTAGGGGTGTAAGGCCACCTTTGATCTCGACATTTGGGTCGGCGTGAGGAAGTAACCATCTGGCGGCACAATAGAGCCGATCTTCTACTGCCCAGTGCAATGGTAGCCACCCCCCAAGTATTCCTATAAAAGTATTAACAATTAAGTCAAGTCCTTGCTCATCGCCGTTCATGAGATCTTCGCCGTTTCCTGTTATTTCTGGTGTTTCCCATCCACTTAGGACACCATCCAGGATACGTAGTGACTCTTTCAAATAGGCTTCTGACTCTCGATGTGTCAACATAAAAAGTTTCTGTCCAATACTCGAGATCTGAACAATCTCATGTAAGCGGTATTCTATGTCTGGGTGAATTCCTTGCTTATCGTGTAAATGGAGTAAGGAGGTCTGTTGGTTGTTGGTTGGTAGGTTTGAAGGCATCAGCTGCCCTATCTCGGAAATTCTGGACCAGGGCCTGGCTTCTTTTGCAGGCTCCCCATGTACCTTTATGTTCCAATCCCATACCAGCTTAAATTTGCTCAAGTATGTTCCAGGTAACTGTGCAACATCCTTCCATCCCCAGTTCTCATGATCTAAGGAAGGGTCTGTATGGTGGATTGAGATCATGATGATTTCCCAGTGGAGGCGACATGGTCTGATTATAGTAGGATTTGAGGCTCCACCGAAGACGCAGATGATGTCTCCGACCCTGACCGACTTTCCTGAGAACTTGATGTTCCAATAAGACCTCCCAGCTCTTTGGGACTTTGGAGCTTTCCAACTAATTTCCAGTTCTTGGCTATCTCCCCATGGGCTCTGTTTTCTGACGCTGTTGACAATTCCAAGAGCGCAACCCATCGTCGCTATTATAGCCATACCTTCACCATCCCAGGTGTGTATAGATAGACATTGGGGGAAGATGTAATTGATAGTCTTCTGGAAGAGTTTCTGCCATGAAATTGTATAGTCGACCAACAATCCTGCTGTTTCGAGGTCGTCAGAGCACATGCCGAGTAATGCAAAGATCTTGTCGTGTAGTTCTGTGGCTTTGCGGGTATGATACATCTCCAGCAGCACACTTAAAGGGCATATATTGAGAGAAAACCTTCCTGTACTGACTAAATGCCGGGGTCGGAAAATGGCGCCGCGCATTAGGTACAGTGCTGAATGGACCAGGACACTTAGTTCTGAGTTTCCAGAATATAATGGTTTCAATGCATTAAGGCCTATGCAAAATGCATGTCCGTCCAATTGTGCAGGGCCACATTTGACTAGAATTTGCCGAGCCGCGGCGACCTCCTGCAGGACCTAGAAGAACTCGATTAGTAACTGTGTGCGGCTTTCCTGTTACCCCGGAGATCATGCAGCTTACCCAAATACGTTGAAACCATGGACGGTGGAGTAACGCCGTGATGATAGATTGATTTTCTGGTAGGCTTCTTTCCAGCCCATTAGAAACATCAGCAGCCGTTGCACGGATCTCCTCAAGTGCTCGTCCACTTTCATCTGCCATTTCTCCAAGCCAAACAATGACAGAGAATGCTTTAGCATAAATCTTAGCCATTAACTGGACCTGATGTCCTTTTTCCAGCATATTCTCTTGATTGATGCAGATAGCATCGACCCACATAACACGCTCAAGAACACTTTGTCGTAGAGATATTAGAGCAGCAAATAGATTAGCACCGACTGGTAAGGTGTAACCATCAATTTCGATAAAATGTGGCATATCCCCGGAGCCCCACACATAAGACAGTGCCTCAAAAAGATACGGTTCTGAGTCTATCAACTTGATATTGGATAGCTTACACCGTATAGGGGACTGCTTATCTCGATGGGGTTGGAGGTACAGGAGGCGAATATTACCCTCAGGTAATGCCGAATATTGATAAACAGACATAACGAAGTAGATTCAGATTAGCTGACAATGTGTTTAGGGAACGCAATTAGGATTTGCATAGCAGACTATTCGATGCCTTGAGATGGAGCAGAGAGGAGGATTGTGTTTATTATGATCTGAGGGATTATCGCCTGTATTTGGAATCACGTGTGCTGATAGAATCAAGTTCCACCAATCATGGACAATGTTCTACATCTTAAATTCCATTCCTGAGGCATCTATATGGAATAAAGTAGCTCGTTAGTTTGCAAAAGACCAGGTCCTAGCTTAAGTACTAGTGTTTTATAAAGCTTTAACTATTACTTTTAATAGTTTATTTTACTAAAAGAAAATACCTAGGTCATGACTACGGCCTATAAGGTTAAGCTTTAGGCTATAAACACAGATAATAAATAATAACACAATATTTACTAAGAGAATAAAAATATTTAACTTAATATAAATTTTATAAGAAGGTTAGTAAGAATTAAATTCTTTTTTTCTTTTTTTAAGAAACTTAACATATTTTAAATATAAGATAACTAAGTATAATAATATAAAATCCTTGCATAAGCATCTACCAGGGCAAGCAATAACCATATCTTACAATTTACAGCTTACTCTTGAGCCTCGCACTAGCAGCAAGCACGGCGCGCTGCTTCTCGCCTCCATGCTCAACCTTGACAGGCGCATCAAAAACAGTCGCATCAGGCTTCTCCTTTCGATCCTTGGTATCAATATACTCCCTCTCCCCCTCTCCAACATAAAGCTGTCTCGGCCGCCAGATCTTGACGCCTGACTTGTTCAACATCATCTGTCTCCAGTGCGCCAACCAACCAACGCATCGCGGGACAGCAAACAACACAGGATAGAAGTCAAGCGGGAATCCCATAGCCTGGTAGATCAGTCCAGAGTAAAAGTCCACGTTGGGGTACAAGTTCCTGCTGCGCATGAATTCGCTCTTGCGCGCATAGTCGGCGAGCGTGAGGGCTGTGTCGAGGAGCTTGTTTCGGCCTGTGACCTCGAAGACTTCTTCGGCGAGCTTGCGGATGGCTGTTGAGCGGGGATCAACGTTTTTGTAGACGCGGTGGCCGAAGCCTACGAGGACGCGCTCCCTTCTCTCAACGGCCTGCATGAAGGCAGGGACGTTCTCGGGAGATCCAATCTCAATGAGCATCCTGATGGCTGATTCAGAGGCTCCTCCGTGAGATGGGCCGTAGAGTGCCGCGCATCCGGCAGCGACAACGCTGTAAGGATCGACCAGAGAACTTCCGACTTGTAAGACTGTGGCCGTAGAGCAGTTGACTTCGTGGTCGGCGTGGAGAATGAAGAGTTTGTCAAGTGCCTTGGCAAGAACAGGATGAGGTTGGTAGTCTGGCTCAGATAGGTTGTCTAGCAGATACAGGAAGTTTCCAGTGTATGACAAGCCTTGTGCAGGGCGGTTGAATGGTCGGCCTTGTCGCATTCTGTACGAGGCAGCTGCCAAAGTAGGAGCCTTTCCGAGAATTCGAAGAATCTGCTTGTCCAGCATCTTGAGGGAATCCATATTGCCTGACGCAGCGTTGGTGTAGAGCTTCTGCCCTGCAAGCGAGGGATTAGCTTCCGGCGCAAACGCTCCAAGCGTAGCGAACGCTGCGCTCAGCATGGACATTGGATGAGAGTCGTAGCGGAACGACTTGAACATGTTCTCGATATCGCTATGGATATACGTGTGATGCATCACCTCGCCCTGCCATTCATCGTACTGCGCCTTGGTTGGAAGGTCTCCGTAGATGAGAAGATACGCTGACTCGAGAAAATTGCTCTTCTCGACTAACTGCTCAATCGGGTATCCGCGGTACCGAAGGACGCCGTCGAGGCCGTTGATGTATGTGATTTTGCTCTGCACGACAGCCGTGTTCATGTACGCGGGATCAAACACCCTAAGGCCCTGCGTAGTCTCATCTTCTGGGCGATCATTACCGGGCTCGGCTTTGATCTTCTTGAATTCCGTTGCTGGGATGGAATTGTGAGTGATGGGGATCTCGTAGGTCTGGTTTGTTCTGTTATCCACGACCGTGAGCGTCTCGCGACGGCCCTTGTTCTGAGACAACACCATGATGAAAATAATACAAGATGAGCGAAAAAAAGATGCAGTGATTATGTCGAGTTGATGAGGATAAGCTATGAGTCTTGATATTTTGAACTGGTTTTCAGAAGCAAACGCGTCGATAGCACGTCACGTGAGTGCATACCTCGGCACGATAAGATAAGCAGAATAGAGAGACCGAGGTCTGAGAAGGGTTGGCGGCATTTAAAGCGGGAGTGGGACGACATCAGCGCTAACAGTAGTGGCAGCGTTTTACGGCATTTGACGATAGCAAACAAGTCCCTCCCTCTCTGCCCTGCACTGGGGGTTGTTTCCTACCCTACAAGGCTGACATGAGATAATTGATCAGATCAACATGCATCAACGCTACTTCAACGCTACTTCAAGACAAATGGCTATTAAGTGCTTCATCTATTCAATTGAAAGACCGACTTGTGTAATTCTTTGTGCCTGTCTTTTAATTCCAATATTTACCTGAATGAGCTTCCGCGTTTAACATTAAGGGCTAGAAGTGTTTTGCCCGTATGTGTTTGGTACTGTTTTTTCTACCTTGTGTGCTGGGGGCTTAAGCTTCTTTATAACCTTCCATAACCTTCTCACAGAGCTTCCGCGTCGTACCCTCTGTAGACTCAACTTTCGAATCGACCATACAGAAGGAGTATTATATGCGATTGGTTAAAGCTATGATGAATAAGGATCCGGTGCAAAGGCCACGTGCTAATAGATCCACCGAGTCCGGGGAGGGTCTGGGCTTCCGTAACAAGCCTCAACTGTCAATCGAAACTAACTAACAACTTAAACGAAATGCTAACTTTATTAGGCAGGTAGTTACTGTAGTGTAGAACTGATAATGACTTCACTCCGTTTAATCGGCCTGTGCGATATTTTCCTATTCCTTTGGATACAGATAATCTAGAGGGCTCATTACATCGTTTTGATGACCATGTCTTATCGCAACAATTTGATTGATAGACCTGTTACGATCTCACGAGTCACCAGTTCACTTTTTCTGCCACAGGGATACTAGGTGGCGTCCCTCCAACTCATGCTAGCGCATTGGCGTAGAAGTCGAAGATAAGGAAATCGTTCCACTACTCAGGGGTACATAAAGCTAAGGATTGCAAGACAGGGATCCTAGATATGCTTCTTATGGTAGGGTATATTTGCTCGTCGCCGTCCTCTGTCAGGTTACCATTGCCAACGTTCTCAACCATTGCAAACGGAACAATGGGCAACGGTCATATTGTGCTCACTCACGATGTTGAGGTTATCGAGATGAAAGACGTGGGCGTTGGTACTTCGTGGGATGTCTCAACCAAACCTGCGAAGGAGCCTGCCGGTTGGTTCGATGGCTTCCAGCGTGCCAATCGTCGACGTGACAAGACCCATGACCACGGGTATCATCCCAATCCGAAACCTGTTGCAGGACTCGGACAGTATGATATCGTAGCAGCCAACGCCAAAACAGTAACAACACCTCTGGCAAGAGAGCTCAAGGGAAGACACCTTCAGATGATTGCGTTTGGAGGCTCGATTGGTAAGTTTCTCAGACTTATGATAAGGAAGAAGACATTCTAATAAAACATAGGAACTGGACTTTTTGTCGCTTCAGGTGCCGCGCTTTTTCAAAGTGGTCCGGCCGGCCTGCTGCTCGCATATATCGCCGTTGGTGTCTTGCAATATTGCACTATGCAGTCGTTGTGCGAACTTTCAGTCATGTTCCCTGTTGCGGGATCGTTTACAGCTTTTTCCACTCGCTTCATTGACCCATCTTGGGGATTTGCTCTAGGATGGATGTGAGTTCCCCCGTTTGACATCACATACCCCTCAATTGAATACTGATACAATGCCGTGGCCCAGCTACTTCTTGCAATGGCTGTTTGTTCTGCCCCTCGAAATAATCGCTGCCGTGCTTACTATTACCTACTGGAACGACTCTGTGCCTAAGACCGTCTTCGTGACTATTTTTCTTCTTCTCATCATCGGTATCAATCTTTCTAACATCAGGATCTACGGCGAGGCAGAGTTCATATTCTCCATTATCAAGGTCGTTGCAGTCGTTGGCTTCATGTGGGTTTTTCTCTTACAGTCATATGATAGTACAGTGCTCACATTGAGGATTCAGTCTGCTGGGCATCGTTATTCATATCGGCGGCCCGCCAAAAAGTGGCTATGTTGGCGGACAATACTGGACACACCCGGGTCCTTTCAACAACGGTTTCAAGGGCTTCAGTAGCGCATTGATCACGGCATTATTCTCCTATGGCGGTACTGAAGTCATCGGGCTTACTGCGGCCGAGACGCGTAACCCACTCAAGTCGTTTCCCAAAGCCATCAAGCATGTCTTCTGGCGCATTACCATATTTTATCTTGTTACTATTCTGCTTGTCGGACTACTTGTACCGTCTAACAATTCAGCTCTTGTCAGTGGCAAGAGTTCTGCAGACGCGTCCTCTAGTGCCTTCGTTATCGCCATCGAGAGCGCTGGCACGACCATTTTACCGAGCGTCATGAACAGTGTTATACTTATCGCAGTTCTCTCCGTCGGTAACTCAGCAGTTTATGCGTCTTCGCGCACTCTTGCAGCCATGGCAGAGCTTGCTCATGCACCTCCGGCTTTTGCGTATGTCGATAAGAAAGGTCGACCACTTCTCACGCTCTTGATCGCAGCATGTTTCGGTCTTCTGGCCTATCTAGTTAACTTGGAAGCACACGGCACGATCTTTGACTGGCTGCTCTCCATTAGTGCGTTTGGGATGCTCTTCGTATGGTCTAGTATCTGCTTGTGCCATATACGTTTTCGTATGGGTTGGATACATGCGTCTAGACCTATCGATTGCCTTCCATTTCGTTCATCCGTTGGCTTTGTAGGTTCTTGGCTTACAATAGCAGGGTACGTGGTGGTGATGGCATTGCACATGTGGGTGTCCATTTCACCTCTTCAGTTGTCAGGGGTGGAGATGAGTCTGCCGGACCGGGTACAATACTTTTTCCTCCAAACCATGGCTCTTCCACTTATGGCCGCGCTCTTCATTTACCACAAAGTTCGCTTTAGAACGCACTTCATAAGCGTTGATGAGATGGATCTGGATACAGGCCGGCGATCATATCGATTCGATCTTGATCGAGAGCAGGATGCCGACGTGAAGCGTACTTGGCCGATCTGGAAGAAAGTTTTTAACCTCCTTTGTTAGATAATGAGAGCACTCAACCCTACAATATGAACCCATTTCTCATAAGCAAGTGTCTGAAAAGAAGAAACCCTCCACGACCCATCTTCCCACTAGGCTAATTGATTCTTCACTACTCAATATGGCCCGACCGGGAGACGTTGGTGGTATCGCTGTTAGCAATGGAGAAGCCCTGCGCCCGGCCATGAGGCAGCTACGCGCGACAATCGCTAGCTTCTGAAACAGCACGGGCAAGGGAACAGATATCATCCTTCATTAGCTCCGGGAGATAACGGACAGTAGATAAGGGGAGATAGGGCCGATTGTTGGCCTTGGCGGATACAGTCAGAGAACATGTTAGCTAAAGCGCTTATCTGGGATCTCTCGAAAATGATTTCAGATCCCACCTAGTATCCCGGAATGTTTAGCGCTCAGGAGGGGAATAAAAAAAACGGCTCATCGACAGGCGAATTTTCGTGTAGTTCGGGTTGTTATTTAATCTCCCCCCTTCCCTGGAGGCGTCCTCGGCGGTCTCTAAGTCTCATCGGCCCGACAGTTGTCAAGTTTTAAACTAAGTTCTGTCTGCTGATTTAAGTTGTCAGCCACGAGCCTCAAACTAAAAAATAGTATGTTATTCTTAAAGTTTATTCTTAATATATATAAATATAAGATAATGACTAATTAGTTAGTATATTAAGTTCTTTAAAAACTTATTACTTATAAACTACTATATATAAGATAGTAACTTAAGTATTTTTTTTAAAGTATATATAATTAACTTTATTTAACTATATTAAAAAGATTATTTAAATAGTTATATTATTATTTTATTTTTATATAGTTATTATAATATATATATAGTATTCTAATATAAATAGCTTTTTAATAACTTTATTTATATAATTTAGTTTAATTTAATTTAAAAGCTAATTTATATATATCCCTAGTCTCGTTTTTTAATTTTAATATTGACTTGAATAAGCTTCCGCGTTGTTCCCTCAGTAGTCTCAACCTTTGAATTAACCATACAGAAGGAATATCTTTTTATCAGCGTTGCTGCTATGATCTTTATCTCAACTTCTGCGGTATTACGCCCAAGGCATGCTGCAGGACCGTGGCCAAATGGGATAAAAGATTTTCTTTGACGGTCCGATAGTTTCTCCCATCGTTCAGGGCAAAAATCATTAGCATTCTGGCCCCAAATGTCTCTAGATCGGTGAATGGTATAGATTGGAACGCTTAGAACAGTGCCGGGAGTAAAGCAAAAGGAGTCTAACTGAACTCCCTTGGATCCAGGAAGTACCTCTCGAGGGAGGCCGATCCCGATGACGCTGTGCAGACGCATTGTCTCGTTGAGCACAGCGTCTAGATATGGAAGAGCCTGAACATTTGGCAATGGCGCAACTGTCCGGGAATATCAAAAGAGTCCACCTCAGCTTGCAGCTTCTGCAGTGAAGATGGTGAGGTGGCGAGATAGTATATCATGGCAGAGAGCGTATTGCTGACGGTCTCAATGCCCGCTATGAATAATGTCAAGGCCTCGGAAGTAATCTCTTCGAATTTGAGCAATTCCCCATGTTCATCGCGCGCTCGGAGTAGAGGGGAGAGCCAATCGTCATGACCGTCTTGTGCTGCGGCCATACGTTCCTTGACGTGAGCGGAAGTTACGCCTAGTAGGTTCTGTAGACCATCTATTCCTTCGTGGAAGAAGGGATCGGGCAGACGATGTGCATGCGGCTTCAACCAGGGCAAGACACCAAGAGTAGCGACGGCGGCACTCCTCTGAGCAAGACTGTTCATCATGGACACGTAGGATCCAGGCTTGTTGTCTATCTTGACCTGATCAGAGCCATTATCAAGCATTCCGAATGGCTCGCTGAAGAGAAGATCACCGGTGACGTCAAAAAAGAAGTATCTGGCTCAAAGTTAGTCCATCTCGGTCAAACCGTTAGGCATTCACTTACGTGAACCATTGCCTGCATTCAAGGTGTGCGAAACCATCAAAACACGGGCCCTTGTCGATTATTTCATCCCATTTACGGACCAGAAGCGCCACTTTGTCCGCAATGATTCCTTCGGCCGCACGAGACGACTTGGGGGCGAAGCTATGAGCGATATATCTTCTCTTTCTAGCATGCTCGGCACGATTCCTCGCCGTGAAGATACTTCGCGTGAGAGAAATGGAAGAATCATACCAGGATCTTGGTGAAGTGAGTATAGGATAACATGGCGAGGACGTAGATACGCAACTTACGACTTTTCCAACCCGTTCCCGTGGCCATAAATGAGGTTGATGACCCTCTCATCAACGATACTGACGTGATTCGGCTGGATTCTTACGACTGATCCAAGCCGCTCGTGCAGGTCATAGACAGTGTATGAACGCTTGGACTGTCGACAGATATAGAGGAGCCAAATGTTTGAGAAGCGAGCTAGTAATGGACCAGGGATTTTTCGCAGGTGTCTGTACGTATAGAAGTAGGGAATGATATAGTACATCAGTACACATAAAAGAAGTGCCAAAGGCGCCCATGGTGAAAGTAACAGAGAGTCAGTAAACATTGTGCTGGGGACTAGGAATGTAGATGTGAATGGGAGTGAGGGAGAATACAAGCCAATTCGATGTATCCCAGCCCAGCTGGTATTAGTTATAGGAAACTTCTCGAATGTAATGTGGTCATCCGTGCCGGAGGGCGCCGTTGCTTATCAAGATGCATCCAAGTATATCCGCTAAAGTAAGGTTGCGCCGGCATCATAATGACTCACACAGAGTTGAGAACTACGCCCTTTTGTTTCAAACTAGCCAATGGAGTAAGGCTTGTATCACAGAAGCTATCGAAATAAAGAAAATGCCTCAAGGGCCGATGTTCGGTGCTGGACAGAGCATTGCGTATCACTGGACAAGGCACGGATATCGCGGTGGATAGAAGAACCAAAATTGACTTTGGTCAGACGTTTCATTGCATCCGTGTATGTTTAATGTCGTATGATTTATTCAAGTTCTATCTGCCGTAGCCGGCGGCAGTCGGTCTGGTGATGTTCCCCGGACTATTCATGCATATCGTAGACGAGGTGATTACAAATTGAGAGCCACCAGACGAGGGCTATCACAAGCCGATCCGTCACATATCACTTTTGCTCTTCATTTGCATTACGAGTCCACAGGTTTACAAGGTACAATTTGAATTATGCAGGAGTTTGACGCTGCCGGCAATTCCAATTCTCATGGTAGAGTATCATTTGCTGAGACTATGTAACACTCCGGCCATAGGACTGGCGAAGACATGAAGTTAGATGGTAAAGTATGGTTGATGCGAGCAGATGCTATGGTGAGATGTTCTTACAACAAATATGATGTTAAATTGTCTATATAAGGTATTCTTCCAGAATGTACAAAATGCATCAAGACTATAGTAGCATATTTTCAAACATTTTATCAACTTGATCCTGAAGTCCAACTCAAAAACCATTCGCAATGCCTTCTGCCATTGACAGCATCCCAATTACCTCGATGGAGACAATTAACTTCTCCGCTCTCGAAAGACGAGATGCGAAAGAGATTGAGAAGCTCATGGCTGCAAGCCGTACAGCCGGATTTTTTTACTTAGACTTTGACCATAGTGGTGCTGCTGGTCTACCCGAGAAGAAGAAAGAAGTTATCAATGCGATGAAAGAATATTTCAGTCAGCCTGATGAAATCAAGCAATTTGACAGCAAGGGCGTCCCTACACGCGGGTAAGCAGACTGCAATTGTTAATTGTTCTTTGCTGATTAGACTTGGAGGTATGTCAAAAAGGGTACCTTCACTGCTGTCGACCCTAAGCTCCCTGATGAGTCTTTTGAGCATCTCGCTGTAAGAAATCTTATGTACTAACTGATTGATGACTGACTTGACGACAGATTGGCACGCACGACCTGGGAACGAACCTGGCTTCCACACTACCAGCTCTGTTTAAGAGGGCGGGAACTCTCATCCCCGACTACGTAGCTCTCTGTGAACGCTTAGTCGACGTTCTCTTGGACTGCTACTCCCAGGCTCTAGGTGTCCCTGGCCAGTTTCTCCGGTATCACGACCACGAGAAATCATCTGAAACCATCCTCGCCATGCTGAGCTATCCTGGAAAACTCACGCATCAGAAGCACACTGATCTGGGGTCTTTGACTATTCTGTTCAGCGATGAGTGGGGACTCCAGGTTGTTGAGCCTAGCAGCGGCAATTGGGAGTGGGTCGAGCCGCGGGAGAAAGATGCCGTGATTAATGTCGGTGACGCTCTGCGTTTCCTCTCGGATAAGACCCTGTATTCCTGTGTTCATAGGGTCGTGAGGGATGGTCGTGCGAGTGACGAGGGGCATAGATACTCCATCGCGTATCTCCTTCGTCCCGCGGACGACGTGGCCTTTGTCGATGCCGATGGGTCTAATGTTACGGCTCAGTCCCTGGCTAGTATCAAGTATAAAGCCTATTCTGCGGATCATGCTGAGCAGGAGAAGAACATGGTTCTGACTGGTGGGATGGAACAGGTACTTGGTGTCCGTACCTAGATCGGCCGATCAATAGACGATCCCTCTTCTCTCTATCCTCCTCTCTCGATGCATAGTGAACCTAAATTGACACGATTTAACTCTCAGACTAGTACCGAGTGGAGGCGCTACGGCCCGACCCTCCACCGTTCGTGGAGACTCCCTGGTCTTCTTCGCGGTGAATGAACTCAAATTAGGCTTTGGTACTTCCGATTCTCAACGACGCGAGACTCCACGCTTGTCACCAAAGTAACAAGGTATTCCCTCACCAATCAAAACTCGACCAAGGGTCAAGATAATATGCAAGTGTAGTACTTCTGACTGCCTGTTACGGTTAGTATTCTGGCGATCACATAAGGCCATACACTCAAAGCCCATCATGGGCGTAACCATTTCTTGTATGGACGGGATAAACTAGTGCCAAGCTATGTTTCCTTCGTATTATAATTCCCGAGCCCGTTATCAATGGTCTGTTGAGAAAATATCTAATTTCTTAAATAACTGTGAACGCGGGCAGATGCTAAGCAAGCGATAGTCAAGCCATACAATAACTCTTGAGCTCTGAAGTGAGCTCTTTGGATTCTTGGTTAGAGCCTGAGAGCATTGCATTTACGAAGTCTATATTCAACCGAAAGCTTGTTTCTTGATGAGCCCGGTCAAGTAATCAATTCAAGATGCAAGCCGGTTACGTGCATCAACAGGGGGTTCGGAGGCCTTTTGAACTGTAATGAATGGCTATCCGATAGAAACCAAACATGTAGGCCACGTAAGGCCATGTAGGGATCACGAAAGCGAGCATCGTCGAGGAGAAAACTATTTAACTTTGGACTATCGGCTTAGGCAGATGTTTCATTACGCCCGCTGTCGTTTAAATAGGCTAATTAGAATCTCTAGTCACTTGACAGGCAGTGGTCGATAGGTATCAGCAACGAGAAGATGAGTTGAAATTGGCGAAGGTAGACACAAAGGTTACAAAAGAGGCTATCATCAAAGAACAACTCTACAAGCACGCATTTCAGTTTGGGGGAATTTAATAGCTTGTAACACGCTTTCAAAAAATTGATATTTTCCATTGGACTAGAGGGCTAGGGGTTTGGATTGAGATCTGTACTGCAATAGCAAGCTCCAAGGCTTGATGCATATTACTGCTTGTAATTCTGCTCCTCCATGAGGTCGCGAATATGCTTGTTCAAAAAGTACCCCTTGAGCTTTTCAGGCTCAATGTATCGCGATCCCCGAATGGCAACCAGGCATTTCTCTGTTCCACACTCACAAGGAAACGACTGAGCCATTTCCCATTCCGCACTCGGATAGAACCAAGTCAGCTCGTCACCCTTGGCGATATAACGATCATCCGCCACGCGAACTTCCATGCGTGCAGTATCCAACACGAGGTTAGGATCGCAAGAGTGATTGATAAAGACAATGTCAGAGTTGAACTCCATGTGCTCATCCCGGCCAGTTTGAAATGAGGTCCAGGTAGCGCGGGGGGTAAGAGTGGCCTCGGTGATTTTGGCAAAGATTGATCCTGGGGGGAGAGAGACGAGGGATATGGCTGCTGATTTGAAGGGCTGGTCGCACCGGACAACTTTGAGGATATCAGCGTGACTTTGGCCTGCGGAGGAGGGTCTTGCCTGGGGCAAGGAGTGGTGGGCGTTGGATACAGCTGTAGCCATGGTGGATGGTGAATAATAGTTGACTTGAGTAAGCTTGAGATAAGATAATGTGAGATTGGAGGACTAGTTATGGTTGACACGGCAAGTTGATGCTCGTATGATCTAGAATTTATAGTAGAATGCATAATCAACTGCCAGCATTTTCAGTCTCGTGGTATGCGTTTGGTGACAACAACACAGTTTCGGCAGTTGAAATCGCCCATAAAGACGGAATAGGACGATAATGCAAGAGTGGCGTGTCCAGTGAAGCCTCCGATCTCAGTTCTCAACTTTTACTCCGCATGATCTCCACTTTGGACGAGTCCAAAGTGACTCTTTGAAAAATTGTTCAATTGCCGAGTGGGGGCAGCTTCATGCAATGCATTCAAGATTAGTGATCATTTTGTTATGATCGTTTCTGAATAACGATGTCGGAATTCCATGTTGTCGTTATGTGACCTGTCTTATAACTGAATTGGTTCAAACGGCTCAGGTGTAACAGAGTTTCAAGATAGGAATATCACTCGGAGGCAACATCAAGATGGGTCACTGGGAACTTTTAGAACATGTGCGTTATAAGTTTGTATTGATAACTGTCTATAGTAAAAGGAGTAGTGCCTAGTTAGTGTGAGCTGGAGAGATCAAATCCCAAATAGAGACTTCCCCCTTCACGCAATCACTCGTATATCCTGGCTGTAAATGAGACGGGCTACAACACCACAAGCAGTACTAAGCAAGGCTGTCCCACCAAAATAGTACATAGCAGGTCTAAAAGGCACAATGGACTCTGCAGCGTTCGCATGCGTGACCTGGATAAGAGCTGCTGATATTGCATTCCCTCCCATTATACCAGGGGCCCATCCCGTGAAAAGCAAACTCAAGGCTCCTGGCGCATCATCAATCGGTAAGTGACGACCGACAGCGGTAGGAATCGCCACTGCAAATCCTCCATTTGACAGACCATTGAGAATACAAAACAATAGAACAAGTCCCAGATTGGACGACAAAGGCCAAACTGCAAACAAAGAAATCGCGTTTACAAGAGAGGTAAAGAACAACGCGTTCATAGAGCCAACCCTATCGCAAGCATAGCCCGTCAGAATTCGGCCGATGGACATACAAGCCAAAAAACAGGCAAGCGTGGCTATGGATGTGGAGTTTGAGAACCCAAGAGCGTTGTTGATGTAAGGTAGGAAGAAGGCTGGCGCGTATATAGGGAAGATTCCAATTGCGCCAGCTGCGAAATGCCATGAGAAACAGGCATCTCTAAAGACAGACAATTTGACAGGATATTCTGGGGGAGCACCACGGTCCTTGACGAGTAAAGCAGTGGGTATGCCAGTGATGAGCGACGCAATGCCTAATATCCGAAACGTCCAGGCGACTCCAACGCCTTCAGTCAGATAGCCAACTGAAACAGCGCCAACGAGCGCTCCAAAACTGCCACCGAGTTTGACGATACCATTCGCAAGTCCAAGTCTCCTCTTGAACCACAACACCGGAAGAGTGTTATACAAAGTATCTGTGAATGCTGAACCAACGCCATATGAAACCCCGCAAGCGAAGAACAAGCCCACGAGGCTTTCAACGGCCCAACTGCTCGCCAAGCAACCAAGGCCATAGATGACGATGCCAATGGTCATGCCTGCGCGAGCTCCGATGACACGGACTATTCTGATGGCGGGTATTCCGAGGGCAGGACCCAAGGCTACACCGAGACTGCCGACGAATGACACGGGGCTCAGTGAAGAGCCTTTGAGGGTTGTTCGTAGAAGGGCTGCTTGGAGAATACCCCATGATCCAGCCCAGAGGTTGATCCAGAATGTGTGGATGAAGCAGACAAAGATGATGACCCATCCGTAACCGCCATCTGGAGGCGTGTCAGGATCTTCAGTTGAAGTATCAATCTCAGTAGTAATTGAATCAGGGGCGGATATGGAGTCTAGTTCCATGGCTATTGAGTCGTATTGATAACTTATGCTGACAGGATGAGATACGGAAGAGTGGAATTCTATGATATAATGTTGCAATGGCTTTTTGCTTCAAAAGGGGACAGATATTGTCTAGACTTGGAGTGTTTCCGTGACTTCAGAGGGTACTAGATACATATCCTCGTGAAATACAAACAAACCACTATTCACGTTGCATGATACGTCCCTGGCCCCTCAACCGGTCTCGGCATGACTGATCAGCGAGAGAGGCTATTGAATCGTCGAATGGAGACCCCATGGGAACAAAGATTCTTGTTTCTGGCCAAGACTCCATAAGCACACATGGGAATCCCTGTCCAACAACTGCCGTGCTTCGCAATTTGTCAGCGTCGATTTCGGCCGATGAAACAACTCGAAGCGTTGCCTTGCAGAGTCACAGCCACCAATCGGAAGCTTACGCGCTGTCGTACAGGGAGATGTACAATGCATATATCCTCGTAAACTCAGCGCCCCTGGTTATGGCCATGCCGGTCGGTATGTGACGGCGTCGAGATAGCAAGACAACCTGACCAGGTAGTAGTAGCCCCTCCTGCCTAGTGTTTAAAGCCCGCCCACGAAGTTTCTCTTCATCCTAAGGAACTTCACAGAATTACATGACTCTACGCTACACTTCCACCACAATCCCAACAACCATGTCACCAGCTGGAGATCTCGGCAGGAGGCTCATCCCTCGTATTCTGGATGAGATGTCTAGAGACGAACCGGATCGAGTTATCTACTCTATTGCCAAGTCTGCTGATATCTCCAAGGGCTTCAACGAGATTACGGCTCGCGAGTTTGGCGACGCGGTAAACAAGACCGCCTGGTGGTTGGAAAGTCTTGTTGGCAAGAGTGAATCATTGCAAACAATCGGGTATATCGGGCCACGTAAGATTTCTGGATTATACAGCATCGGAAAGGCGCTGACCGGAGAAGATGATATTCGCTATTTCCTGCTGAACTTAGCCTGCGTTAAAGTAGGATACCAAGTATGTATACTACCCAAACTGGATGGCATCTCGAGGCTTTTGTTCCAAGACTCACAACGCGGCTTAGGTTATCTTTCTGTCGCCAGGTAACAGTATTGAAGCTGCTTTGGGCCTTCTCAAGGCGACAGAATGTAGTCTTTGGGTCCATCCCGTCGACTACCCGCCTTATCCTCTGGTCGAGAAGATCCAGCAGACCCATGAGCTGCGTATTCTAGAGATCCCCACCGTCGCAGAACTACTCGACGCGTCTAGCTCACCTCACTATCCTTATATCAAGACTTATGACGAAGCAATGGGTGACACCTTTTGCATTCTCCATACGTCTGGCACGACAGGCCTACCCAAGCCCATCTATCTTAGCAACGGGTTGCTTGCTACCATGGATGCTGCTCGCATTTTACCGCCGTTTGAGGGCGACAACGGGGCTCGTCCTTGGGCAACGCTGTATGAGAAGGGCGATAGACTCTATTCACCCTGTGTACTTCTTCATGTATGTCTTTGGCTATTACACGGCTCTGGTGATGGTGCGACTGACTTTGGAGACAGGGCCCCGGAATCTTCATGAACCTTTTTGCGACGTTCCTATTTGAGACGCATAGCGTCATGGGTCCTGTCGGTGTGCATCCTGACATGAAGATGCTGGCATCACTTGCAGATCACGGCAACATTGACATCTGGCATTTCATGCCTGTATACGTCAACGAGCTGGGCCAGCACCCTGAAATACTGGAGAAGTTTAGATCGTCCAAATTCATTGGAGCCGGAGGAGGTACGTTCCCACTACAGTCCGTAATGTGCCGAGTTCACAAAATGTCTTGTAGGCCCTGTAAGCGCGGAGCTAGCTGTCAAGGTGAATGAAGTAGTACGTGTTCACAATCTGTTTGGAACAACAGAAGGTCTCTTCATGGGTGACATGCTTGTGGATAAGAAAGACTTCCTCTGGGTTTCTTTTCACCCATATGCTGGGTTTGAATACACGGAGATCGAGAGGGGTCTGTTTGAGCAGCGAGCTGTTAAGAATGAACACTGGGCTTTACACCAAGGAATCTTTCACACCTTTCGTGATGTGAATGAATTCAACTTCAAGGATTTGTTCATCAAGCACGCCAAAAAGTCTAATCTGTGGCTCTACATGGGTAGAAGCAACGACATCATCTGCTTGGAAGACGCACAGAAGCTATCTCCCATCGAGACGGAGAACATGATCTGTGCTCACCCCAATGTCAAAGGATGTGTAATGGTATATAGCCTGAAGTCGTGTACTATGAATCGAATCGCTTACAGAATGTGCAGATTGGAAACGGGCAGAAGTTCGCTTGTCTAATGGTAGAACTAAAAGACGATGTTATCAGAGACGTGAAGACCATTGAAGGGCTGAGGGAGAGCCTTGGGGATATTATTGACCAAGCAGATCAGAATCAGCTTCTGAGGGGGTATCTGAGGAGAGACTATATCATAATCGCAGATCCTAAGCGACCTCTTCCACGTACTGAGAAGGGAACCATCTCACGTAGAGCTGCTCTGAAGCTGTATGAGGAGGAAATTGATGCTTTTTACCGGTTGAAGGGGGAGGCAACTGTAGGTGTAGGTCAACGTACAGCTCGAGTAGCTTAGATTTGCATCGTGAAGCGTCAATTGATATGATCGGTTACAACCTTATTCTCTACATCCTTCGCCAATGTTACCGTATGTTAAGGTTAATATGTTTTTTTCGAAGCCGCGGGATATCTACATGAATGCATCAAGTGGATTATCTATCATTCTCCCCATCACATAACATTCAGCCATTGTGCCCTCTCCTGTAGGTTTCGACTGGAAAGCTGAATCCTGTTGATCCTCTTCGAGATAAGATATTCCTCTAGCCCACCACCACTCGGACCGTCGATAGAAACTAAATGCGGATTACGCAGCCCGCCTCTCAGTAGTTCAAGGGCATCTCGCCATGTCCCTTGAACGATGTGAAAATAAAGGAACGAAATCTCTGATCCAATGCCGAAAGTTGTAGCCAACACTCCGAGTTCCATAGTGGCGACTGAGACAGAGGCGAGGTTGATGCAGCGCAAGTCAGACTCTGGAGGCCACGTGAACCCGATACCAACTAAGATTGGAGGATGAACTGCGGATCGAGTCCCACACTGCCCAAAAACGAGCTGAAATTTATATTTGCATGTGCGTTGCATCCAGAGTTAAGATTGCACCCAAGTACTTGTTGATAGCCTCCATTTCACTCGCTGTCCTGACTGTATCGCTCTCTTCTTTATTCCCGATCCACTGGCCATAATGCTGCTGGCTCTGTGGGTAAAAGGTGAAATGATCAAGACCGATTTCTTTGATGGCATTTGATAACCTGTCTCGGTCATCTCTACTAAGTTGCATCATCGTGTAATCCGGCGCTGATGACACATAGACGGAAAGGTGGTCGATTTTCAGTCCAGGTGTTGCGCCCAGTGCTGCTGGAATATCCGCGAGTAATCTCATCGGAACACCAGGTCAGATGAATTCGTTTGGCTGGATCCAACCTGCTTCTTCCCATAGCATTGGCCGGGAAAAGACTTTGGTCAAAATATCGGCTTGAGCTGCGGTATCTTGCTGATCGATTGGGTTATATATGCGGCCCAGATAATAGTTGCCTTCAATGTTGCCATCATAGAATAACCTGCTCGATGTTCGGCAGTCTCGTCATGATTCAAGCTATCCTGATGGCAAAGGCGTCATCGCCATGCAAGAGCTTTTGCGAGTCGTATCTTTTCTTGTATCTTTCATAAGCCCTTTGAAGGATATACTTTGGATGCAATGATCTTTTGGCATTGTTGCGTGATCTAGAGATCTTTACAGACTCATCATTATGTAGCTTGATATCACTGACAAACCGTCGCATCAGACCCTTGAACGTCGTTTGCCCGCCTGAGTCAACTAACATTGGGCGTTCGAAATTTCGCACTCGTTGCACCCATTCCGACAAAATCACTGTGGTGACGTTGTCGAAACTGGCGGCAATCCATGGATGATGGAAATGCAACCGCACATAGACTTCGCCTACCCATTTGTGATATGAAGATTATCTGTGATAGAGTTGCAGCAGGCCACAGGAGGCTGCAGCCCCCAGCGCACAAAGGTAAAGAACACCAATAAACACATACGGGCAAGTTTTCTGTAGCCTGCAACAGCAATGTCAAGTATCTTGTTCAATGAGATTAATACTCAAGGATCAGTTACATTAAAGTGAATACATTTGGGATCCAGTCAGATCCGCATTGGCTCCAAGCTGTTTCGTGATGACTCCAGAGCGGATTGGTTATGTGAGTCAGTATCATTGTTCAAGAAAGCCATGCTAGGCTGTTCACTGAGTGAGCTATGAATATTCGAGCTGCCAGTTGAACACCAGACTAACTCTTGAACATTGCCCTTTAATTTAGTTGTGTATTCATCGCACATTAGACTCTCGGTTGTTCAAGGATCGACTATAAAAACAGAGCCAGCATCTACCTGTCCTGGATTTATTCATTAACCGACAATAACACGATTATCACACTCTCAGTCACACTCTCAGTATCCACAACATCTCCCGTAAACCAACCATGGAAACAACCACGGTCCGCGAACTGCTCTCGAGTGAGAACATCATTAAGTGCATGGCACTTGCATACATCCATGAGGGTAGTATGCTTGCCTTGCGGATGACGCCCCCTTCAGGCCCAACCGGGTGGGATGTGTCCATCAATTTAGACGCGAACTCCAAGGGTGACTACGAATTCGTCGTCATTGATGAGGTGAAATATCGCTTGCTTCTTCGCGATGATGAGGTCGCTGAAAGTCCTCGGTCTGGTGGACCAATCCATGATAAGCTTGCACTTGAGGCCTGCAGTGAGCTTAGAGCAGTAGGCTATGAGGTGTTAGCTTGGCGGCCATACTGCGACGAAGCAATGCCTTTTAGGGATGTAAAGGGGAACATTTTGCCGTTTAAAGAACGCCCTTCCCTTAGAATCTCGCCAGGACTGGGAGGCTAACTCTTGCAACAGCGGTATTCGCAACTCAAGAAGAGATCGATATTGAGAGAGGCTCTAGAAATACAACGTGATATAAAGCGTTCTGATATCTCACTCAAGTCTCTCAAAGCTTTCTCGATTTTTGAAAAGAAACTACGGCTATCAAACGAGAATGTCGAAGAGAATGTAGAGGAACTCAGCTCTCTGCATAGACAGATAAAGGACTTGGAGGCTGCTAACAATATCGGAAACAAGGACCCACGCATGGCCGAGCTTCTGGAAGGGTTGCTTAGCAAGATGGCACTTTCTTCTGAAAGAAAGAAGGCCGAGTACGTCAAGCAGCAGGCCGATGTGCAAGAGAAAAAGGATGCCTTGGCCAACGCATTGAGCCATAAATAGGAGGTACAAAAGCGCTACGATGATGAGTATGCTATCAATGGCCAGTCTCGACGTCTTTTGGAGATTGCTAGTGATTTGAAAGACGCGTGAGATAAGATGAAAGACGTTGAATCAAAGAGATGGGAAGCGGAGTGGATGATGGAGGCAGCTGAGCAGAACCTTTTGAATTAGGTAGTTAAAACCAATCGGACTTGGATCCGAACAGATGGCTTGAGAACACAATACCCGTCGTGGTTTAAGAATAGAGTTAACTAAGATTGAATCTTCTTTTTTTCCTGAATAACCTTTCTCCGTGGTGACGCACATAATTTGCGCTTCGGAGCATTTCCCACGTCAAGTTTCATCGTCATGACTCGAGTCATTCTATTAGCGCAGGTCTAGCGATCCAAGTGCAAACTCAAGCAACGCCACGACTCATGTTTCATCGGCAGTGCAACTTTCTCAGCCAATCACAACTGATGAAACGAATCACTCACGAGAAACTGTTCCTGAGCTAACAGTCAAGTTGGGCCCTTTTGGACCTTTCAGCTCCCATGGCCATTCTTTACCGCTGCGCTCAGACATTTATTCTTCCTCGGATACCGGGTAGCAATGACGCTTGACCCAGTCCATCACCCAATGCCGAAGCGTCGGGTCTGTCACATGCACTACGATTGTCTCACTAAATCGATCTGCACCGCCTCTGTCCCCTTTTTGTGTCCCCATTCCCTAGCCCTGGTCCCTGAGAACTTCCCTGTTCTCTTCAACTCCATGTCGGTTTTGAGATGCGCCTCTCGCGATGAGAACAGGCGTTCTAATTGCGCTGTTTAGTTTGCTTGCATTTGCGCGCGCGACCGAGACGAATCTGGACACGAGCCTTCCAGACTGCGCGGTTTGTAAACTCTTGAGTTTGTTGTGATTCCGCTGATTTTTGTAGCAAATATGTTTTCGGACGTTGAGTTCGGGCTGCAATGAGCCAAGTTGCTTCTGCACTTCAACTACCTCTCAGAATGACTTGATGCCCTGCCTCAAGAGTCATTGCCAGATTCCACAAGCCTTCGGTACGTATGGGACCCTGATCGGATGCTGGCCATTATCGGCTGATTGACTGTCACAGCTTCTTTGCGATATCTCGACCAAACATGCGAACGACCACGACGCGATCGAAGGAACGACGCCTGGCCTTATCTATCGATACACATTCTTTGCATTCTTTGTGCGGTTATTCGAGTTTACACAAAGCTATTCATCGTCAGGAAGATTTCACCTGAAGACTGGCTGTCGTTCACTTCTCTCGTCATATACATCGTGTACTTTGGCATTGGACACCATGGTAAGGACCAGACCGATTGCTCTGATTCGCTGAGGAACTGACTAATTGAACGCAGCGTTGATGTCGGCATTTGGGCAGGATATTTGGTGGGTGAACGCCGTTGATCTATCCCATGCACTCAAGGTATTATACACTGTCTGTTCATCTCACCCGCCTAAAGCTAATTTAACAAGCTTTTCTGGATCGACTGTCCTGTCTATACGCTGCTTCTCGGCATGACCAAAGTCGCAATAATTCTCTTCTACATCCGTCTGTGTCACGTGTATACGCTATTCTGTCAACTATGCTGGGCTTGCATTCTCATCATAAGTCTAAGCACGGGCATCCTCATGTCCCTGAACATCTTCCAATGCACGCCGATACGATGGAACTGGGATCGATTTAGTGGAGAAGATGTCGACTTTTGGTGTATGGATTTGAACAAATTGCAGTGGTCAATCAACATCACCAATATCGTCTTTGACGTGGTGGTACTGGTGCTTCCAATACCGCTCATATGGAAAAGTAGGTCTAGCCACAAATCCAGAAGACACATGCTAACATTGATAGCGAAATCAACCTTCCGTCGAAAACTCGGCATCGTCTTGATGTTCAGTCTCGGAGTCGTCGTCCTTGTCGCAAGCTGTCTCAAAATGCGCTACAACGTTCTCTATGGCCATTCGCACAACATAACATGGGACTACATGGACCTCATGGTATGGGCCGGAATAGAAAGCTCCGTCAGTATCGCAGCGCCATGCTTACCAACAGTGCGACTATTTTTGCACAAAGTATTTCCCACTTCGTTCGGGCGGATATTTGCGTTTGGGTCGCACTTTGAAAGGACATTAGACCAAGAGATCAAGGCGGAGGAGGAAGAGGTTGCACAGTGGGCAGCTGATGTTGAGATGGCCGGGATTTCGGGAGTTGCGGTCGCAAGACCGAGACGAGCTGCGATAAGTTTGGGGGATGGGTTTGACAGTGGGAGGAGGACGAAAAAGAAAAGGGCTATGACGGAAGCAAGCCGGATCTTGAGGAGCGTGGATGAGATACCACTATCGCCGTAATCATCAGATATTTATAAAGAGAACAAACGCCTTATTCAGCACACTTCGATGTTGGTAGATCGTTGAGTAATACCTATTATAACTATCTGGTCTGTAATGCATTACTGAAAGTTTGCGGCACTTGAACATACTCCAACTGTCGTAACGGGCGGGTATTGAACGGCATAGCCACCAAAAACACTACTATTACAGGTTTTTGATGATCCCATTTACAGCGTCTGATCCAATCGTGGCCCCTGCACCAAACGTGATTGCGTGGCCGGCCCGTTTTGCAAAATCTTTACCGTGGTGATGCTGCTGACTATTAGCTATGCTTTAGATACAAGCATCGGATAACACAAACCTCTTCATGCCCATGTGATTCTTTGGGTTGAGGCGGTGGCGCTGATTGATCTTTCTTTTCCTGTAAGTAATCAGTAAGCTGTGTGCTAATTCTTTTTAGAAGGTAGGTACTAGAAATACTTACACCTTGGTCTTTGTTCTCGGGCATGGTGGCTTTTGTTGAGTTTTATCGTACTAGAAAGGGGCGTTTTCAATTACGAGTTCTCGTGTTATAGAAGAGTAAACGGATCTGAATAATTTCTACTAAGTTTTATATATAACTCTGATTACTGTTCTTGGGATTGCCTCAGCTGAAAACGGTCAGCAATGACGTCCATACGGCAACCATGACGAGCATTATGTCATTGAGCGGCTAATCGGCAAAGAATACAGAAATCACAGCGCCAGTGCAAACTCTATTACAGAACATATGTCGTCACTTGCTGGTATACTCCACAATTAGGTCATTCCACTGTATTTCATAGGATGTGAGTTTATCTAGTCTTTTAGATAGATATCTCGAAAGCTAGAGAGGGAATCTTCGACATGCATGTAATAAGTGGGTAGCCTCCAGCGTGGATACCTGACGATCTGTCAGTGGTTGGGGTAATTGTGGCACGCAAAAGACTAAAGTCCCTTGCGAACAAGCTAGGGCACCTTAAATACTGCGAGAGTAACCGTCTTTCCGGGACGTGAATATAAGCTTCTTGGTGGACGTTATTTGACCTCGAGGGTAAGCAGTGCATTGCTCATAGGTGTTGATATATGGTTTATACCATTGTGTGTTGGTATTCATGCTGAGACCCGACATCCGAAGGAAGTGATTGGGCTGTTGCTCGCTCAAGGCAAGTATAACTCAATTGACTAACACAAAGGATATATGCAATCAGTACTAATCGGCAAGCCATTTCATCATTAAGTCGATGGGTAATGGGTCTTTCCGCAGGAGGTCCCTCATCGTAAGCCTCGCCTGATAAGGCGGACCGCCGTCCACAAAGAGTGCAGTAAGATGGTCCATTGAACACCCAACGCAACAAGGGAACAGAAAGGGCATAATGGCCTTTTTCTTATCACGCGGGTATGGCCTTGGTTACTGTTCGCCAAAAGGCTGCAGCATCTGTACACAATGTTCCGCAATAGGGACAAAGACTAAATGCGAACAAAAACAGTAACCGCCTCTCGTACTGTACATTGCAGCTTTACTTGCTACCGAACCGTAAATATGTTAGTACATGATAATTTAGTAAACATAAACACGCCATACTTCAGTCCGTTGTTCAAGGCGACGGGATTACTATATAATAGGATACTACTACCGTATTAATAATTCTATCATCCACAACCTCACTAACAAACAAACGCTTATACAATCCAACACATCAGCCACTATTACCTCAACAGGAAATCGCTCAAATCAACGAAAGTTCGCAATGAGCTCCACTTACTTGACGAAGCTTAGGCAAACCACTGAGATACAATCTCTTGTCGGTCTTAGTTTTATTCACGCCCTGCACGGATATCGGGTTTGTTACCCTATTTTCTGGGATATTAGTTGTGGCTCCTTTACCGAGGAGGATAAGGTTCGCGGCCTCCAGCGAGCTCTCGCCAAGCTTGAGACTTTTGACTATGACGCGGAGTCTTCCAACGGCTGGTCATTTGATCAGAAGCTTTGGGGTATTGGCATTGCTATCGTTATCATCAAGGACATTCTCTCCTCACCTGATTTTCACGAAGCCTTCTGCCTCGCCCAGGAAGAAGCCGAGAGTTGGGTGGAGCACGACAGCCTCCTAAAACCCGGCATGACTGTAGCTCCTTACATATCCACTATGCAGGAACCCTTGTTCATACGCCAAACAGTGGCGAACTTCTTCCCGTTTTTCAAGTTCAACTTGCTCACAGTTCCCGAGCATTTGATGGGATTCGCTAGCACTTTCGAGAGATCTGCGCCCATCGAGGGCCTTGAAAACAAGAAGGCCAAGAATGAAACTGCTGAAGAGCCTCTTGACGAGATTGCGAATCGTATATGCAAAATGAAGTTGGAATGAGGATTTAAAGCCTAGAGATGCTTTGGCTAGTGGATACTTAACTCGATGCAATTAGATATTGATTTGAGCTTAATTTATCCTAATTACTACTTGTATTATACTTCCTTGATACTGAGAATATGCACGCTCTAGTGATGCCTGTTTATGGTTAATAACTCTTTGGGCCAATAACACAACCTCGAGATTACAGTATACATATGTCACCGTTTGCCTTGATTACATTTATTATTATCATTCTGGCCATTCGACAAGATAGGTCTTACTAATTGATACTTTTAAGGTATTACGTTGGATCTCTTGTTTTCTTAACGTGTAAAAGCTATAGCATCAAGTGAATAATCTATTACGAGGCTCAAATGAGCGGTAGTAATCCGATTCTCCTTCTTTTTCCATTCAAGCCCAACTCATAAGTAACAGAGACGAGACTTAAGCTAACCCCTCCACATCTACCTAAGCTCATCATCCGTCCAACCTTCTTCGATCTCACCGCCCCCTCAATCATCCCCAACCGTGTAGATAGCAGTAGCAAGGTACTCAAAGTGAATGTTCAAACCCGTCTCACCGCAACATCCCAGGTAAAACCCGCTCTCGTCAACAGCCTGGTCGCCAGACGGAGCAAGATGGTAAATCCAAAAGTTCTTGAACGGCGACTTTGGATCAATAAAGACTGGCGTGATCTGGACCCTTGGAGGGCGATCGAACTTTGTTTTAAAGGTGAAGCGCGTAGGTCGGCCATCGGCATATCTGGTGATAACGCCTTTTCCGGCTTCGACTTCACCAATGCTACCGTGCTTGGTGTCTCGGACTTGACCTATCGGAAATGGTAACTATCTATGAAGGCAGGATATATATATTACTTCACGTACTTTGGGCACTCATGGTTTCTGTCAGTATGGTTGTAGCTTGTTTTAGATGAATTCGTGTTTGATGAAGAATATTTTACAAAGTAAGAGAAGATAGGCAGTCCAAGCATTATTTATAACCCTGGACGACTTGATATAAGCCCTACTGCCCACCAAATTTGACTTTTTTCTACAAAGGTATATCTTGTCTTAGCTGAGAATGTAATGATATCATCTGAATATCCTAGTATGATGCAAGAGTGTCTTATGCGGCAGACAAATCTCGCCGATACGAGGGCGTCATCGCGGCAGTTTCTGGCTGTGGCCGATCAGAACGAGGAATGCAACCCAAGAGACATCCTCCGTGAATCCATTACGAGTAGAGATTATGTGGAGAGTGCAGTTTCACCTTGTTCTGTGTAAAATCGGCGCTACGCCCGTCGCGCCCCGAGACACGGCACGATGAGACACGGCCTGGATCTCGGCTTTCATCCCTAACTTGTATCTTTTCTATGACATGTCATCTAGCCAGCCTGAGCCAGTCATGTATCAAAAGAACTGAAGAAGGGTTCTGCCGGATTCTCATCGCTATCTGATCTCCTATGTCCTTCGGGACCAAGAAATCATCAGACAGTGATATGTGGTGTCAATAAACTTATCAAAGAGTCCCATAATCTTTGGCCAGATTTGCCTAAGAATTTTTCATCGCTTAGGGTCAAGGTACTGAGTTTTCTTTCCTCCACTAGTGAGTTCACGTCTTGCTTATTTCTCAGGTGCCTAGGCTACGGGTATCTGTGTCTCACTACCCCTCTTGACCGCCATCCTGCACAGCTCCAAATCGAGTAATAGAGTTTCAAGCTGGCGGGCCTCAAACATTCAAGCCTCTTCGGTCGACAACCAATCCATTTCCATGTTTTCATGGCCACGGGCGTCCATATGTTGGGAACTACCGCGTATGCAAGGGATCATCCTTCGAGCCGGCTCATATGGAACCTAGATTACAGCAACGCAAGTCCAAAGCGGTGCCTGGCCAGACACGATGAAATCTGCATACTTGAACAACTGTCTCTTTCCAGCACCCTCATCTTTCAGCTATTTTGGGTCTGTTTCTCCCTACTATGTGGTGAAACAGATGTGAAATGAGCGTGGGTAATTCTGCAAAGATGAGCCTATCGCCCTTTGTTCCCATATCCTTGCCCATGTCTCAGCTGCAAAGCACTGGTTTCGTTCCCGAGGTTTCCCGAATTGCCCTATTGTCTCATATGGATCGACCGCTGTAGATCGTTCTCCGTTTGAGAGCCTCTCGACCAGCAACAGAGGTAAATTCCTCAGTGACGTATGATACTCACGTGATTCCAAACAGTATGTGTGAACGCCATTGATCTTAATCATAGTCATCCCAGCTCTGTTCGATAGGGCAGTCCAGAACATGATGTGACTTCCCGAGGCACCTCTTATACAGTAGTTTACACATTCGTGCAACTATCTGATGCCCCTGCATACCTAGCTAAAAGAGGGAAAGGAAAAAGTACAGGGGATACTTACCTGTAAGAACTGGAATCGAGTCCGATCCTGCATGGAAGTTTAGAATTCTGCATTCCGTGACCTTTTGCTCTGTGTTTGAAATCGATTTGCAGCTGTAAAATAGCTGACACAAACCATGCAGCTGACCTAAATGTATGAAGGTAATGACGGTCGTTTCTCAAGGGAGAAAATGAGAGCGATCTGTTTTGCGACGTGTCGGAAGACGAAAGAGCTGCCACTACAGAAGGAAGTATCACGTTAAGAGGATTGTTCTACCAGACGTAGTATGGTACAGAAGAGGTATTATTTAAATGTAAAAGCTACCAGATTTTTAGTAATACTATTATCAGGTAGTTTTAAAACGCCTATGGCAATGATTTTACTACCTAAAGTTTTACTAGAGTATTAAGATCTCTATTTGTACATTGTCAACTTGGTCATGCTAAGGGAAGATAGAAGAAAATGCAAAAATGACATTCAGTGCACTCCAAACCAATCCACCGCCTAGTCCCAGTCCTTCACATCCGTATGGCCAGCAACAGGCTTCTTTCTTCTATCTTGTGGTTATACAAGTACAGACCATGACTTCAAGATCGGCTCATCATTTCTCTCAGCAGCCTTTGGTAGAGCTTTATTTCTATATATTCAAAATCCACTATCCTTAGGTTCCAAAAGAGGCAGATCCAGAAGATATACCTTAAATTGTCTGAATCTCTTCTGTCCACAGACTGTAGCTTCTAAGCTTGTATGGTTGTTAGGGTCTTTCCTCATCATCCTTCTTTTTGACCAATTCAAAGAGCCGCATATCATTATCCATAAGTTGTGACATTTCTAGGAGTTTGAGAATTTGTCGAAACTCATCTCGGATGCCCATTCTGCTCATCTTCCTTTCAAAGCCTTCACACCATGCTTGGGCTTCGTCATCACTCGATGAATCGGCACATGAAGGCAGGGGTCGGTTCCCACTATCATGCTGGGATGACTGCACGTTACTTCCTTGCTTCTCAAACTGGTCTGGTTCGGCGCTCTCTTTTTCGGACATATCGATGGGCTTGCTTTTCGCCTCCAGTGGGGCATCGATAGACTTACCTTCAAGGTTTTCAGCCTTCCATTTCAGAAAGGCGGCATACTGCTTGGCATTAACAAGTACCATTCCATCCTCGTCCTCAATAGGTTCTTCCCAAGCGGTTTCCCTAACATTATTAAACCGAAAGATTTCATCGAGACCCTTATCGACTGGCCCAAGCCTGCTGCGACTCTCTGTACAGCGCTTGTTGCCGGAAGGCTCCATTTCGAGCTTTGATGTCAATTGTTTTGGGTACTGGTGTATGAGGTCAGTGGGGGATCCGTGAAGAAGGCAGCTGATGGACTAAATTGAGACGGTCAAAGACATCTGCCTAGGGCCACCGATAAAGTTCTTATACTGAGAATGATAGGTATATGACTTCGTGTTTGATGTTCTAATAACATCGTTGAAGAAGTTCTGAACGGGCGTTCAACCTGTAAACAAATGAACAGGATTGATACGAGCAAAGGCGTGCACGAGAACATAAGACCAATGGCTGATTGACTTAGATTTTCATGAGATATCATTTGCCATTTAATCAGTTCTCAGAATTTGAAGCTATAAGCTATTCTATTAGTCTTGTACTTATTCAAATACGTGGTTCTATAGCTGGCTAGTTCTTGATCAGGGTACACTGAACAAGACCTTGGAGAATACTGCTAATTCAGTCATGGGTAAGGCGAGATACGAAAGTAAGTTAGTAAATTCAGTTATATAAGCAACTCATATAATAAGAACCTGTGTCATTCCGCTAGTTCTAACGAAAAGGACATCCTTCTAGGAATATCTAGCTAGGGCAATCGCGGGCCGAGTGGATCAAGGTTGCTGAAAGTGAGAGTCCACTATCGCCATGACAAGTCCCGTCACCACCGTAGCTGTGCGAAGAGTTAATAAGTTAGAGAAACAGTTCTTAATAGCTCAGGTTAATGGAATAGACTTACCACTGAGAGTTACCCCCACAGCAAGAGTCCTTGATATACCCAGTGACCCAGCCTGCTTCCCATCTCTTGATATGAGTATTGTCGAAGAAATACTTGTTGAAAACACAGATCTTGGCACTTCCGAGGGACCATTCAAGAATGCTTCGAGCAGGAAGGTAGGAAAGCTGGTCAGGGTTACTGTTTTGCAGGTTGTTCTTCAGTTGAATGGCGTCGTTGGAGGCAAAGTTGGCGCCCGAGTTACAGCCCCTTTTCTCAAGGACAGGTGCCTGCTCGGGGGTGTCGGTTGCATTGTCCGGAGCGTAGGCTCGGAAAACCACACCGCCTTCCTGAACCTCTTCAAAGATCACCTCCCGAGTTGAGGCTTCCTTGGCGGGCACGGCGGCGGAGAGGACACCAAGAGGCATTAGAGCCAAAAGGGCAGTGGAAAGAGTTGAAGGCCGCATAATTGTAGGATAAGAAGGCTAGAGTAGGGATGGAATTTGGTTTGGAGATGAGAGGTGTTGAATGTCTGTTTCGAAAGGGAGGGTCTTTGGCTACTTATACTTACGAACCGCTATATTTCCATCCAAAACCTTTAACCATTTAGGCAAAAATTAAGATTAAACAAAAGGTCCAGTCCTAAATAAGATCCGGAAGTGTACTGGGATAGCTAGTGGCAAACATACACGTTCTTTCAGTCTGATAGGTCTAGACTCTAAACTCAAGGATCCGGCCCGGCCCGATATCACTCAACTGCATAATATTTAGCTTATTTTAGTTTATTTGACGGTGTTGGCCTGCATACGGCACTCTTGTGATAGGCTCATAAACATGGGTCTCCCGCGGCCGATCGGCCGCCCCAGGTGACATCGCGGGAGAATTTTTACTGGATGAACCCAATGTACTGAATAGGTAAGGAAAATAGAGCGAAACACAAATTATCAAGGCAGTTGTTTGTAGTCAAATGAGGCTCGTCAGATTCCATTTTATGATTATTCCAGTAACCGTCAGTTGGTTAATGAGTTTGATGATTTATATAACCATAAGAGCTATTCTCCATACATTGCTGTTCTATATCCCCTGTTCCAAGAGGCTCGTATTTGGAATTTCTGGCTTTACACTTTTGGTCCAATTGTACCGTGACCTTCCTAAAGGACATGCGAGGACGGCCGCCTCAGCAATTTGTAAGGTGGTTCTGCGGCTTAGTCAACTTCAAAGCGGATGCAAGAGCGGCCGCCTCCAGGGGATAACCCACATTTTCTATCGACAACTAAAGCTCAGGGCGGTACTCGGTAGAAAATCATCGTTGAGTAATGTATAGGACTTACATGAAGCACTAGTTCCCTCCAGGAAAACGCCTTAGATATCGCAAGGATATAGTAGAAGTGCTCGCAAACATGCAGCATCCAGTAAAGATGATAACCCAGTGAAACGACGACGGAATTAAAGACTCAGAAGCTGACGAGTGCTGTAGCTCACTGCTGTTATAAACTAGCAGACCGCCAATGGGGCCCGTGAGCACGTTGCCAACACCTTTGCCGAAGCAGAGCAGGCCAAAGACTATCGGCCCGGCTGTCGCGTCGTCCGTAATAGTAGTGCTCATCCTTGCCCAAATAGCAGTAAAGCCGGCCCCGAAGAAGCCATACAGAATAGTGAAGCCAATGAGAACGGGGAAAGAATCTGCAAGCCTCCACATAGTGAGGGTCGTCACGGCGGCAACAAGTGTAGAGGAACAAGCAAGTACATCGAGTGGTAGCTTACGGTCTGAGAGATATCCGAAGACAAACTGCCCCGCAACCTGGGATACACTCATGACGGCGAGAAGTATAGGCCCGGATCTTGCGCCAAGATCAAGGGACGTCGCGAAAGATGGGAGGTACAATGACGGGAAGAAGTACCCAAAGCCCTGGAATAAGTTGGATACAGAGTATAGCCAGAAGAGAGGGCTTTTGAAGAAGGACCAGTTCGTCTTGGGGGTGTTGACGTGCGCGAAAGGCGGTAGTCGACCGTCGAGGAACGGGATTAGAGGTCCTGTTAGAACAGCCAGGCCAACAGCAACAGCGCGAAGTGTTGCCTGATATCCATAAGTCGAGAGAAGAGTCTGTATAACAAACGGCATTACAGCACCAGAAACTCCAGACGCACCGCAAAGTAAGCCATAAGCCATCCCGCGACGAGCGATCCAGTACTCATTTACCATCATGAGAATGGGGTAGTAAAGGATCAGAAAGCCAACGCCATAAGCGACACCTTGAGTGAGGATAAGAGTCTCGAGAGTGTTGGCGAAGGAACCTGCCACAAGTCCACCGATACAAATGGGCCCTGTTCAGCGAAGCGCGTTAGTCAAAGAGCCATGATAAAGGTGATTGACATACAGCCAACCCAGATCATCTGCCGTCGCCACCGTTGGTGTTTCTGGATAAAAGGCATGATAAACGGGGCTCCAATGTACCCAAGACCAGAGGCTATTGTGCCAACGACACCGATGTATGGACTACTGGCGAAGGTAGGGATTCTCGAGTAGTAGTCCTGAAACACACCAAAAGATAAGGGAAAGCCTACACATGGTCAATCGCGGCATTTACGTAAAGGGAGAGAAATATACCCCAGAGCAGAGTCTCAAATACAAACGCTGCGCCGAGGAGTCGCCATGCTGCAATTCCTCCGTCTACAGGAGCTAGTTGCGATACCTCGTGCTCATTTTCACCCAATATCTCGTGGTCGACCTCGGAGCTGGGGGTTGACGTTCTATTGGCGGGTTGAGAGACGGCTGTTTGCGATACAGAGGCTGGCCAGGCATGCAGCTCATGGGAATCGATTTGGCTGGACACTGTCACGATCGCTGTATTACTCATTGTGATAGATGAACCAGAGATAGTATTGAGATGTGATGAGCCACAAACAGCTATGCTAGAGACACATTTGTAGGGTAGCGGAAGTGGATCTAATAGCTTAGCCGAGGCTGTGACGACCAATAGGATATGCGCTTGTTATCACCGCGGGGCTATGGAACCGTTTTTATAGCTTAGTAGATGAGTTGACTGTGTAAGAGTGATAATGGATCTTCCTTGAAGACTGCGGCGATAAACATAAAGCATTTCATCTGAATTGTGTCTTCAATCTATAGGCCAGAAAACGGTCCTAGGAATACGGAGTGACACGACCAGAAAGCCTAGACCAATCATCAACGGGATTGAGTTAACAAGGGCATTCGACGTGACCTTCCCCTATACTGAAAATTATAATCAATACCCACAAAGATGGTCTATTAGTAATTTTGAATATAAAATTCATGATTGCTAAGAAATGTAATTCTTTGTGATGTCTTGTCTTTTGGTCTCCAGATAACAGTGGGATGATACCTTTCTTTTATCCAGTACCCTCGCCAATAAAATGAGTAACGAATTAATTAACAGCCCCCCTCCTCTCTTCACCTCTTAAATGCTGCGATGAGCCTTAAAAATAATTTCATTCAGGCTCCAGCTGCCTTCACTTCTCTCTTTTCTATAACATGTACAATGGGCCTCCCCTCTTCCTGATCTCTGGTGTCTTGTTGAACGCGGCCCGTCCGCCATCCAGGCCCAAGGCGAGTCAACGCAATGAAAAAAGAAACGATAGTTAGAAGGAAGCCCGCACAGATTGTATATGTCCAGCCCGGCTTGACGGCATCGGTGATAGGTTGAATGGCAGCGGTTATGGCAGCTCCCAAGCCACAATGAATCAAGTTGTTAGCTGTCAAGGTCTCCAAATTCTTTTACCTGACATATGTTCTATCTCCTCGCTGCTTGTCTTCTTGTATATGGCTTAGTTTTTTACCAGTATATCTGCCATGCAAGATGAAGTCTTCTCCGTCTGCGGACTCTGGTCAAAGCGCCTGATGATAGTATCTGTGTCGTTATTCGCTCTCCTAGGCACCATGGCCCATGTCTTTCCCTAATCCTTTCGCTATCTTGGAGGTGGTGCTGGATATGGAAGAGGCGGTGGTCCTTGCGGGCAACGGCGTCATCAACATACTAATTGCTGGCGTCAACACTGGGCTCTCATCGCTTATGACGAGCCTCTACGATCTTTCCGAGCTACAGACATTTCTGTGTTTCTTGGCTTTTGGCATTGGTAGCGCTGTTTGCACCGTCATCACGGGTCGACTCATGGACATAGCCTACCGAAGGACAGCTGCCAAGCATAATATACCACGCAAGCTCGCCCGTCTGGACCCAAACATGCCTGTAGAGCACACCCGCTTGCAAGTAACATGGCCACATATTGCCGCCGCTATCGCTGGTCTTCTTGGGTACGGATGGGCTTTGAACAAACCTACACATCTCGCCGGGCCAATGGTCTTCCTTTTCGTCATTGGCTACACCACTACCGCCGTCGCACAAGCTCTTAAAGCTCCTATGGTCGATCTCTTTCCTCGGGATGCGGCTACCGGTTTGTCCCACTCTCACCCCAGCCTCCCCCCGCCCACTGACCACCTTCAAGGCTTTCACGAGCGACACAACTATCAACTTTTGTGGATTGAATTGGAGTCAGACTAGCCAGGTTTGGCAGCTTGCTTTACAGATAGTCATATCATATCATGAGTGCTTATATGGCATTCGCATTTCGTCATAATTCCTCTCTCTACGAGCTCCCTGTTGTAAAACAAAATGGCTCGGTAAGGACAAGTTTTTCACAACAAAGGCACGCCCAAAACTACCCGCCCTAGCATTAAGTAAGTATCTTTTGTAGCAATCTTCCCTGCCACAGGGAGCCGTTCTATCGAGCAAAATCTATTGATATCAAGAGCCTCGACCCATTGACTAACTGCCGGAGGTAATTCATCTAAGTCGAGGCAGGTGTTTAGTAATGAATACTATTAGCACTAAGTGTATCCCGCTTCTTTATTTGGCTGATTACCTTCCGGCACTGTAGTAACTAAAGTTAGTATATAGTTAGTTTTAATACATAAGTTAATAATCTCTTGCGGCGTATACACTGTAAGCCAATTGAATTTGTTTCTACGCTGTAATACTTTACAGTTAAGGAGCCATTCGATTAGGTAGCCCTGGCGCAGTGTGTTTAATAGTCACGCCCTACTCAATACCTTTTTACTCCTCGTTCACCATTAACAATAGAAGGGGTTTTACTCTGACCTTCCCTCCACTGTTTCAGTTGCCCTAGTAAACTCTCTACCATTTCCCGGGTACAATGACTGACAATGGTTTTGCAGGGCTGGGTTGTGTCGAGGTCGTCTGTCGAGTGGGTGAGTTCTTTGACCTTTGTATACATTTCAGCTGGTTATAATAGAGATACTCATGGGTAGCTACTAAGCGGACAATTGTACTTGTGATTCTGGTGTGGAGAAGACTAGGAAGGGAAATATAACTATAGATACAGAGAGAAGTAATTATTTTAATTTAACAAATTAACCACAAATACTTACCGAATCTAGCTAAAATTAAAATATTAAAGCTAATAACATTGGCCCTTTTGCGTGTTTGTCTTTTGACCTTAATTGTATTTACTCCTCTTATTTCTCTTTCTCTTTGTTGTTAGCGCGATTACCACAATGCCTTTGTTAAGGCCCAGAGTTCTGTTTGTTAGTAACCGCTCTAGATTGACACTTCCTCATAACCTTGAGATGGCGCGGAGGTCCTTCATCGTCATTGTCCTCTCGAGCCCTCTTTGTCCCTTGTGTGGTTTTTTGTTGTTAGCAGTAGGTTCTTTTGTCGTGAAAGGCCAAGGGACCCAGGACCAAAGCCATGCGGTCAATCGGCGACGCCGGACTTGGGATGGACGCTGAACTTCCACCTCTAAGTGGCGACTCTCTTCATCGAGATCAATCGGTACAGGGATGGGAGACGTCTCAAGGGGAACGAAGTTAAGTTCAATGATCTCGCTTAAAACCTTCTGATCGGACAGTACAACATTTGACATGAAAGAAAAGGTATCCTGGAGGACTGTGTTGAGTTCTCCGGGACTTGAAATAGAGAAATGGCGTGCGATGTCGGAGTAGAACTGTACCTGTAACTGTACGTACTCCATGATGTCCTTCTGATTCTCTTCCGGGAGCTTACCGAACTGTGGGTTGGACTGGACCTTTCGCTTCAAAAGACTCATCTTGAATGGGGAGAGATAAATGTTTGATGAATGGAGTTGGGTATTGGCTATACCTTGAAACGTGGTATGGATAATGGATTTAAATGGAAACTGCTTAACACGTAAAAGCTATGGGACGATCAATGATAATTATAGTCCATATAAAAGAGGCTGTTCATAACAAGGGATAGATGTTCAGTCATGCTGTTCGGTAATACAGAATAAGTTTCACTAAAACTATAGTACCTATTCACGGTATCAAGACATGTCTGGAGATTCTTTTCCTGAACACATAAGGCTCTTAAGAAGGTAGAACAAAGCCCTTGCCGTAATTAGTAAGGCAAATGGATCTATTTCTGTCCCATTGTCTTCTGCCTTTTAACTTCTACAGTCTGTTTAGATTTAACAGGGTGGAGGAGGTAAGACACAGTGGTTGAATAACCGCATAAGTATGGACTGTTGAAGAGGTTCTCGGGAAATTACCACTTCGTACACTAGTCCTGGCTCGCAGGCTGAGTAGCTAGTGATAATGTCCTCTTTTCTATTAGTTTCTTACATTATGAGTTATGATAGCAAGCAGGGCAGCGTATAGTTCATTAACTGTTTAGTGTTATTAATTATTCACTTTCCGGGCCTAATACTCGATAACAACACGACATGTCCAACATGGCATGTTTACATTATTCTAAAGCCAGTACCCTATTCTGGTATACACACTACACAATGCAATTTTGTTCTTATAAACTAATGCTTATGTTTGATCATAATCGACAGTATGTTATTTCTGTTCGGCGATTCTTCTAGCCATCATAATACCACCGAGACCCGCCCGATAATTAGCCAACTACAGTAACTACTCACACTGAGGTGCTCATACCATTGAACACGATGGAGGCCCTGGTGCGTATAGTATGGATATTTATACACCATAAATTCGTCGAATTGAAGTAGTCGAAGCACACTACACTCAATATTCCGGTCTCAAAATACACACCATAACTAAATACTTTGTACAGATCGAAGACAGCGACACTCCCTAAGGCCAAATGAGTAGCCATAACACGGTAAAGTCTCGCGGTAGAGAGAAACAGGGAAACGGGCATCTCGTAAGCAGGGTATCTAGTCACAATGCTAGAATCAAGGCTCTAGAGACTGCCATATGGAACATGCAGGTTCAGCCCAGCAGCGACAGTTCATTTGAGCCTATTGACGATGAGCTGGGTGATGGAAGAAGTGTAGCGACCTGGGAAAATTGGACAGAGTCGTCTGAATCTGGTGATAAAGTCATCACTGACTCAAGTGCTTCTGGAACGAGCCACTATGCCATTGATAAATATTCTCCTTCTTTACAACGCTCCGTTGTTGAAATTCTAAATCCACATCCCACACGAAGTCTCAATACTACACTTCTGCAGGATTGTATAACTGGTTATCCCAAGCTCTTCAACGAATCCTATCTCCGGGTGCATAGCTTGAGTTTGGCGGAAAGGAGATTGCTAGAGCCGCTCAAGTTGAAGGGGCTTGAATGGCGTTGGTATCCATTTATGGATGTAAAGTACGCACATCGAGGTGATGCTTGTGTTCGGACGATGGACAATGACCTTTTCCTTAGAATGATGAACAAATTCCCATCTATCGCCTTCCAGAAATCACGTCAAAAGGGTAAGTCAAATGCACCCCGTAAACCTGCACATATCGAACATATACCCGACTTCTCTGAAATCGAGAAATCGGGCGGTCGTGTCATGGTATGGAGTATCGTCAGTACCACTTGTTGGTATGACCGCCATGGGTATGCTGTCCCTGACTCTCATGACGCCAGGTCTGGCTATGGGGACTTGTACAAATGGGTAAAAGCGGATAGATTTTTCTTCCCCTTTTTGAGCGGAAGGCTTGATTTGTGTTGGTCTCAGATGCCGCATGACTTTCTCTCCCTCCTCGCGAATGCCGGGAATCTGGCACCTAATTCAGAAGAAGCAGTACGCCACGAACTCTTGCACTTGTTCTACCTTGAACTCACGGAGCCCAGAATGGGAGAGGCTTACAGAGAGTGCTTTTTAAACTATTTCCCGAAAATCGGCATCCAGGGTGTTTTGACTTTTGAAGGTAAGTATAAGCGCGCGATACAGCTGTTTTTAAATAAGCACGAGTCATCGCCAGCTACCTGAAAACCCACGATTCAGTCACTAAATCAGAAGCAACTATAGTTAAACCTAGCCTTAGTTTATACAAACATATCCTAATGCCTAAATCCTTAGAATTTGACTCTCTTTCATTCCCTGCTCATCGTAGTTTCGACTCCCTAGCCCCAGCACCTCGACGCCTCTCATCTTCTCCAAAGAAATCACTTCACCCGCA
This sequence comes from Fusarium sp. NRRL 52700, assembly GCA_013396095.1. Classification (NCBI taxonomy): domain Eukaryota; kingdom Fungi; phylum Ascomycota; class Sordariomycetes; order Hypocreales; family Nectriaceae; genus Fusarium; species Fusarium sp. NRRL 52700. The sequence goes on from JAAQRM010000039.1 coordinate 284,507, forward strand.
GTAAGAATCACTCATCAGAGCACAAAGCTAGTGTTACTTTCGACTCGGTGTGGTTCTCTCAGCCTAGCGACTCCAAAAGATATGACTCCACAATGAATACCGACGTAGCCGCCTCTACAGGTCAATACAAGTTGACGCTTAGCGCGAACACTATCGTCACACTTCAGCCGTTCGCTAAAGTAACTATACACTATATACTTCTTCTCTCTAGGCCATGAGTTTGTGCACATAGACCATTCATTAGACAACCGAGGTCAAGCTTTTCCTGGTCACAACAGGTATTGAAAATTGTTCGGTGGTTGACACATGGCTTGTATTTCTGGTGCACTGTCGCCATTCGGAAAATAATATTGTATCGCGAGCAAATAGATAAAATGATAAGACGAGAGCGGTAAATTTACTGGTGAAGGATCGTTAGGGTAAAAGAAGTCACGGAGCTAGAAAACTGGTGACGCTAGATCAATACTGCTTTCAACAGAACAAACAAGAACATGGAGACATGATGGAAATCAATCTATACCTCAAATGCGGTCAAGGCCATGTCGCCTAAAATGCAGGGTACTATCTTTGTTGGCTGTCGTGACGTCAAAAGGAAGGTTGTCAAGACAAAGTTGGGGGCCATTACTGATCGTTCCACTACAGGCTATTGCCGAACTTTCGTTCAGATACCTTGTAGCTATTATCGGCCAAGGAACATGGCGAAAGCAGCTGCGTGCATTTGTGAGTGTGAAAATACATCCAATCATATACATCAGTATTGCTGGCAATAATAACTAGTAATGAATTGACCTTTCCGACAGATTGAGGGTCTCGTCATCCTAGGCAGTTTCCGCTCCCAAAGACAAGACCAGTTATATAGCGATGGCTGAAATATAAGTAACTCATTTAACATACATCTAAACAAAGTAAAAAGGTCTTCTGGTTTTATTACTATATTACATCAATTGTTCTTGGAGGTTCAAAAAACAAGCCAGTAATATTTATCTCAATAAGTCAACATTAGTCAAGGAGCAGCAGCTTGGGATCATACTACTTACCTAAAAGATATATCTATTTCATCCCATTAAATTTACTTATTAGATTCAGCCAATTTCTCCCCATCGACCCACGTGCACGAAGCCATTGAGGTAGAGTATCCATCAGAACATACCCCACCGAAAGGATCAATGTCCACACGGATGGCGCGAGACAAGCCGCGTGTGATAGGCCACGAACAGGCCTCAACGAGTACATACGACCATAGGTAGTGGAAAATACGGGATCCCGTCTGCTCTCCCATAGTCAAGCCACTAACCGGCAGATTAGTAGTTGGGTCGGTGACGACCAGCGAATCCCCGCTGTTGTATGTTTTTTGCCGATTCCATTTTTGTCACTAGCTACTGCAATGCAGACTGAACACATGGGCTTGTATGCTTTTGACGTTATACCTCATTGCGGTTTATTCACTACGCTTATCGCGCCAGACCAATAGGGCTATTGAGGTATTTGGCACGACTTTTAACAACACCGCTTAATGCGACACCACACCACTTTGGGTAGTCTTCTTGCACCAGCTACAGCTACTAGGTGTCGGCTACAAACGTCAACACTGGCTTCCACCGGATCATGGCTAACAAGGGCTACCTTAGCATCTGTGTTCGATGGGACTCTAGCATCACCGATGCCAAACGAACCAAGATCGCTAGTGCCTTATAATGCCCAATACCAGAAGTGGGTCAAGTGGCTCTACGGATAAAACAGCTTCCCTACGACGAGGTCAAAGTGAATGTTGTCGCATATGCCGTCAATGACAAGAGCCAGCTTCAGGGCTCTACTGCTGGCTATGACGTCTACATTGAACTTCGACGTTGACGGTGTCCCTATGTGCCCTGTCGCGTCTGCTCGTGATGCCCACCTTGATGGCGACTATAGTGGTTGCAAGGCTGGTACTGGTCGCCACTATGACCACTCTCTCTGGTTGAAGGATGGTCTTGAAGGTGGTTTTGGTCACAACTGGGGCCAGGAGGTTGGCCGCGAGTACTTCATGAACAACCTTGACTCCGACAACATCCACATTTTGTTGCACGAGATGCTACATCGATAAACTGGGTTCGTTGAATAAGGCTGACCAATTACACAGGGCCATACTTTTGCTCTCGATGATTGTATGTAACCCTCACCATATACTGAAGTCCCTTTGCTAACAAATTTTAGTCTATGGTAACTTCCATCCACTACCGACTCTCGCTCGGTTCCGAGGGATACTAACATGAATAGACTGTACCCCCACGGGTATCACCAAGTTCATCATGCTTGCTGGTGCTTCGATGGAAATCACTGGCTTTGACGGCTGGATGTACCGCAACTGGTGGTACTATCTCTCACAAAGGAATAACTGGAGTTCCAGCAAATCCAGAAATGACTCCACAGCTGCTTCATCCCAGGCCAAGCCTACCGCAAATCCCGCCGTACCCGTCACTAAGGCTACTACTACCAAGCCAACCACTACCGCCACCAAGGCCATTATCGCTAAGCCTCCTTCTTCCAAGAAGGCCAGCCACTTCTACTAAGGCTTCCGTTACTCAGCTTACTTCTAGCGATACCACCGCTAGTGCCGAGGTTGCTGCTTGGGGTCAGTGTGGCGGCAACAACTGGACTGACGGCACCAAGTGTGCTTCTGGTGCCAACTGTGCTAAAAAGAACTATCGCTACTCTCAGTGTGTTTCCAACTAATGGGCACGCAGCTCACTCTGTGTTGTTTAGATGTGAAGCTGATGTTCAATGCTGGACAAGCAATATCGTTCATCGGAGGTGATGCAAACCCGCGAATAATGGCTACATATTGGAAACTTGGGAAGAATGGCTTGTTTCACCGAAATTCTACAGACAAAACTGTGCGGCTTCACAGCATAAAAGCGTCACATTCAGCTCTTATACTTTTATCTTACTTCTTGTGGCATGGCTGAGTCAAATGTTGATTATGGAGGCTGGCCTACATTTGATCTATTGAACAGTCAAATAGGATTGTGTAGTATTTTGAGGAGAGAATAATAGAATAGGTACTGGCCATATTACGACTCGACTTCTATAAGCGATAGTCGGCTCTGGATAAGGGTAACATATGTTCCACTGCAGTGTCAAGATATATTCACAGGCCACAAGATATAAAAGCATATTTGCTACCAGGCTAAGTACACCCTATGACCTCCTTCACGTGCTCCAAACTGGCTAAATGTGGCTCTCGGCTCCCTCCATCCATATTTTACTACTTCATCCACGGTCATGGTGTTTCTCCTATCACTCGGAGTCACGTCTATCTACTTCAGCTCTTTCGATAGCATAGACGTCCCCAGAGTCCACCATTCCTAACCAGATCTTACCAGTTGCCATCTCACTGCATCCATCTGTATAATCAACCTGACAGTTCATAAAGGCCTTCTTATCAGGGAACGATCTTCCATGAAGAAAAATAAGAGTGAAGACCGTGAAAGCAATCAGAAAGAATAACCTTTTCTTGTTAATCTTTTGAGTGAGTGCTTGGTTGACGTACAAATGATGACGACGATTGAGGTCCGAGCTCCAGGCCATATATGCACTTACTGCGATGCCGAGAAGAAGGTAGAACTCAGGGTCGTATGCATAACCAGTGAGAAAGTCGTACTGGTTCTGGAAGACCCAAAGTCCTCCTCCTCTGGTGGGCATTGTTCTGTTGTGTTTTCGGGAGTGTTGATAATGCAAATATGTAGATAGTTAAAGACCGTGATGTGAGGGTCCAGAAGAGGCAATGGGAGAGGGGTTGTTGATGAAAAAAGGTCGTAAGAGCGAAAAAGGAGGAGTGGAACCTCATGTTAGGCGTCCAGAAACTGGGGAAATAGTTGTGACCGATATGACACTGCCAGTGCTTCTCACGATAGTTGTTCTTATTGAATGCTGAAACGGCTACCTTGCCTGATAACTCACTGGTCGCTAAGAATCGCTTGGGTAACCCATGCTATATCAGTAGTTCAAATTGGATTACAGCGCGGGATAATCGTGTTGTTCAGGTCGACGAAGCGGTATCGGAACATGCGAGTAGATCGGCAAACGACTGTACCCAAACCCTCTGACGGTGTACCAATAAATTATCTAGGTCGTGTCCATAAAGGCTGATGACCATATGTGTGATAAGACGATGTACGCGGCATGCGTTCTCGTCAGAGATACTGCATGTTCTCACCGTTGCTGATCCCATCAAGTTCATTAATGACCAGAACATCCGCAAAGGCAGGATCAGTTGGTCCAAAAACGTTTGACACGATACGATAAGTTTAGCACTGGCATGATACTGCCACTGTACGAGTAAGGACTTCAGGTGAGACTACCCACTAATTAATGCAGTGGAATGGTTTACAGAACATGGTTGCCCAATATCTTGTATGACTTTGTAATTCTTGGTTTCTAAACTCTACACTATGCCCGCAACTCAAGGGCGCTAGTCGATGGATCCGACAGTAACTCATGCTCCTTCCTCTTCATCTGGACCGTCTTATGGACAGCGCCAGCAGCGTAAATGGCAGCGACAAGAATACCAACAATACTGTATCCAACAATCAAGCCTGTGGATGCACTGGATAACTGCAAGCCAATGCCTCCATTGATGATGCCAACAACCATGATACCTCTGCCGTACCAAATATGACCATAGCTGATTGTCGTTCGGCGTTGGTACTTGACGTAGTTTCTGTGGTGCATCCATCCCAAGACAGGCTGAACAATCATCAAGATGCACACTATCGTCCCGAGAACAACGTGGGGTTCATCAAACCACTATAGAATGTTAGGTACTGTTGACAAACGATGCATACGACTTACATCTCCGTCACGATCAGCAGCGATCTTCCCAATCCCAAAGCCAATCCACATGCCCACAAAGGCGATGATCTGCCACGAGGCATGGATGAGCCATTTTCCAAGCAGGGGCATGAGAACAGAACCAATTGGGAACCCGATGAGGAAAACGACGGCCATGATGACACCGTGTGCTGAGCCAGTATGGTCTTCGCCTCCACCTCCACCAGAGACAGCATTGTCGCTTGGCGTAGTGTTGGACGAGTTGAGGAAAGGGTTGGATGTGCCGCTGATGGTAGCTTGGGAAAGATCAACCGAGAAGCTATCCGTTCCATCATGCTCGGCAAAATCACTGCTTACATCGCTTGTGTCCATAGAGCTTCCCTTCTTCCAGGCGCTGATCCAGTCAGCAGTCCCCTGTATGCTCGCATCTTTCCAGTAGATGTTGGCTACCATTGTACCATTTGAGACACCGCTTCCTTCTACAAGCATGATGCCGCTCATGGCCTGATAGGTCGGTGTATCATGACCGTGTCCCTTGCGAGTGCTCAAAGTGACATTGCCCGAGCCGTCTTGGTATATGACGAGCATCGTCGAGCCGCTCATGCGGGATCCGGTGCCGAGGCCGACCCATTGGTAGGATGTAGGTGCTTCGAGGCGGACGTATAAGGAGGAGGAGGAGGAGGATGGAACAGCCCAGCTGTAGCAGACTTTGCTTGATGATGCATCGCAGTAGGACGCTGGGGAGGCATGTATGGCGGTGGCAACTGAAGGGAGTCAGCGTAAGTCTCTGGTCATAAGTTAAGGGGTGACTACTCACAAAGTGCCAAGATGAAAGAAAATACAACGTCTAGGGAATGATTCATCTTGAACGTAGTAAAAGCAGACAAATTGCAATGGAAACAATAAGGGAAAACGGGACTAAAGTGCTTGGCAAAATGACACAGCATCGATCTGGACCAATTTCCTCCTTATAACCCAAGCCACCTCCCTCGTACCAGGATAAACATCTTCTCACTGTGAAAAGCATTCCAAGCCACAAAAGCCAAGCCTACGTAACCCTCCCAGCATGGCGGTTCCCAGCCTAGCCAATCACAGCGCTCGCAATACTGATGACCAGCTTCTAGACCTAGTCTAAATTAAGCATTCGCCGATCAACTACGGGGGATCGTGGTCTATGACTGCCAAGAGATCTCTTTTTCTTGGCATGGAATTGTGTGTTTTCGTGTTTTAGGTTTGGTGACTTACGCGGCCGGGAACAGTACTACTTTGATCTGACGAAGGCTGTGCAGGCCATGCGTTTTGGAGTCTGCGTAGCGCACATTAGATCAAGACAGCGAGAGAAGATGTGTTGTCATTGCAAGCGGAAAATATCTTGCTTGTCGTTAAGTCTAATAGCAAGTCTAATTGAGGATTGCATATCTGATAGAGGCAAAATAGATTTGTTCACAGCCGTCACTGGCTTGATGCATCACTTCGAGAGCATCATGCAGTCAAGCAATTACCGGTGTCATGGAATGCCTACACGTGTTGTCATTGCATCATTGATAATGCTAAGAAATTATCTCTCTTCGTCCTCCAGACTCCAATTGCCGAGTGCACGGGTCATTTTCGCAAAATGGTGATCTGACGATGCACGTCACGTCCCCCATCTGATTGGCTCCGCCAACAATGTTCCAGACCTTGACTGCATCCCTGGAAATTCTAGCTGCGCCAGCTTGCGTGTTAGTCTCACCATGGCTCGGATTAAGTCCGCAAAACATAGCCAAGCTAACAGCAGTCCACTCTCACTGGTCTTTCTAATCTATCCCGTCAATGCTTCACCCGATTCCCACTGGAAGTCCTTCCCACCATATGCAAGGAGCAGCTGCTCGATAGTTTTCGTTGTCGATTCCAACGTTTTGTATGGTATACCATTTACCAAGCACACAAATTCACCGCTTCTGCAAATGCGAAGAGGCGACATACCATGAAATTTTTCGAACTTAGCCATCAGGCTATTTGTTGGCCAAGCGCAGCTCAGCGGATCGCCAATATGATTTGGATCGGCCCCGTAATGCAATAATAATCGAATGCCTGTCAGGTTTTGAGCCGCAACAGCTATCTGCAGTGGTGTCATGGGATATCCCGGGAGATTGAGTTGAGCTCCAGTTTCCAATAGATGTCGCGTTGGAGAGAAGAGAGAGGGGTCATATTCAGGGTCATCATGAGGATCTAACTCATAACGGCCTATGTAATGAATAAGAGTTGTAGATGGGTTGTAAAGTCCAGTGTAGTCGACCAGTAAATCTTGAAGATGGTCCGATTTTGAAGAAAAGAAATGAACCGCGATTTCAACTAGTGGTCCATCAAACTCGAACGTTCCAACATTCGTATCCAATTGTCCGTTCTTACTATAAGTATAACTTTCGAGATCCATTTTCAGAAGTATCCTATTGCCGAGGAGTGCCTTAATATCCACCTCTTTAGTAAATCTGGATAGAAGAGGCGATTCTGTCCCGTGAGTTATCAGAAGCAAGTTCAGAAACAAAGATGAAGCACTATCTGTTGTATATTCGTTCCAGTCGATAGTCCAAGCATAGCTGTTTGTGGAAACTCCAATAACATCCAGGAAGTCAAGCCATTTCTGATTCGCGCCAGTATATGGACCCGTGTGAAGGCACCTGAAGTACTGTGTCGAGGGGTGTAGAAGCCTTTTCGCCCGTCCATAGAGGAAATCGTTCTCAGATATCTCTTTATCCCACGCGAAAAGTGACTCAAATGAATAATAAACAGAATGATAGCTCAGGTTGGTCCACACGCCACACTCGTCTAATTGCAATTGGTCATCTGCTCCGGGGTTTTGTAGTTTCTGCAATGCGCATGTTTGTGCCTGGAGCAGCAAAGTATCCAAACATGTGGCCAAAGCCTTAGCCCTCCCTATGGAAAAGACGAGAAGTGGGCTTTGACATATCCGGGCCGAGTCCAGGTACTCCTCGACCGTGTAGTGGGCGAATGATATAGAATCTTCCAGACTGCTAATAAGACATCCACAAAGCTCATGTAGTCTCTCGGAGTTGTAAAGAACATGACTATCATCATTGCCTGTCCGCGATGTACTGCTTTTGATCGCATCTAATAGAAGAACAGATGGAATGCCGTTATCAGGAGGGTCGAGCTCGCCGTAGAACCAAAGCCATTGAAAGGCATGAGAAACAAATTGCCAATCCTCTTGTGGTATCCGGAGGAATATTCGGTCATAAGTCTCATCCAAATCTTTAGGGAGCCTTTGCAGAGCCTTGCTAACCACCACACGATCACCTTTCAAGCGCTGCAATTCGTGCAGTTGACAAACAGCCCATCGAAACCTATCACTTGTTAACAGGATGATAGTCTCAGCGCAATCGAACACTTACATTCCCTTTGCCTTGGTACTAATAGCGTCTTCAACCTCAATGAGGAGATCATCAGGCCAGCATCTAAACTTTGGGTTTGATTGTAAGATTGACTGAACATGTAGGCGGATATCATGTTCAACCAGTTCATTTGCCATTGGGATGGGCACAGACACTTTCTCCATTGCTCGTTCGATATCAATATACTCGCGACTTGTGACAAGAATCTGAACATTCGAAAACCTTAGATCAGTTACGAGGGTATGAATGACCTCGAGTAGTTCGTCACGCGGGTCGCTCTCGTCAGCAGCGTCTATTACGATGTAGGCGCAGCTAAAGACCTGGAGAATCTGTCCCAACCCGTCAAGTAGTTCAGGGATGCTCGGCTCCCCACCGCGTCTAAAGAGATCGTGTATCAGAGTCGAGACAACGCCCGCCTGGCGGGAGAGCTGAGTGATGACCCATCTAAGAAACGGGGACGCCTCGTCTTGATGATGGCCGAAGTAACAGTAGTAGTAGACGCTCGTGCAAGGCGCATTCTCTGTTGCGACCCTCTTGCAATGGCCTTGGACGTTTTCGATCAACCAAGATGCGAGAATCGTCTTGCCAGAACCTGGAATACCGTGGATCCAAAGACATCGAGTACTTGAAGCAAGCCAGTCAGTCCAGTGCTGTGAGCGAAGCATCCAAGATCCGGTTCCGTCTTCATATAGTTTGCGCGATCGATTATGAATGGGTGAGGGATCAGTCGTTGTTAGCCAACTGCACACTCTATAGCGTTGTTCCTCCGTCAAGATGGAGCGGATCTCTTCAGAAGCAGCTTTGATATCTTTAATATCTCTCGTGACCTCTGTCGTCAGAGCGAGCTGTATGCCATCCCTATGGCGGCTGATCTGCTGAAGAAGATCCTGGACCTGGCCCTGCTTTAAAGGCCATGCCAATATTGCAAATGTTGCTTGGACTTTCTGCCGTTTTGAAGCATTCTGCCCATTCTGAAGAGATCGCCTCGGAAACAGCTTCTCGAGTGCTGTCATCGCGGCCTTACATCCTTCGATAGGACCGTCAGAGGCAGCCAATCGATTTTGCAAGGCTGGCGTGAAGGTCCCGCATTTCGATATGAACTCCAGGTTCTCAAGGACGGACTTGAGCGTGGATACTTCGATTAAAACGGTGCGTAAGCTGGTAGGTGCATCGGAGCGGAGTGCTTCAATGTAGAATTGGCAAGCGCTGATGACTTCTTTGGAGATCTGTATGACTGCAATTGCGCTCGCGACAACTCCTAGTGTCTCAGCCATTATCCAGGCTTGCTTGGTGTGACAGCGGAGATCTGATGATTGAAACGCGCTGGATTAGAATGAGGGAAAGAAAACATGCCAGGCTTGGTAGGATGTTGGGAGGGGAAACATAGAGATTCTTGAAATTGTTATTTCCCCCGCAGTGGCTATGCAAGGCATTTTTTGTTGGTTGCCTGTTCCAGAAATTTCGTGGCGCTTTCAACCTGCTGGCAGTGCAGATGGTGGTGTGTTTTCGCCCAGTAAGCGTTGTGAAAAGCAATGATCACCAGCCACTCCAAATTTCACCCCCCTAATCGACGTCTAAGTCAATTTGCTCATATTTATCACGTTCCTCATCATTGCGGCGGACCTGATACTTTTGAAGACCTACAGACCAACGAGTTGACAAATGCTTGGCATTTTTCTCCCGGTTCGCTGAATATTGCTGCTGCTTTCGTGTTCACAAAATTGGAGTGCTCACCACCTGGGCCATGTTCAAGATGTTCCATAAATGCAGGAAATCTCTGCTCCATGTCAATGAGTTATCAACCTTATGTTTCAGCTCAATCTTACAGGTAACCTCGTGATGTAATTCCAGTAATAATTCAGGCGTTTGTATTCTACCTTGTATTACAACGGTATCCAGGGTAACTAATTGGCTAACGATTCATGCTACTCTCTCCTTATGAGATATCTGCCCCACATGTCTTATCTGGGGGCTAATGCTTGTTATCTTATCTTATCTCTCTTACACATTCATCAGAACATCATAAGTGTTATATTAAGAACAACCCGCGCAATAATCACCACCACTAGCCCCGGATGCTATGTCATTCCTTGCCATGGTTGAGTATAGCCTGCAGCTGTTAATATATATCAATGGCCCTCTCAATGCCTTCATCGCTCCCCTGTCTCGTGAGTAAAGACGCGACGCGCCGGGGAGCTCGATGACTCTAAACTATTCTGAGTCCGTCTTAGTTCAACTTCGGCATAACTTCCTTCCGCACCAATTTCGAGCAGGGGTATGTCTTCACAGACCTCCAGTTCCACTTAGTTCTCAATAGTGCTTACAACAAACAACAAACATCATCATTTCGCCTTGACAAAATAGTTCACGATGGATAAATTGTCTTCTGCTCCATATAAATTGGTGAAAGGAACAGGTATGGCCTTAGCAGGTATTATTCAGCAGATAAACTAATTTCATCTACAGGTTCCCTACAGCGGACGTGGTATCTTTACCATCGCCTGGGTATCTGGTCCAACATTCTGGTTTCTGCGCGATATACCTGCCCCAATGGACAAGACCTTACCAAAAATGCTATCATTGGAGCACTGCGTCTTGTTGTGCAGGCTCATCCTGCCTTATGGCATGTCTTTGTCCAGAGACCCTCCCCCAATAGAGGTAATCACGAGCTCCATACTGCTAGGCTGCACACTATCGACTTGGAGAAATGCATCGAATTCTTAGACGGTGACCGAAACAGGGCTGAGGTTACTTCTGATGATCTTGAAAGAGCCCATAATGAGTATTGGTGGACTGCTGATGAGCCTGATCGACCATTGTGGAAGCTTCTTGTCAAAGGGAATAACCTCATCTTTGTCTATCATCATTCTTTAGGTGATGGCATATCTGGGATGGTGTTTCATCGTGAATTCCTTGCCGCGCTCAATTCCCTCCCCACCGGAAAGACCATGCACATCGCTCGTCTAGATACTCTGATTCATGCAGACGAAAACGTTCAATCCCCCATCGAACCGGAAGACGTTTGGGAAGGGAAAGACAGCATCTTGGAGTTAATTTGGACACCGCTCGTATGGCTGTTTGTCAAACTATTCTACGGTAACAACCGTATCTATGGCGATCTTCCCCCCTCCAAGCCTCATCTCAAGTCTGCAACAGCAGTGGCAAAGCCAGAAGAGAGAACCGTCACATGCATTTCGTCGTATCGCATCCCAGCAGAAGACATGTCGTCAATACTCGAAGCATGTCGCAAACATCAAACTACCTTTACGCCTCTACTCATTACAATGTTTACCATTGTCCTTGGCACCGAATTCTACCCAAACGCAAAGATAGGAGCAACGCGTTTCAACTTTGACTTGAGACCCAGTCTTCCCATGTCTCGTGTTGGTGGAGGAACAGCAAATGGAACGTTTGTCAATGCAGCAGGAAGCTGGCAGCTTTGGCACAGACTAGGACCATTCCGCCAAGTCCTGATTACGAAAGGCGACGGCAAGGAGACATCTCTCGACTCTCACTCTGTATGGGAGCTTGTCAAGGATTATAAGAAAGAGATGACACGTGCTATTTCTGGCCAAGCTATAAGATACTGGATCGGGGTGAAGCGGCTGGGAACCGACTTGGAGAATGTGGTCAACAATGGATTCCCGTCTATATCCCTCCTTCTCAAACCGACTTTCAGCGTCTCCAACATTGGTTCATTTGATAATGCAAAGGTAGAGTCCGTTGGGAAGAGCACAGGGCTTTGGCGGATTGATGATATGCAATTCTCAGCTGGAGCAGTGAATGGCAACCAGGGTACACATGGGGCTATCTTCCATGTTTGCGGTGTCAAAGGAGGAGATACAGTTATTACTGCGACTTATGAAGACGGAATTGTTCCACGGGAGATGGCCGACAAGATCCTGGAGCGTACTGTTGTAAGAATGCTCGAGATAGTTTAAGGTGATATATATTCTTATGTTAGAATAGTTCTTGGCGCCTTATGTCTCAATCCCTATTTCCCTTAGATGCACCTTGGTACCATTCACGCTCCATGCTAGGTGAGCAGGAGTAAGTCTTGATTCAGTATCGAAATATCGGAGATTTGCAAAATCGCTATCAAACACAATAAACATCCTAACCTGCTACTCCTCCATTTCTTCATATGTTCAGTCAATGCCATTGGTCGAGACCAATATTCCCCAAGACGTCGATAACCTGTCACGCAGTCTACTCAGACTCACTCTGGGGGTAGTTGAATTCTCTCTCTCCTCCCTTATTGTAATACTCGTGATCGCCCATAGCTTGTGTCTCAGCCCCAGAAAGTCGTTAATCTCTTCTTCCTGAGGACTTGGGAGGTCACAGGTCTCAGTGTCTGTATAGCCAGCGCGCCGCATGAGTCTGAAGGATTGTCGAGGGCCACTCCGTGTCTTAACCTGTTTTGATCCATCCACAACCGTGAAGTAGTAGTTCTTTCGCATCTTGTCCCGCCAATGGTTGAGAATTCTCTTCAATTCCGGCTTGCCTTTGTCAATCCAGTCGGATGGATATACTTCTTCATGAGGATCAGGAAATGTCTGTTGGCACACTGCAAAGTAGTGGAAGTCGTCGCCATGTAAAAGGCTGTTGAGCAGTGCATGTCCAGCCTCGCTGAGACGTTCGAGTTGACGCCCACGTCGGTATATGTCAATGCGGGGTGGCATGGCTAGTGGTCGTCAGTGTTCAACAGGCGGGTGATTGTTTGAGAGGGAGTGAGATGCTGCGGATGCCACTGGTTGAATGTGTAACTTGGGTAGTTGGGTGGTTGATGTGGATGGAAGGGAGAGAACTTGTGAGAAAGAGAAGACATTTAAAGGGCAGCTATTCGAATACATCATGAGTTCTGTTTACCTTGTATAATCAGTGAATTTAATCCCTCCTGCTCGTTTGTCTACTAGACAACATCGCAACAGGCTCTTTGTTTGTCAAGATGTTTGCGTAGACACTATAAAGCATGAGGACTATTCACTTCAAGTTCTCCTTGAATGTCCCCTCATGTTAATAGTGGCTTGCAATGTCCTACGATTCACCAGAATGCCAACTAGAAAACCTTTAGTAGCCTTCTTTTTGGCATTTTATTAACACTTATCGTCCTTTGTGGCCCATTACTTCAATGAAGGAAAGTCCTTAATTCACTTGATCAGGCAAACCTTTCCCTTTATTTGAGACTAGATTTCCTGTCAACGGTATCTATTTTGTAAGGCCTACGTGAGTACTTGGTGTTGAAGAATGGTTTGACTTCTATTGACCTAGAGATGTTGAACATCCTCCAGACCAGCTACTGATAAAGCACCCAGGAGTACTTCGGTCATTACTTGATCCTAATTGCCCCTGGTAGGTCATAGTCTTTGCCGACAACTATTCTCGGCCTGGATCATCCCCCTATCTTGCTAGAAGAGATGACGCATTGCCCCATTCTTATTCTCAGCATCGGATGACAAAGTATCTAGACAGCTGATATTATCCTTTATTCGAGACTTGATACTCTCTGTGCCAAACATTGATACGATATTACAATGGGAACATAATTTATATTTTAAATTACACATACTACATATCAAAGGTTAGTTTATATTGTAATGGCTATGAGCCCGTGGTAGCCGGACTTGTTGTAGTTTGTCAATCTAAGCTAAGTGAAACCAGATAACAAAACCTCATCCACCATAAACCGGATTCTACTATCAGCAGTATGACACACGCCTCGTGATAGAAATGTCAGGTTCGTCAGCTATAGCAAAACAAAGAAAAGATAAAACGAGTGAAAAAACTCAAAATAAGCTCTAACAAGGGAAAGAGAATAAGCTAAGTAGGAGTCATAGGCCCGTTCATACAAGGTAAGGTGATAGCGAGTGATTAGGGTTCAGGTGAGTTCCAGCATCGACAAACTAATAGCCATAGTAATGTCCACGAGAGGCAAGTTGGCCCTCAGCGATAGCTTTCATGTTTTCGGCGAGGGTCTCGATAGAAGCAACAAGAAATATGAACAATATCAAGCATATGCTCCAGTGCAACGCCCGCTTGCAGCGTGCAAGAAATTGCTGCACAGTATTGTAGATACCTGAAGCAATGTTCACAACAAGGTCTTTCAAGCAAACACAGCAGAACATGATTGTAAAAAGGGAGAAAAGAAGTTTGACATACGCAGACACTACCTCGTTGTCCATAGTGAGTTATGTGTGAGTGGAGGATTGATATCGAGAGATAGTAGTCCGGTTGCGATTGGGACGGTTGTGACTTGCAGGTGCTTGCTCAAAACATAATTCCTTGGTTAGATGGATGATTGAATGCAGAGTGATGATTGATGTCCAGTTCTATATATACGCTCAGGTTTAGCATTGATGTTCTGTTGAAATGTGGGAACACAGTGCTGTACCGTCGTTAAACCGGAACACGGTCTCCTCTTCTTATGAATGATAGCTAGGCTTGTCATGTCATCAATTCTGAATCTCTGAGCGGTTGACGTGCCACACAGTTCATGATGAACAAGATCTTGTTTTTCTTGTAAATATTTTGACTTATGTGATAACAGTATTAACCTTTAAGCAAATTGCTCAATCGTTATGTTCTGACGGAATCTTGATAGACTGTCAAAAATTGTGAACAGCAACCCCTGCGCAGAAGCCCAGGCCCTGACCCATTCAGTATACCGTCACATTAGATTTCCAGACCTTCAGGTAGCAACAGCATTAGCACCGATTTATGGAACAAGGTATGCATGCGTTGTCAGAATAATCAGTTTATCGTATATGAATGATAGAAAGGTAGCTTGACGGTTGAATTTCTCTCTCGGGAACTAGACTTGACCTCACAGATCAATCGCCTTTCGATGATTTGTGCTGGTCATTTAATGTAATGAACCCTGGTCAATTGGATCACCAGCATTGTTGCCAGATCTGCTACGCTGCTGTTACGTGCTCAGAAGCTCAACCATATCATTGCCCTTTCTCAAACTCTACACTTTACGTAGACCATTTCCCACTTTTGCGGTCCACGAATCGTCGTTGTCGAGCAACCTATTCTCCCAATAGCCCACTGATATTTCGGCCGCCAAGAAAACTCAAAGTGTGATAAAGAAAAATGTAGAATGTCTCTGTATATATAATTTCGTCAGTGGTCGAATACTTAGATGTCGGTAATGGACAGACTTTGGAGTAACTTTCATAGATCGTCCGGATGCCATGTTCAACAATACCAAGAACGTGCCGCTGCAATCAATACGTGGCATCCAAAAGGTTTGAAAGTAAGATATAGACTTTGGCGCCTCAGAGTCAGTGTGTAATACCCAACTCAACCACAGTAGAGAGAGACTCTTACCACTCAAGGTTTTTCCTGTTCATTATTTATATCGTACCCCGCCCGCTGCACATTGACATTTTCCCCCACATTCTTCTCCCACATCTTTGCTATGGCTATGGCTCCAGCCGTATTGGAAGCCTTAGATGACATCAGCTATTGGGACAGCGATGGTGACCTAGATGCCAAAAATGTCACACGTGATCAGCACAATACTCTTTATGATTATCTTGTGGAAAGATATCACGTTGTCGCGTGTCTTGAAGCATTACCCTTTCTTGTTCTGGAATGTCACGGCGGTCCACCGCATGACCCGCCCTTCTTAGTAGCTGGGGCCATTGCCATTTGGAGGGATGCCAAAGACCCTTTCTTCCGGCCTCTCGCCGGAGACTTTGCGCATGGCGACTATGTCGATATCAGGGATGATATGATTGATCAGATTGTCCAGATAGATGTATCTTCCAAAGACCTCATCCTTTTCCTTGCCAATTTCTGGCCTGAGTGCCAGGCATCACCTTGCTATGGGACACACTAATAGTGGAGATGTCACTGGTCAGTGTAGATCATCATTTGGAACGGCTACAGGATCTGCCCAGAGGTATCGATGGTTGTTTTGGGATCCTATACAACAATGGCCCGGTAGCAAATGCAGAGAGCACACGCTCGCCTGAGTACAACCCGGATCCAGAGAAGCTCTTTAGAGCCGCTGACTACAAAATTGGAGATCTGTTCCTTATCGATGATGCTGCGGGGGCGACACAAACAGTATGCTACTTTGGACGACGATTCACTTTGGGCTGGAGAAAGGATGCCCCTCACAGTTCTGAGACTGGAACAAGCCAAGCGGGGGATTCAGGCAATGGAGTCAAATACATTGCTTTTGAGCAAGCTGCCTTTATGGCAAATAAGCCCAACACCGCCACGAGCTGCGCGACCGTGCCTCTGCGATGTCTCAGCCAATCGCTCAAAAGACGCCAACCTCCAAATTTGAACGCGCCGGAATGCGGTAACATACGCTTGAACAATAATGGATTGAGGAGCGGCAACAGAATCGAAGGTTGCATCATGTATGCCGATTCGTACGATCCCGAGTTTGATGGACAAAGCTGAAAGGACTGTGGTGGAGGGCCATACGTGGCTGTCAAACTTAAGCTTACGCCACCAATAAAGATGAACTATAACATTTGGTCAAATGAGAAGCTGTAGAACCTTCCCAGGCAGTGGTGAATGAGATGGATGTTGCCTAAAGTGTGTTTCAAATGTCTGACTTAGAGTTTTCGCCTTGTAACCCTATCGTTAGATGACCAATAGATGGCAGTCTCCACTCAGCAGACCATGTCATGGTCAAATCAGTGTTTGACGCGGAATGGCGTTGCAGTCATGCCGCCACACTTAGTATGGTCCCCAAGACTTATGTACAACAAAACCACATACACACCAATTACGTCTCTGCCGAGCTACTGACTAAGAAATGGAGTCGCCTTTGTGACGTTGCTTGATGTGGAGCGGTTTTCGTACGAGCATCATCTTCGTCATGATATACAGAGCCGCTACCACGAATCAGGTTGGTTGTCCCTAAAACGCCTATGTAAACCCAGTACCATTAGCATATTGCCTATTCTCTATTGATCCAAAATATTCGTGTGATTCTTTAAAGTCTTGAGCTTTTCACTGGTAGGACTTAGTCTGGCATGAATTGTTGGGAGATGTATGGAGAGCGAGCTAATCTGATCTTCAACAAGAGGATGGCTGGTATTCGGTAACTGAGCCTTAATGTTTGTGCTTCCTAACTTGCAAGATCGGGCATACGTTTTCCCCACAATATACATTAATAGATAGGAATGGGGAAGATATTTTGTAAGATAGAGATTATCACAACACGGAATTATTGGAATTCGGGTAATGGTGCCAAGATGCAAGGGAGAGCATTGGTACACAATCAGGGCAACTACTGTTTATGCATAAAGAGGTGAGACAGGACGTTGATAGGGCTAATGTGAACAGGTGTTCAATTGTGGATCCCAACTGTCTATCGCATTCCTTGTATTAAGACAATTATACCATTCTGACGGGGACCTGAGCAAAAACTCCTGACAGAGGAGGCTGGCTGAGACAAACTGACAAAGCCAAATGGGAAGGGAGGATGAGGAAAGGGGGATAAAGAAAGACCTTGCGCCTGTCTGTCGCAGCTTTGTCTTCTTCCGTTAACAATGTCCTAATAAATCAATAATGTCACAAGACAAAGTATCAGCGCGACTCTTGACGACTGTTGTCTTTATAACTGGCATACTCGTCTTTCTTGCACTTCCCTTCCTGCCTGGAAGGCCAAAGTCACATGTCGTGAGACCAGTGAAAATTTCATTTCACTCGGAGAAGCCTACTGAGCAGAATGAATCACATGAACCAAATGAGCGTTTCCTCGTCGCATTGTGAGCATCATCTTGGATTCGCAAGATTGAACAATTTGCTGACGTCATGGAAGTGGCGATTCCTACACCCGCAGCGGCTTCCAGATGAATTATACGTATACCAGGACAGGACGTGGCATGGACGACATGCACAGGACAGAACGACCAGATGGCGAACGTGTGGAGGCCCCCAGCGCGTTAAATCCGATCGGCAATCCAGCATTACCCGGAAATACATCCTCTGGTGGCTATAACTGGGCTACCTACATGGCGACTGAATTCAACACCACGCTTACTCTGGCGTATATCTTTGCCCGATCAGCCGCTGTAGTGGATGGGTTGATAATACCACCGAGGAGCAAAAAGGCGTTTTCGTTTGCGCAGCAGATCGTTCATTTCCAGGATACCATCGGCCATCGTCCTCACTACGCGGCGTGGACGTCCAAGAACATAGTGGCGACAGTCTGGTTCGGGTTCAACGACTTGTCTGTCGTGTCGCACAAGAGGGGCCAGGGCGCTGTATTGGCGGCTGCAAACCGACGTATCTTTGAGCTATCTCGGATCCTTTACGATACCGGAATTCGTAACTTTGTCTTCATCGAAATTCCACGTAAGCATGTCCTTTCCTTTCCCTGGTCCCATCTAACAAATGCCTAGCCAAGGAGCTGTTTCCTTCACATCAAGCGCACAAGGCCAATGACACGCATCATAGCTATGAAATGGTCTCTTATGCTGTGAATCGGTGGAATAGCCTCCTTCGGCAAAATACTGTTCGCTTTCGGAAAGCCCATCCAGACGCAAAGGCTACCTACGTAGAGATATGGGACATATTCTATGAGGCTTTCCTGAGGCCCCAGGACCTGGGTGCACCGAACTCAACTTGCGTCGATCCCAGCGGCAAAGGCTGTGTAAGTTGTCTCTCAAGCAGAGCTATTGTTGTTTACTGATCGCACCTAGCTATGGGCCAATACAGGGCATCCCGGAGAGAAGATTCATCAGCTTATTGGCGCTAGAGTAGCTGAAAAGGCCTGGGAGTAATGATTATATATAGAATCCAGCTTGTAATCTCGAGTTGTAGGTACATATTAACTCAAAGACATTGCATACTGTGTAGTCCAAAGTGTTACTTGGAGTACGGTTTTGCAAGTCACGCTATTTCGTCCTTACAAATGTATACAAACGATATTTAAAATGTTGACTTATATTCTTTGCTGTATCGTTGAAAAGGCTGACTATTGGAGAAAGTGTAAAGAACTTCAAAGAGGTTGCTGTATCAAGCGTCCACATTGATCCATTACTTCTTCCCACCGAGCACCTACCAGGTTCCACGTCAAAACCTGAAACCCTAGCTTCTCGACAATGCTGAAGTCTGGTTTCAGAGCATCAAAGATATAACAAGGACGGTCCGTGTATTTTGGTCCTTCTTTATCCCGTACCTCGTCATCGTACATCTTCATCCCCTCGATCCAATGCTTGTCTGGGGCAATGGATTTGCTGTGCATACATATAAGTTGCATGTCGACAGCGTTCTCTTCCTGGGTAGCCCATTCTCTAGGATCTAGGTATCTCCAGTGATCACAAGGCTCGTGTACCGGGCACTCGTGTGCCTTGCTGTGGCGAATCCGGAATCTTCTAGACTCTGGGTCTGCACTATATCTAGTGATGAAACCCCAGGAGAAGCTCCTTCTCGATTGCTCGGCTTTGTCTACCTGGCAATACCGTGAATCGAGGTAAGGGTACCTTGGACTTTCATCGCCAGGACTGAATAGCATGGTAGCCTTGCTTGGTAGAGGCGGAATGGCCTGCTGTTCCAATCCCCATTCGAGTTGGACGATTATAGCCCGAACGTTCGCCAAGTCATCCAGTAACTTCGGCTCAGCCTCCCGGACGCATTTCAATCTGTCCTCGAGAATGGTGACTCTCGAGAAAAGGTATTCGAAGCACTGTTGGTCTTGGACGTTCCACATTAGCGCTTGAATCTGCTCTATCTCCTTGGTCATTTTATCCTCAATCGTTTTGCGGTGGTTCTTGTAGATTGAGATCTTGTACTCCAATTGGGCCGCTCTGTCAGTGAGGTATTCCATTTTGAAGCCAATACCAGGTAGACCCAGCTGCTTCGATGTAAGCATTAAAGCAAGTACGTAGGTTAGTTACTGCTCAGGGAATCGCAAAGAAAAACTACCCTTTTATAAACGATAATGACTTTAGGGTATCAGACTATATGAAAGTCATAATAGTGTTTAGCTCTAGTTAGACGTTTGTCTTTGTGAGAAGGTGTTAGAAGGAACAAGTACATTGGAATTCTCCGGGAGGACTTGTTCGTCTGAATAATGGCTCGCGGTTCCTTGCCATACCCGGAGACGAGGCAAACACGAGTTGAACATATGAACAAAACTCAGGTAGTGAGTGTTCTAGTGGGTCAGGAACAAAGAAAGTCATTCTTCAGTAGACCTGGGCCACGGAGCCATGAAACATACTAATTCTATAGCAGCTAGACTAGGTATTTGAGATGAGAGAGAATAAGTAAATTCAAAATAATTGACTGTGGTGTTTTACGGACAGTTCTGTTGTGTTTTGAGTACGTGAAATGCTTATCTACTCTTATCAGCTTATCGCTGTTACTCCACTATTCTGATGACCTAAACATGAACCAACACCAAGAAAATACCAACTCAATCCTGGCATCATCAAAGCATCAATTCAACATCCAATATCAAAGCAACTGATCATCAACCTACCTTTGTTGACTGGACG
The DNA here is from genome assembly GCA_013396095.1 of Fusarium sp. NRRL 52700. NCBI lineage: Eukaryota > Fungi > Ascomycota > Sordariomycetes > Hypocreales > Nectriaceae > Fusarium > Fusarium sp. NRRL 52700. The sequence continues at coordinate 305,181 of JAAQRM010000039.1, forward strand.
CGAAGTTCATTCAATGACTGCCTCTCGAGATGAGCACTACAGCCCAGACGCAGGACAACCCCAGCCAGACGCGTCATCTGCATGGCCCCGTCTGTTTCGCGTCATCGTGCCATTTGTATCCCATCGCGTCTACTAAATTAATCACCTGCAGGCAACCGACGTAATTTCCTTGTCGCTCGAATCTCAAACAATCAGTCAACGGAGTTAATCGCCTGTTCCTATTCTCTTGCTGCCCAACATTACTTAGGAATCATCTGTATCGCGCAAACCAACAAGCGCGACATATTGACACCATGGCGCCGGATGAGAGTGCGACGCCGTATGGGGCATCGGTCGAGAAGGATGAAGTGTCCAGAAATCATCGAGAATCCTCCGTCGAGTCCTGTATCGTCCTAGCTATTTCGACAATCGTCGCTCCAGCTCAAGCGAAGCAAACATCAGGTTCCGAGCCATCTCCTATTAAGGAGGGTTCTGCGCGACCACTTGAGGAACATATTAAATCCGAACCAGAAGACGTTCCCGATATGCTCATGTCGTTGTCAACGATTGAGCCCTCTGACCAGTGCGAAGCAAAAACTCCCGAACCACTGGATATTCCTTGCCACGATCATCAGCAACAGAAATGTGAGGCGCTCCCTCTTCTGGTGACACACGACATTTCTCAGCCCGACTTTGAGAAACCCGCTATGGAAGAGACGTCAGATATGTCTGCAACAAAGGATACACCAAGCTTAGAGATACCCGATTTGAACTTGAAAAAGGATGCCCAGATGACCACAGCGACATATCTCGAGACAATTGCCATTGAGAATAAGATTGCCAAAGAGGAGGAACTACAGAAGAAGCTACAGGAAAGAATGGACTACAACTGCAATGTCATCCTTGACTGCGATGTCAGTATTGATGTTGAGCGTCGTGCAATCAGCAGAGCCAAAAGCAGGAGAAGGCCATTCTGGATCCCATGGTTTATGGAACGTCAACGCTATCTTACATCTAAACGCAAGAACCTTCTGAAGAAGAACGCTGAGATGGAGGGAGTTAGGAAGCGGCGCTGTAAGAAGCTTGAGGGCCTGATGTCTGAGAAACAAAGACTTGCGGAGGAGCTTACTTGTGACATTTCAACGACACATCAAGCCAACACACTAGAAATCCTAAAAACATAGACCTGCTATCCTTCGTCTACTGAGTGCATCTTATATAAGGTTGCCAGTTACTCTGATTTGCCTGTGACAATGGGTCAGACACTCCGTGATGCAAGCTTGAAGCTTCAGTGGCGTTCCTCGGCAGGGTAAACTGCTTAGCACGTGGAAATCCCCAACTAATTTACGCAAGGCGAGTCAAAACAGAACAGTGTAGTGTCTTTGGAGGGCTGGCAGAAGTTATATAGAATCAAACAATATCCGCGTACTACATAATGGAGTGTTGTGTAGCTTTTCAGAAGACAATATTATAGTTCTATTACTATGGAATGAAGAGACAATAAAACAATTCGATGATTAGGACACCGTTCAACTGGGTGATTGACACCCCCACAAGATTCATCCTGATCCTCATGGATGAACGAAAATGCTTGCCTGGGCTTTCTGAATAGCATCAAACCAAATATGCGCCATTTTGATATACCCATCATCATTAGGATGGGTGCCATCTATCAAGTCATCAAGTGCGGGGCCTTCGGTACAGTACATATCTGCAAGAACTATCTTTTTTCGTTCGGCTTCTTTCAGCGTAGCGAGGTCTCTGAGATGGCTGTTCATGTCCAAAATTCGCGAGTTGACTTGCTCGTCGGCGTTGACCAGTAGCGTTGACAAGATGATTGTAGAGAGGGGAGAGGTCATCCATAGATATTCGAGGAGGTTATCCATTCGCTCCCGAAAAGCATCGAGCTCATGGTTCTGGATACAGTCGTTGGATCCGGCGTTGATTGTGAAGAGGTTCGGCTTGACAGTTGTGACTGACCGTCTGGCTTTACCGTCGATCTGGTCGAGGCGATAGCCACGCCATCCTTCATTTTCGTTGTTACGCATGGACCCAGCCTTGCGCGAACCAACCATATAGACTTCGTAGCCATTGGCAAGAAGAAGCTCTTGCAGGACCTTCCTGTATCCATTTCCATCTGAAGATCCAACGCCATATGTGACTGAGCCTCCTAGAGGCATCAGGCGTAATGCTACAGTCGGTGGCATTGTCTGCGTGCTGTAACGAGCAGCCGATACTCGGTAACCCTTGTTACGGATCTTGGAGACGACGTGTATTTGAGAAAGGCATATCCGTGCGGTAAACGTCGAGCGTGGCCGAGATATCAATGATCGGAAAAGCATTGTTCAAGTGGCAGGGAGGCATCCAACACTCAATGAGTGAACCACCATTCAACGACAAACTGGTGCAGATAGTAAGCGCAAATAACCGAAGAATGGTATAGTGCCCTATTGATTGCCTCCCTATTTACCTCGTCGATAGTTGATGAAGAGGAACTGCTGTTTAAAGATTGGGGAGAGTTTGATATTAATAAGCAGTGCTGGAGACTCGCCATAACACCTATATCCAATTAAATTCGTGGAAGCCGAGTTTCTCAACCAATAGCAAGCCAGTCTCAGCTGCCAGTCATGTCGCTGGTGAATATAAGCCCTTTCGATTGGACACAACGGCGATAATCTCCTAGACTCGCACATAGATTTTAGGTTCAGATGAAGGACTGGAATGACTGATGAAGAACGTTTGTCTGAGCTGCGTAGGGTCTCATTACGGCTATCACAAAAATGGCTGTCTCGGCCACTGATGGAGGTGACCGAGAGCGGGGTTGCCAGAAGAATGGCGTATTGCCGAACCTACCAGCTACGTCAGTACTTGCTGGGCACAAGTTAAACTTTTTGGGCTGAAGACACCCCTGATGAATTGGGCCCACTTGCAATTTCTTTAGACTCTGGTACGGGCTGTTGGTGAGATAAACAATCGTAGACATGATCAATTGTAGAATAGAGATGCTACATGATGATGGTTTAGATTTCGTATTGCGTGGGATATGGTAGTGTATTAAAATTGGCTAACATGCTTAAAATTATTCCCCGTGAAAATATTATACGCTCTCTGTCGTTCTCTCCATCAACTGCATTGGAAGTCTTGGATGACATTAGCTTTTGGAACAGCGACGGCTGCCTCTTTTTAAATCTACCATATCCAGACCTCAGTCTCGTCGCTGGTAGCCTCACATCCCAGTCGTTATAGGTTGTAGGCTAGTTTGCTCGAATCAGTGCAATTCAGCCAAGACAGAGCATCTGAATCTATGGGATATGGACTACTCTCAAGGCTCCCACCTTGGCCATTTTGCCCAGCGCTCGGGGTATAGATTTTACATAGCGGAGCAAAGTGATAGTTGATTGCCATGGCTAGTGCGGCCAAGTCTTTATTATCAGGGTACGCATCAACGCTGATAATATTTGGATATGTCGATGCATTCATTGCTGGCCAGAGCAACTCAATGAGGGCTCTGTTAGCCTTCTTGGCATTTGAAACGACAGGGTTCATGCGCTGGGTCAGGAACCAGGAGAGAAGAAACATCTTGGACTTTGGTGATTTCCGTTGCTTTTTCATCTTGGTCAACTGATCGACGACCATCTTCTTCTGGTGTTTTGTTTCGGCGTAGTCGTCGACTAGGGGGAACTGAGATCCTTGGAAGAACCCTTTATCTGCAAACGCAGAAACGTCGACTGGAACAAGTTTGATAGACTTTTTCGTACCGTTGTAGTATTCCTTCTCCATAAGACTGTTTATAATGATAATAACGGCTGCACGACCAGCGATGAATTTGGAGACCTGGAGTTTCGTAAGGTCACGAACATGGCCCCGGTTCTTGATGCGGGAGTTGACCTTCGCCAGCTTCGTCATCACTTCATCCCATTCTTCCTGGGTCATCCATGCGTTCTTGTTCCCTCTGAAAGTATCCGAGTTGACACCGTGGCTAAAATTCATAATAATAAGTTCCTTGTTTCCCTTGGTGAAATTGTTCACGCCCGCAATAATGTCATCGAGGTACTCGCCATTGCCTCCATGCCAGTTGCCGTGACTAAAGCCAAAGTGGCCAGTTGCCCACTTCCCACCAGTTTTGGAAGGACGAATGTCCAGCCAGCGAGCACCATTTTTCAGCTGCCCTGAGACGGGGAGCTCCTGAGTTATGGTATTCGAGGGGAGGCCTAAAAACGACCGTCGATGGAAGCGGGACATGCCTGAGTTGTGTGTTCCGGGCATGGCGAGCTCTCGCAGTGTGAGACATGCGATCCGGGGGTAGATAGAGTGCATCCAGTCTTCGGGAGGGTTGCTTGAAACAAGCCATGGCCAAAGTGAAGGATTCTTGGGATATTTCTCAGAGCTGGCGATGATAAAGGGAAAGTTATTGTCCCAAGCCCATACCAACTTGTGAAACGAGCCTCGCTTATTGTTGAGTGTCTTAAGCTTTGTGAATCGGATACCAGCCGTCTCAGACTTGTATTTGAGCTCGAAATCAGGATCACCGGGCAGGTCTTTGAATTTATAGCTTGCTTCACCAGCATCGTCTTTGTGGCCTTGGCCCTGGATGTAGATCCTATTAGACGTGCCTACCTCCCAATCAGTTCAGCCAGACTAATGATAAGGTTAGTGGTTCTTACCTGGCTTGATGATTTTGGGAAAATTGAATTGATTCATCTGGTAGCTCACGTTTCTAGTCAAGGTCATGGGCCAAGGTGTCGCGTTGAGAAGAAGGAAATATGATCCCGTCTTGGCACAACGACGCTGAGGATGTTCCAACACATGATTTCCCCGAGTGTTAACATTAGAGTCAATGGCATGGGTAGCTAGCTCGGCTGGCGGTGCAGCAATTGTGAAGCAAGTTAGAAAAGAGATGTACAGCACGAAGCGACATAACATCATGAGATGGATGGTCGCTGGAACGTAAAGATGAACATAGCTGGGAGGGACGGGTATCGTCCTCTCATTGAGGGAACTCAATGTCATTTTAACTATGTTTCCCGTGCCCCGACTGACTTCACCAGCACCCACTTTTGGAAGATCACGCTTCTTGTACCACAGCCAGAAACTTAAAGATTCACGCTACGAGGATGGTGATGAGTCCATGATGTTCTTTCGCGTAGTATAAAGTTCTGCCCTAAAAACACACCGGATGAAGAACGCCTCAATTTACCGCGCGTGTATGACGAACTTGGCGCATCGATTTGACCATATTCAAATCAAATTGAATGTGTTACAAGCCACGACAGATACAAGCGGCAATTGGCGCAGCGTGGATTTGGAGTAGACGCGTTAGGGCAGAGATGATGACTGACTGGGCGCGTGCATTGCGGGGCCCTGGCTGCAATTTGGTGGAGGGGATTCAACAGGACAAAGTTAGGTGGGACCTTAAGAAGATTGAGGGGTTGAACGAAACCTCAGCCGCCGCAGAGCGTCAAAGAAGTCAATTTGAGATGATAGAGTAATGTACTCTGTGCCATGGCTGACGCGCAAGACACGGAAAAGTCAATCTGCTGGAGCTCGGTAGCGATCCAAGATCACGTTTCGAGTCAAGCAAAGCTTCGATGCATGACCTAAGACAGAAATACACAACCTTTGATGAGTTCGGCTTTCTGGAATATTTAACAGCCTATTTATCTTTTTAAAACTTGCAACGTTACTGGCCAGGCTATCCAACTTTCCCAATAAGAACCTAACAAATTATTAACTACTTCTACAATGTCATATCCCCATCCTTCTATAGACCAACAATCGTTAAGTGTATGCAATATCCCTCCATAGAATGCATATAAGATCAAGGCTGGGGCTGTCTCTGATGTAGTAATGGACAGAGCTCCTTCGGGGCTAAACCAACGAACGCAAACGCTCCTTGCCAAGATCAGATTCAGTAAAAATCACTGTCCCAAATGAGGGAACAGGACCTTATCATGTCTATCAACATATGACCACAAGATCTTAATTTTCCCATCCTCCACAACAAGCACGTCACCACCCTGAATGACCGGTATCTGCTCATAATCTGCCTCACTACCCTCCGGGATAACCTCCCAACGTGCAGTGGCCATATTCTGGCATACACTGACTCCTCCATTAGCTCGATGCGAGTACCCCTTTAACTGATCCAGTAGAACAGCTGATCGGATAAGCAAGCCATCATGGCCGTAGTGTGTAGAGCCGTCAAAATCGAACCAGACAATGTCGGGAGCGAATATCTCTTTAATAGCAGTGAGACGTTCTTCAGGGTTGGTGTAGGAAAAGAAGTTAATGTCGCGCTGTATAAGAGAGACCATGGCCTCTTTAGTTTCATGGCTTCCAACGTGGATATTGATTGATTTGTTTGGCATGGTTGCTAGGCTGGCTGTGACTGATATTTGTTTTAACAGATATATAGCTTGGAGGGTACGATGTGTAGGCTATTGATAATTATCTTCATAGCTGCTATTATTTCCTATTCCTTAATGAAAGGAAGTGTCCTACTTATAGTTTAATAATGGTATCCAGGAGCTTTGTGTGTGCTTACTGGAAAAGGCAAGGTCTAAGGCCCGTTACCGATCGCGACATGTCTCCTCATTCGGTTAGAACGTCTGCACCAAGCTTACAAATATGCTTACCTCCCCCTCCTCACACAGTAAATCTACATCAAGTAAAGCTTCCTTATATTAAAAGCCGCGGGGTTCTACTAGTCCGTAAGTCCATCAGTCCGTAAGTCCGTGTCTAGCCAGGACTTACTAGCCAGAGTGCAGTCTATAGTATTACTAGGCGCTTTATTATACTAAGGACTGGATCGGTGGGCGTTGTCTGCCGCCGTGTTTGGCTAGATCGTCCGTTGTACCAGGTCTGCACTCCTGTCTGGGAGTCTGTTTCTGATGTCCTTGGTGGGACCCTTTGTGATAACCTCTGACTTCAGGCCGTTCCTGCTTCTCCATTAGGTTTTTATAGCAACCTCACAGGTGTAGACTGGTGGCTTTTGTCTGGAACTCTTCATCCCAACGTCACCAGTCCTGGAAGGTCTGGAACAGCGCCTCCTTCGTTGAGGCATTAATGTTCGACATCGTGTATCCGTTGACCCGCATAGTTGGCTCGTGAGCGGATTGAGTCTCTTAATTGTTGGATACTCGATGCGTCTTCGAATTTTCGATGGTATCACTGTAGTCAATCTTGAGGTCGCAACTGTTAATTCTTTTGCTTGATCGTTCTTGTAACTATGGGCCGGGGAGTGCTAGTCTAACAGTACAGCGCGAATTACATTTAACGCGGCAGTCAATCTCACATAGGAAGTTCCTGAAGTCTATACGAGCGCTGCGTATTACATGTGTTCTATTCTCGCGGCGGAGTTCCGGAGTTGCTACGATGCAAGACCCAATCAAGGCGGTGTTGAGAGTATTGCATGTCGCCAAGCCTGTGGTCGCAACATCGAACCTTTAGTGGGATAGCACATTTCTCTGCTGGCTCAAAGTCCTAATGTCCGACGTTAACTAAAATAATCGGCCGAGCTGTATCCCGCCCTGCTATGTAACGTTAGCCATGCTTGAGAGCGGAGTTGGGTTGGCACCCGATATGGCGGAACCAATCCATTTTTGCCACATTACCAATGATAACGAAGCTAAGAACCAGCCATATTCGTTCGAACATATCCAACAGGAGTACTGTACCAAGGGCCTACAAGTATATAAGGTTAGCATGTGTTGTTAGCGAATCCTCTTCTCCTATATCAAACAATCACAACAGCCTTCATGCGAACAAAAGTACCTCTCTACTCGATACTAAGGAATGAGTCGCTAAGTCACTACATTTTTTAAAGTTGCTACCGACACACATTCCCTATCTCTTATCATCGACATCGCTTCTGCCATGGCTTCCAACACCAACGTCCTCATCTCCGGTGCCAGTCGAGGTATGTGTTATACTACTAGTGTTATTCCTCAGATGCAGGGCTTTCACCCTGACATGATTTTGGCAGGGCTCGGAAAGGCTTTCGTCGAACAGTATCTCGCCCGGCCAAACCACACTATCATCGGTACGGTCCGCGACGTCAAGAGCGCTGCCGCTGAGAAGCTGCGAGCACTGCCCGCGGCCGAGGGCAGCAAGGTCGTACTGGTCCAGGTTGAGTATACCTCGACGACTGACGCCGTGGACGCTGTCAAGGAGCTCGAGGCACAGGGAATCACCAAGCTCGATATCGTCATCGCCAACGCCGGCATCGCTGGCCAGCAAGGGCATATTGAGACCATCGACCCCAGAGGCCTCGCAGAGGTCTACTTGGTCAATGCCGTTGGCCCGGCCATGCTCTTCATGGCGCTGAAGCCGCTCCTCGACAGGGCCGAGACGCCCAAGTGGTTAGCCATAAGCTCCGGCCTCGCGTCGATCCATGATCTGCACAAGTACCCCATGTTCCCAGGGTTCCCGTACAACGGGTCCAAGGCTGCGTTGAACCACTTCACCAAGACCATCCACGTTGAGAGTCCTAAGATTATCGCCTTTGCCGTTTCTCCTGGGTACGTACCTGCGCCAATTAGGCAGATGAAGGCCGGTACTATGAGCCTGCTGATAACTAATTGGGTGTGATTGTCTTGTATAGGTTCTTTGAGACCGACATGGGACGCAAAACAGCCGCGTTTTTTAACTTTGAGAACCCGCCCTTTTCGGACATCACCACTAATATTAAGAGCATTATCGGGCTGGTAAGCATTTCCCTAGCGGTCTACCTTTTCATTGATGCTATGTCGCAGTCGTCAGCAATGGGCTAACTGTTCTTGCCAAGGTGGATAATGCAACTCGGGAGAACTATTCCGGGCAGTTTCTCAATTTCGATGGACAGCTTATTGAGTGGTGAGAGGCCAGTCTGAAGGACTAGTATACTAATAGTTCTTATCTACTATTCTTGGGCATTTTAGCTTGCTAAAATCTCTCTGTTAATTTTCTTTTTATTACAAGTACTAAGTAAAAAATAGTATAATAATTTATTATGTATTCCTTATTAATTTTATTAAAAAAAAATAACTAGATATCTAGATAAGAAGCTAATTAAAACTACTTTTTATATACTATTACTAGTAGTAATTAGTAATATAATAAGTATATAATTTAGTAAATTACAAGCTGTGCTTAGTATAGTAGCCATGACATTCCACGTTCGGCAAATAGCCTCAGAAACAATTCAAGAGTGCCAGAGCACTTTAATGAATTCTTTGCTGTAGTACTTTCCGGGTTCGGAAGATGTAAGTATGTCTCACACTCCAGATGGAACTGTGGTTACTGCTGCTGAAACCACCTCCTTAGTCTATGCTAGCAGGACGTCGTTCCAACTTTGAGCGACTGGACGTGAGCTGACTTTATCTTCAAAGATGCCAATGAACCGGTAGATAAATAGAGCTTGAACGCGCGCGACATGGTCCATCAGGTCAAGGCCGTTGCCCTGACCTCGGAGAACAAGTGATCTAGCGGTGTCAAAGCCGTGCTCATTTAGCAATGCCTGAGAGCGCTCTTCTACTCGGCGCATAACCAGCTGCTCATTGGCCGGAGTCTTGTTTAGGAAGCATGAATGCCACATGTACGCATCTCGGATGCTTCTCGGGGACCTCAAGCTGTACAACTGACGGTGCATAAAGGGACTGCTTCCGGTCTACACCCACTCAGTCAGCCAGCCACGGACTTTCCTAACATAACCGTCCAAGTCAAAGGAGGAGAAGGCATCCGTCTTGAATCTCTCTGAGTATACAGTGTCCTAAGTATGAATAGAAGTGAACCGGCTTAGAGCTGCGCGGTGGTTTGCCTAGTCTAAGGGCCGAACATTAAAATGATAAGATAATAATCCCTTGCCTCTACTTTAATGAAAGTTCAATCCTGCTTGGACTCTAGGTGGATGACAGCTCAAATTGGACAAACACGTACAATGGACGCTTATGAATGGGGTACCTTTGTGGTGAGACAGCTGTGATTGAATTTCGGTGTTGAGATGGGGACTAAATCACCGGCCGGCCAGACAATGTACTTGAGATGACCGCCTTTTTGCACGTCTTACCGCAAGAGTATTTTCCCCTTCATCAGTGGATGAGCCTAATAGAGCGTACCTGATGTTAGCTGTCGCAATGCCAGCAAAAAGAGGCATAGATATATCTATAAGCCATGGGTTAAGATACGTGCTACGCAAGAAAATTCATTAAACGATTACTCGCTTTTGAATATTGTGAAGTCTTGGCTCAATCTTGCCGCTGATAGTGACGTTCCACTCCTGAACCTACCATATGGCATTTTCAGTACCAATTATTTGCCTCGAAATATTAGCATCGCAGTGGGAAGTTTTGCTTGACCTTGCAGGCCTCTCATCGACAGGTTTACTTGATTCCTGCGGGATTGCATGATTGGCGCTTGACCATACTTCGCTCAATGAATACGCAGAGCATGAGCCAGCCTCTCATGCTCCTTTTCGAACAATTCTATAGGATTTACTGAGATTTGACACGCAAAAGGAATCCACCTTCGGGACAATGATGATTATTGAAAAATGTACATTATGCTTTCGGATCAGGTTGCGATACACCTGCTGATCCGCGTGGGGGACTACACTGACTTCTTTGTCGGCGTGAACCATGCCCGTAATGTGAGTTTGGTCCTGATTTCTGTATGGAGCTCACTCGCTGGCACGTAATACTAGTGCAACCTCGTGCTCAAGGGATCCTCATCACTACATCCCAGGTATACCGAGGAACCGATGGGTACCATGGCGGCGCATCGTCCATCATAATCTCGAGCACGCCAATTCTACAGCCTCACGGCCACTTGATTGTCAATTCCATGCCTTCGTTTCATTTATCGAAGAAGGGGGACTTTGAGGTTGATTTTTCGGCATCCATCGGAAAAGGTGATGTTCACAGCGAAGCCGTCACTATCGAACAGGCAACGAAGGACGTCTTCGGCTACGTGCTTCTCAATGATTGGTCAGCGATAGACATACAGGTACGAGAACAATTTGCTCTAGGTCCATTCAAGACGAAAACCTTTGCGACAATGACCTCGCCTTGGGTGGTGAAGGTGGCTGCGCTTCAATGCTTGACTGAGCCTCTGATGGCAGTAAGTTGATTTTGTCTACAGCCAGCCACCATGCATGCCTGGAAAAGCCCAAGTCATACTGAGTAGGTTAGAATTTTGTTTATTCTTCTGGACTGTCAACCGGTTGTGGTTGCGGGAAAAGTCTTCAAAGAAGATATTGGTTGAGAAGCAATTGATACATATCCTTGTGGTAAAGACAAGGATTAAACTAAACTATTATCTTTCATAAATTGATCTTCGATCTATCTCAAAAGACGTGGCTCTATTGTTATCTTATACTTATTTCCGCATCAGAATAAAGTCTGATAACATCCCTTAACATTTACAAATTGTCTCTCTTACTGTTAGATCACATTATTCTCATCAAACTCCCGGTCAGCGCGCGCAATCGAGGCTTTCTCATCCAAGTGCAGCTCAGAGGCACGAATATCAATCTTCTTGATAACCGCCCCCAACACAACCTTGAGAAGCTCATCGTCCGACATGGATGTTCTATGTCCGCTCCAAGTCACTGTGTCGACTATATCTCTCGTTCCAGCCTCCTTGTGCAGCTCGTCGTCGAGATGCTGTAGTGTCTTCTGTCGTTCAAGATTCGGTCCACCCAGGCGGAACAGTTGGACGCCAGCCTGATGTATCGGCGCCTTGGCCTCATCTAGGGTTCTCGCCGCATTGATCAGTGGCGTTTTGATGTCGTCGTCGAATTGGCCAGCAGTCAGCACGACGATGTTGAGAGCAGCCTTCTCTTCTCCGGCTGTGTACTTGTCGCAGTACCATTTGAGGAGGCCGCCAAGCCTGGCGCCCATGTTGCACTTCCCAGCCGGCTTGACGCTGTCAAAGATGCTGCCGACCTGTTTTCCCTTGCTTGTCAAGAGCATGTTGCCGACGAAACCACCGATATGAGTGTAGCCTGACTTGCGGATGGATTGCAATCCGGGCAGTTTGGCGAGAACGCCGCCAGGTCGGTGATTGACGAAGTACAGATCAACTCCATCTGGATCATGCTTAGCACAAATGGGTGCTATGCGCTCTATCAGTGTCTTGATCTCGGTCCAGTATGGCTGCATGGCCTCGGAATCGTCGACGACAAACATGGTGTCAAAGCATCGTAATTGCAGGAGCGTCTTCTCAAACTCATCGACGTCCATGGTTGACTGAGACTCAGGGGCTGACATTTTGTTTTTTTGGTGTTCGCTGAGGAAAGGTGTCAGAGCTTGACCGTAATATGAGAGAGGTTTGACAGTAGGTTAAAAATAAAATAATAGATACTGTGAGATGAAATGACATTAAGGCGGTGAAGATATAATGACGCCTGGAGTGGAGACTGGACAGGGGGCTGTACGGACTAGAGATTTCACTGTGTGACATCATAAGAGATATGTCGATATGTATTTCTTCAAAAGGAGGTAAATAATAAAACCAGCATTTTCCATAATAGAATCAGACTTAGGTAGCCCTATCAAAGTTTAGTATATGCTTAGGATATATTTTACTAGATCAATCTAACATCTTGCTCCACAAGGGTTTCCAAGCTGTATGTCCTCGCAGTCGAAAATGCACTTTTGACCATCAGGTAACGTCTTTACACAGTTTTATCCTGCCTTCTCCAGAGGGCCATCATTCTTTGAGGTTATTTCTTCAGGACCCTTGGCAGGACTTCTCGCTTGCCCTTCCCCAATCTCCCCATTCCATCCATGTTGCACAAGGTATGCACGGAACCTCTCATCATTCTTGCTCAAGTCCTCCCCCGTGACATTCGGTACAAAGAAATACGTCACCAAAATCCCCGTCACGCCGCAAATTGCAGCAATAATAAATGTCCAGCGCTTCCCTAGATTTAGCTGAATCGGCTTGAAAGCCTGCGTTCCTACAGCTGCTCCAGTCTTACCCAGCGCTGCACTGATGCCGTAACACGTTCCGCGGACACTTGTGGCGTAGCTCTCGGAGGAGAGCAGACCAAGCATATCTCCAGGACCAAGATTTCCAGAGGATTGCATCAGACCGTAAAAAATGACAAACAGGGGGACAATCTTGGTGATTTTGTCATATGCACACCCAATAATCAGGCCAAACACCAGATACCCCGCGAACCCTATCATCATGGTGTTCTTCCTGCCAACCCTGTCGCACATCCAGGCACCAATGAATACACCTGGCAGAGCAATACAACCGAGTAGGAGCTGCCATTCTGCCGTATGCAACAAGGTGTTGCCGCCCTCGGGTACGACGGAAGCAAGGATAGTACCCGAGAAGACACCATTTGGAAATGTGACAAAGTCGTAGAGAAACCAAGCACCACAAGTGCCTATAAGAGTTTTCCAATAGTAACGGACAACAAGGAGATAAGGAACCTTTCGCTTAATGGCACCCTGACGATAGAGCTTCGAGTTGAGCATGCGTATGCGGAAATAGAAGACAGTGAGCGGTAGCAAGATCCCGATTCCAAAACAGACACGCCACACAGTCGAGAGATTGTCAGTTCCAGCAGCTGAAAGAACAACCATGAAGATGGAAACTGCAAGCGGACCTCCAAAAGAGAGCGGCAAGTTTGTAACAAGGATGAATAGCGGTCCTCGTTTGTCCAATGCTCGCTCATTGGCAGACTCAGAAGCAGATGTGCTACTCGCAGGATATTCGCCACCAGTTCCAAAGCCAACGACGCCTCGAGCAACTATCAGCATCCAGAACATGCCGTCGATGGTCGCGCCGTGTGCCGCTGTGGCTAGGATACCGCCGACAACAATACACATTGTGGTTAGCACAATGGCTGTCTTTCGCCCCAGATAGTCGCACGTAAGGCCAATGGCAATCTGACCGAGAATCTCGCCAACGAGGAGAGCGTTAGATACCCGGGTACTGACAGACGAGGTGTACTGCTCAGGATATTCCTTCTTGAACAGTACATTCGACATAGTCATCAAGTTATTCTGGTAGCCATCTGAGATGAGTGCTGCTCCTGCACACAGAATAGTAAAGAGGTCTGATATTCTTTGGCGACGATGCACTACGTCTTGCGTTGTACCTTCAACGCTGATGGAAAGGTTGGCGGCCTTGCTTTCATATTGAGCATCGTTCAAGCTCCCAACTTTATCAGGTTGAGTGTCAGACATGATGAGAGAATATAATGCAGGGAACTACAGAAATTAAGCAGATTGTGAAGGCGTAACTGTTGACCTTATACTTGGTAGATCCTTTCTCATGTAAAACAAAAAGTTTGCCGATTTCCCGTTTATTGTCTCAATCGGGTAATTCGCCAGAAGCGCTAGTCTGTCGTTGACTTCCGAGTTCCGAGTTGGCCTATCACAGTTCTTATACCAGACATGTGACTTGCGATATCCACAACATGGATGTCACGGCTTGCTTATCGCAAGATACTGCCTTTTTTTTTCAGTTCTGAGAAGCTCAGTTTTCATATTAAAAGCGGTCTCCATTCGGTGAAAAGTGTGAGTATAGGTTACCTTATGTGTGTGGCCTTAGTCGCTATACTCTATAGCCAGATTGAGACTACGCCAAAGACTGTCACCAGCCAATGAGTGTCAATGAATGCTACACGTGATATGGATATCTGGTCACTTACAGCTTGGAATTGGCTACATGGTTGGGCAATGGCATCACAAACTCAGGGCCCCATGCCGAGATGCCTCCTTTGGCAATCGCAATCTCGGGGAGCTGGACGGTAAGTTCCAGCGTTTAGGGGTTTGAAAGCCATTTGATGTACATGCCACTAACAAGATAAGTCAAGGGTGGTCGAGGGACTTGTAAGTCATGTTGAGCCAAAAGGCATCATTCTTTACGCGGAGGAGATCCTACAGTCTCTAACCTGCGGCTGGAATTGTGCCAAGTCCTTTACGATGATGAAAGCGGTTAACCAGAAGTCTCAATTCAGTCGAATTGCTCAAATATGTCCAATGGAAAGGCAGCCGCCATCGCTTTGAAAGCTGCAACATTTGGGTGCAGGTGGTCTCCAGAGTCATACTCTTCCTTCAGTCGACTGCCATCTTTAGTAGATCGCAGGATATGATCAAAGTCTACCACTGCGTCAAATACGTCAGACCTCCTAATCCAATCGTTCACATCCTGGCGCGCCGTTTCACGCAGTTCGCAGGTTCCATAAGGCTCGTTACCACCCATCGGCCCAATAGTGGCACCCAAGACATGCAAATGGTGCGCGTGGCAGCGCGAGACAATCTGGCGATAGGCCTTCTTCAGATCCCCTGTAACCTTCTGCAGGGATACTGCGTCGGAATCTGCCATTCCAAGGTCGTTTACGCCGTGGAAAACTAGGATGTAACGCCGACCTGGCTGAGCAATAGTGTCGCGATCTAGACGACTCAAAAGGCTTGGTCCTTTCCCATCTTGTAGGACCCTTCCACCACCCACGGCCTGGTTGATGATGGCGATATTCTTTGCGAATGGATGCTGCTGCATGCGGTCAAACAAAAGGTCTGGCCAGCGGTTGTTTGCATTATCTGTGCTACAGCGCCCGTCGGTTATGCTGTCGCCCAGTAGGACCAGGGTTCCACGATGAGTGGGATTTACACATGTTTCGACTCCAGAGAGGAAATACCAGTGCGTCGACGACTGCAAGTCAGGTCCGGAGAGCTCAGATACCATTGACTGGTCGCCATGACAAAGCCAGGAATCTGTGCGACTTCCAGGATGGGAGGTGATCTGTTGAGAATGATGACCATTTTGGAGAAAGATGGTAATTGACAGGACCTGTCCTGCCTTGGTTGAGAATTTGAGAGAGTCTGATACTACGTGGGAGCCGCCAGGCACTGAAGTCGGTTGTTCGCCGTCAAACAGAACCTGCTGCGCTGTGTCCTTCATGATAAAGAGAGAGCCACCAGGACCGAGTGAGTCGTGTGACCGAGGAACAGCAATCACAGTCCTTGAGATGTGCAACGTATCTAATCCAAACAGGTTTGACAGACGAATCCGGATATAGTCCCCGCCTGCCGTTACTCTCAAAGACTGTCGGATGGTGGTATTCTGAAAAGCGACCCTGCGCTGCGTCTAGTCAAGCAACAGTGGTGAGAAAAGCCTTGTTAGGAACCACGGAATTTGGCTGGCCTTACAAATGGATAAGATGGCATATCTGCCTCTTCAGTGGGCTGAGGGGTTGGTGCCCAGACTGTCACCCACTTGAACGGAGACTTCATCTCGGAGGAGTGACTCGTGTTGATCATGTCAAGATTTGTACATAGACCTGTCGCTTTCTTGGGAGGGTTAGGTCGCCTGTGAATGATGTTTGGATTGCTAGGAAAGAGGACCACGAAGGGCACGCAGCTGGACCACGGTGCTAAGGGTCTCGCTTTATTTAACGCAGCAAACCCCTCAAGTGATGAACCTTAAATACCGGTTAAATACAGAAGCGCCCTACAAGTGGAGAAACCACCGGTCGGAGGTCGGCGCATGCGCAGCAATATCTCAACCGTTATCTCCAATTTCATGGCACCATAATCAAGTGCTAGATGTAATCAATCGTGTCCAGTCTTGAATTCAAGGACGGAATAAACTTCCTAGGCTAAATCTACTCGGCAAAACTTCCCTATATCGTTTGTCTGGACACACTTGAATGTTCCCGATATAAACATCTAGCCTTAATGGTACTGGCTGTTCAATCAACCACGCCTTCCGGTAGAACCGAGACGTAATCAAGGGATGCCATGTCTTTTCCATCTGGGTAACCAATCACTGTCAGCTCGGCGCCCTCTCGGACATCAACACCACGGAAGTAAACTCTAGTGGCCGAATGTCCGTCTAGATACTCTGAGAAGTCATGACCGAGCCGCGTGTCAAGGTCGCTTGTCCACTTTCCAACAACCTTTCCGTCTAGGAGAACCTCGTATTTTGCATGTCCACCAGTATGATCAAAATAGTTGACAGCAATGTCAGACCGCCTTGAGGGAAACGTTAGTATCACGGTTGCAACGGCCTTCTCCAATGATGATGCTATGACGGCACGGCCACGAGATGCTGCTTCTGGAGGCGCCACGTCAACAATGGTATAACCACTCAACTGCATGCTTTCGGCCTCTATACGCCAGGGATAGTTCCCGACACGGTTTTTGGCATCTGGGATGCCGCACTTGGCCAGATAAAAGTTGTTCACCGAGTCACGCCAGACGAGTGAGTGGCCTGCTTGATACGCAAGCTTGAAAGCAACGTGCTCATAACGGGTATCGTCTATCAGCCCTTTCAGGGCTGCCCACCTGGTGACAAATGTCTGAGCATTTGCTGACCCTTCGTAGTGGGCATCGTATATGTGTTGGATCACAGTTTTACCAGACTTGAGCTTGTGGGTATACGGAACGTGATGAAACCATAAAAGAAGGTCATCTGGCGTTGTCTCAATCCTCTCAAACTGAGCGGCGACCTGAGGTGGATACTGAGCTGCATAGCCCGTCCCAGTGGCAGCAGTGCGGTCCATGCCGAGACCCTTGCTATCGGCACGAGTCCATTGGCCCCAGCCGTTTCCATCTTGTGAACCAGGGCTGGGGCCGTAATGCGTGTAGAGGATGTCACACAGGGTTTGAATCCCAAGATTACCGCTATAGGCTTCATACGTAGGCCAGGACTCCATTCCGATATCGCGGATGGTGTCTATCACCTTCTGATTCTCCGCAGTAAATGTGAGGCGAATCCAATCCAGCAGGATATCTTGAGCTGGAGCAGCTGCGTCCCAGCACAATCGACCGTATGCATAGAGATTTGACATAGATAGATGGTGTCCCAGCCATGTATGGTCATCCCCAATGTTGGTCACTGCAGCATAACCGCCCTTGTTCAAGCCATGGACCTTGCCGGAGGCGATATCTCTTACAAGGGAGGGCTTGTCATCGATACGCATGTCGAAGCCGAGAATCGTCTCCCATTCTGGTGCCATGTACACATAGTGTGACTGCTGACCCAAATATTCCTGACACACCATGAACTCACAAATGACAGGAGTCTTCCGGAGATGGGCGAACAGAGTCGAGGGGGGCTCACGGATCTGGAAGTCTATTGGACCAAATTTGATCTGGATGATGACATTATCTTCGAACTCACCATCAAGATGAGCGAAATATTCAACCGCTGCATTTGCTCTGTCATTCTTGAGGTCAGATTCGTCTAGGTGGTGGTTGTAGACAAAAGCTCGATACATGACAATGCCATCACCATGAGGTTTCAAGGCACGAGCGAACATGTTGGCTCCCTGTGCAAGGGTGCGGCCATATGTCAGAGGACCCGGTTGGCCTTCCGAGTTGGCCTTGATCGTGTATCCAAGCATATCTGGGACATGGCTGTACAGTTTGGCCGTGATAACCTCCCAGAACTTGATAACATCGGGATCAAGAGGATCTGATGTTGGCAGACCAGCAAGGCCTCGGGGAGTATCGAAGAATAGTGAAACACCAATACGCACTCCATAGGGGCGCATGATATCAGCGATTCGACCGAGCCCCTCGAGGTTTGTTTCGTTGAGAAGATTGTGGCTCGAGTTGACGTTGTTCACAATGCAGCCATTGATGCGAATTGAGGCCAATAATCGAGCATATTGGCGAACGCGAGACAAGTCCTTCAAGACTTCGCCGTCACGGAAGAATATGGACTTCCCTCCGTAGCCTCTCTCTATGCTGCCGTCAAGGTTGTCCCATTCATTGACATATCTGATAGGCGCTCCGGGATTGTATGCCTGTTGGACATTGGTCTTGGCCAATCTGCCCTGTGCAAGAAGAGAGAGGTATTCGAATGCTCCATAAAGGGCTCCTCGTTCATTTTGGCCGATAATTTGAATGTTATTGCTTCCATTAACACTCGTGTCGAGCCAAAATCCATCTTCATCAAGAGCAGGTACTGACTTAAGGAGACCATCGCCTCCATTCGTTTGTAGTGTTGACAAAGTGCCGACTAAAATTGAATCTCGAGCGTCAGGGTGAAGACGAGACTCAACCTGTACGCTTCGCCCAAGGATACGTTCAAGGCCACATCGAAGCTCCTCTCCAGCGACAAAGACTGGACTTTTTGGGTTGGTGCTCAGAGCAACAATGTTGGAAACTGGCTTATGAAGGCTGCGCAAGCTCTCGGATAGAGGGGCATAGCGCAGCCAAGCGTCAATTCCACTCTCTGGGGGAAGCATTTTCAAGGCTTTTGGAATGTTTGTTACTGGATGTAAACTTCTCTATCGAAAACGTGGTCCATGAAAGAGACCGAGGGATTCCAGTTATTAAGAGTATAAGAAGCCACTGATTGATTATGAGTAGCGATTTCGGCGGATAATCTTTGGCTACTAGGCATTCACGGTAGGAGCACATGCGAATGCAAACCATGATATCCGTACATGGAGAATATCGTATGTCAGGCTGAAGAATTAGGGTCCAATGACAACATACGCACCTCATTAGCTGAGCGGACAGATTGGGCGGGTCTCGCTCGGCATCTGGTAGCCGATTCTTAGGCTAAAGCGGATAAAAGCCCAGAAGACGTGTTAGGCTTCAGTCCCTCACGCAGTCTCTTTCGGCATTTTGTAGCCGATTCCTATACTAGGCCCGGCTAAATACGATGGGAGTTAAGCTTGCATTACCCCAATCCCCGCACTCGTTCCAAAGGTCGCTATGTACAAAGACTGCAGATCTTGGCTTTATTAGCCGAGATTACCCAGCAGGTCGGCATTCTCTCCATGAAATAGATATCATGGCCGACAAACAACTACCATTAAGTACCCAAGTTCAAAAAGGAATAGCTTGCGTTTGGTTTTCAAGTAGCAATGCATATTAAGCTTGAAGGATATCTTATGTTTAACATCGTCTATGAGCTGGCTATAGGGAAACAGTTATCTCTACCATTTAAGATAAAGTCTTGAGATTATTAATATATACCCAGGGGCTACGAGAATTGGTTAAAAGACAGAGCATTCAAAGCATTCTACATGGAAGGGTTATTCTTAAAGTGAAGAACTGATATAAAACTAAAAGAATAGACTACTAGATTTGCAGCTCGACTACCACTTTCCATCTAAAGCCAGATAAACTACGTAGCATAATAGCTAGTACACTAGTTCCCAAAGCTTCAACCTCCTAACCTTTCAGCGACGAGACTTCATTCTTTATGCTCAACACCCAGCTTCTCATCAATATCGATATTGTTGTCGAACTCATAGCCCTTGAATTCCCGAGCCGATAGATCTTTTGTGAATAGAATATCGAGCTCCTCGTATGTGCGGCCCTTCAGCTCAGGAAGACGGAACCAAGCCCAAACAGCGCAAAGAATACAAAATCCCGCAGCCAGAAAAGCAGATTTCCCCTTCCAGTTTGCAGCTGTGGGGTTAAGTATATGAGGAACGACGGTTGTAGCGGCAATGTTGACGACATTGTAGGCATTACGAGCCAAACCAATCGTCTTTGAGCGCAGGCGCGTGGAGGAAACCTCGGCGACGATGATGTAGGCAATTGGACCAATGGTCATCTCGTAGGTAGAATACCACACGTAGTAGAAGGCTGCAGAGACACCTCCCGTGGCACTGCTTTGGCTCGGGATAGCCACGAAGCCAATCACAAACATAGCAGCGGACATGACGAGAGAACCCCAGATGTAAATCGATCGCCGTCCATGTCGTGCGATGATGAAAACAGACAGAAGAACGGTGACAAAGTGAAGGCCACCTTGGCCAACAGTCAACTTGTAGGCGTTCTTGGTCGACATGCCGGCTTGCTCGAAAAAGTAAGTGGCATAAGAAGAGACACCGAAGCCAACGAGGACTTGACTGGCCCAGGCAACACACGCGATTTCTGTGCGCCAGAGATTGGAGCCCCTCACGCAGTCGAGATACGAAGCTCCCTCTGTGATGCTGCGCTCCAGCTCTGTGGTTTCAACCATGAGAGATATCTGGTTCTGAAGCTCCTGGTCCGACATGGATGTAAGCCTCTTGAGCGATTTCTTTGCTTCTTCCAATTTTCCACTGCGGACCAGCCACCAAGGAGACTCGGGGCAGAAGACCATCAGAGGTGCAATGATAACAGGCCATACCCACTGCACGGCAAAGGGAATCCTCCAGGCCCAGATAGTCTTGTTACCAATAAGTGAGTCCAGAACAGCATAAGAAAGGAGCTGACCAATGCCCCAGCATAGGACAACGTAGGTTTCAAGGTATGCACGCAGCACAACCGGCGCGACTTCCGAGGCATACGCAGGGCCCATTGTGGTGAAGACACCCCATCCCAGACCACAAAGCAGTTGACCAACGAACAGGACCTCGACTGACGGAGCAAAGAAGGAGATGAAGATGGTTCTTGTCAACCAGAACAAAGAGATGAGAAGAGTCTTTTTGTGTCCGATCCTCTCCGTCATCCACGTGTTGAAGAAAATACCAACAATGCCTCCCAGGGAACTGGCCAAGCCAAGAGCTGTCTGCCACTTGGGCTCGAGCTGGTAGGTACCTGGCTTGGCAGGATTGGGTTTGCCGAAGCGCTCTTGGAAGTCGGGGAAGGCGAAAAGTGATCCGAGGAGGGCCGTGTCGTAACCATCCATGATGATTACAAGCGACACAACACAGGACCAGAAACAGGCCTTGGGGTATTTCTGGATAGCCTGGCGGATGCTGAGGGAATGTTCTACCTCTGTGGCCGCGCGAGCCTCAGCAGAGGTGTCGCCTGTCCAGCCATGATGGCCATCTGGTGGCGCCATCTCGATGTTGTCGGCGCGCTTCTCTGCCATACTGGTTCTATCGTTTCAGTACGCTCGATGAATTGACGTGTAGTAAGTGCAGGATAGTGAAGTCAAGAAGTGCACCACCAGAGCTTGTTTAAAAAAAAAAGAATCGACAATCAAAGGCTATCTACAACGATCCAGATAAATAAGGCAGGATCTTCGTCTTCTTCATATACAATAACACTCAAGGAGTCAGCTGGCTCCACTCCAACGTGGTAGTAGAAGCAGCTTTAGGGTTGTTTGAGATACGGGCCATGGGGAAGTGGACTACTCGCTGCTCGGCAAAGACGGCACTATAGACTGACTCTCAAGTCTCAACATGCAGGGATTAAGATGGCCGGGTTTTCGTATGGCAGCTTTGGTTGAATTTAGCCTATTTATCATATCAGGGTTAAAATAATACATGGTTGTAGGATCACAAGGGGACACTCACATGATGAGCAGTTATTTGACATGAGAGTTCGTACTTATCGGTGCAAGAGTAAACGCATCCAGGCCAAGTCCGGGGGAAAGTGGAGATGTTTGCGGGGGTGGAGCCCGACAAGGGCCGGCAAACTCGGCACTGGAGAAGCACATACTGGAGAGGGAAATGTTCCCCCAGAATTGAAATTAATGACGATTGACTTTGAATCTGGTCTGGATGTTGGCCATTGTGCGGGGTATTAGATAGACGAAGGGCGAGCTCGGATCTAACCAGAACTCTGGCTAAACTCATCAAGAGTACAACCACTATGCTTACATCACATACTCCGTAACTAATAGGTAACACAGGCTCAGATGGCTAATAACAAAGCCATCAGTATAGCCTATTAAAGACCGTCCAAGTCATATTGTAGTTAACGAGATGAAGACGCTACATCAGATGGGCCGGTGAGCATGCCGATGCCAGGCGCCGTGGATTACCTGACTGTCCGGGGTGGATCGGGCATTGTATCTACGCGAAGTTCCAGAAGACTCACCATTCTGATTACTTATAAATAGTGTAGCGGAATCTGTGTTCTTGCTGATTGGCAGAATAGGAACGCAGTTCATGGCAGGTTCCTCTCCGAAGCCAAACAGAGCTGATTGTTGTATATCTTTCCTCCCTACCATTTCAGCTTATCTTGAACAGTCATGGGTCCGCTGTCTTACGGTCTTGCCGCCTTGAATGTCCTGGGCTACATGGTTCCAGCCTTCGTGGCGGCTTTCCCCGCGGACTCAACCTCAGGCTCTGAAGTCTTGATTTCAGTGAATGGCCACGTCAAACACCAAGAACTTGACGGATTTGGCGCTTCGCAAGCATTCCAACGGGCCGAGGACATTCTTGGAAAAGACGGTCTGTCCAAAGAAGGGACCCAGCATGTACTGGACTTACTCTTCAGTAAGGATGTTGGTGCAGGCTTCTCCATCCTGCGTAACGGTATTGGCTCGAGCAACAGTTCTGACAAGAACTTCATGAACTCAATCGAGCCCTTCTCGCCAGGCTCGCCTGGAGCAAAGCCACACTACGTCTGGGACGATTACGACAGCGGTCAGCTTACCGTCGCTCAAGAAGCATTCAAAAGGGGATTGAAGTTCCTTTATGGCGATGCCTGGTCCGCCCCAGGCTACATGAAGACGAACCATGACGAAAATAATGGCGGTTACTTGTGCGGCGTCACGGGCGCTACCTGCGCTTCTGGTGATTGGAAACAGGCCTATGCAAACTACTTGTTGCAGTGGGTTGAGTTCTACCGCAAATCAGGCGTCAAGGTCACCAACCTGGGGTTCCTTAACGAGCCTCAGTTCGCCGCCTCCTATGCTGGCATGCTATCCAACGGCACACAGGCAGCCGACTTCATACGTGTACTGGGCAAGACGATCCAAAAGCGAGGTATTCATGATCTCACTATCACCTGTTGTGATGGCGAGGGCTGGGACCTTCAAGAGGACATGATGGCTGGTTTGACCGCTGGACCTGATCCTGCGATCAACTACCTCGGTGTCGTTACTGGCCACGGATACGTTTCACCACCGAACCATCCACTTTCAACAACAAAGAAGACGTGGCTCACCGAATGGGCTGATCTCACAGGCCAGTTCACGCCCTACACATTCTACAACAACAGCGGCCAGGGTGAAGGCATGACATGGGCTGGCCGTATCCAGACAGCTCTTGTAGACGCCAACGTCAGCGGGTTTCTCTATTGGATTGGAGCCGAGAACTCGACTACCAACAGCGCTCTTATCAACATGATCGGCGACAAGGTCATTCCATCCAAGAGGTTCTGGGCCTTTGCATCCTTCAGTCGGTTTGCTCGCCCTGGTGCTCGTCGCATCGAAGCCACAAGCTCTGTTCCTCTCATCACAGTCAGTGCTTTTCTCAACACCGACGGTACTGTCGCGACGCAGGTGCTTAATAATGACACGGTTGCTCGCAATGTTCAGCTCGTTGTCTCTGGCACAGGCCCAAGTCCCCATAGCTTGAAGCCATTTCTGACGGATAATTCTAATGATTTGACTGCTTTGAAGCACTTGAAGGCTACTGGAAAGGGTTCTTTTCAGACTACAATTCCTCCTCGATCTCTTATTAGCTTTATCACAGACTCCTGACTAGGATGAGGCTATGTCTAGTGTCTTAGTGTAAAGCTTCCAGCACTCTGGTTGGACAACTTATTTCGGCTTAGTTGCACAACGTCATCTCTTGCGTGCCGAAAGCCGCGCCACCTAAATAGCTCACAGTAAGACCAGTCTGGGCTTTGCTGAAAAATTGTTATCCGATGTTCTACTTTTTAAAACTTCTCGAGTGATATGCTGTCTCGCGTATCCACGCTCTTTCACTAGAGGAGAATCACAATGGTCTATCGCATTCTCCTTATTCTTGCGGCCCTTGGGCTCGTCTTAGCGGCTTCTTCGACTACTACAGAAACTACCAGCGCAACCACCTCCACTGACCCTTCTGTCCTTGCTTCCGATCTTTCTGCGGTGCCAGAGTGTGGTATAAAGTGTATCTGGACATCCGGAATGAAGATTGGCTGTGCCGGTACTGGCCTGGAATGCATGTGCTCGCACAGCGACGCGTTTGCCGACCATTTCCAGCAATGCCTGGGGAACGACTGCACTATTAAAATTTTCAAAAGTGAGTAGACAACAGATGTGTGAGGCGTCATCTGACGGTATTTGTGTCAGGCCTCTGGGATGTGCGCCAGCAGATTTGCGATGCGGTGAAGAGCAGTTCTAACTCTGCTGCCTTGGCATCAGCCTCCGCTGTGATTGCATCTGATATGGATAACGGTGCCGAGCGTTTGACCCGAGCAGGTATACTCGGTGCTACTACCTGGGCAGCTCTGGCTATATGGAAATTTGGGTATTGAAACGGAACCCTCAAATTTAGGAAAATTGAATGTAGCATATCAACGTTCGGCCACGAAGCTCCCAACTTTGCCAAATCCGAAATCCCTGGTATGTCTGTCATCATATAATCATGCACTCCTACGTCAAAATCACCCTGGCACCAAGACTCTCCATGGCTTCTCTCCACCCAAAGAATTGACCAGGGTGCATTCTTCGAAGTCTCCAACACTCCTCCATGACAATAAGACCTTTCCATGTTATTCCAGGGGCCTGCGCTTCTTGCAGCACCCGATCGAGGATTTGACGGAACCGATGATGTTGCGACTCGCTCATAGCCATGCAGCCGGCGATAGTGTACGACCAGGCTGTCCGCATCACAAGACGTGTAGGGAGAGCTTCAAGCTTCCCGAGGCAAATGTTGACAAAAGTCTGATCGATACTACTCTTCTCAAACATAGTTGGAGCAATTATCACTTGCAACAAGACTCTGGCACCATAAGCCCAGATGAGACTGATCATTGCAGCATCAAGATCTAGACCTGAAGTCACACTTGCTAGTCCCTCAATGTCTTCTTGAAGAGTCTGACAGATATGGTCAAGTTGTTGTTCTAGTTCGCAGTGTTGTCGTTGCAATTCCGGTCCTGTAAACTCATGGTGTGTTTCACCTTGCTGAACCAGCGCTAATTGCTCAAGTCTTGCAATTCTGGTGACAATTGCAAAGACTCGGCTCCGACAACCTATAAAATCTTGCGACCTGATGGTACCAGAATCTAGAAGAGGCAGATAGTCGAAGGCGCAAGGGGAATATGACACCGCGCCGAAAGTAGACGTAGCCAGAACATCAATCCAAATAAAGTTAAAGATGACAAGTTGTAGCGATCGTCGTCGTATATCACCTTCAGGCAAGCTAGACAACGCGTCTGCTATCACTGATGTTGAACTGCGATTTTTGAGGGGAACAGCAGTCTCGATATGGTTCAAGACCTTCCTTGCAGCCTGGTGATGGACTTCCCATTGACCTTGGAGCATACTAAAGATCTCGAGCGTCTCCAGGTGGGCGATGACATCAACAAGGTGTATACCAGCCCAAACGAAATCTTCCACTGGCAACGGGCCCATGAGAGAAAAGCGCTCGACCTTTTCCCGAAGTATCGAAATGGACCGGCTCTGCAGCCTGCTCACCTTTGGCGACAGTCCAATCTCATTCACACTGGCACGTTGGGTTAACGAGTGCTCGAAGCAGGCGCTAACGCTGAGAGCAGAGCTAAATAGGTCGTCTCGGCTGATGATCCGATTGAGCATCCAATTACGTTCAGTATTACTTTCCAGCTTGCAGAACGTATGCGTGATTGGATGTATGACATCGAGGAACAGCATGAGCAATCTCGTTTCTTCTCGTGAAGAGTTTTCAGCTCCGGGCTGTAGACTTTGCATCCTGCTATCCCACCAGATGGTATCGGGTTGTCGCTGCCAAATGTTGACCCCATTTGTTAACTGAATAATGGATGGTGTTGAGAATATGTCGCCATTGAATGCGCCCAATAAAATCCCATGGGGACTCGGGAGATGGTGAGGCTCGTACTCATTGCTGTTGCTCCCTGAGTCTGGCGGCATGAGCCCAGTCGAGCCAGAAGCAGTGTCTCTAGAATCCAGCTTTCTCGAGACTCTGTACCGTAGCTCCGCGACAGTCCGTAGAGCTCTCGCTTCATTAGACTCCAGGACATCTTTCCATGAGGCCTTGCTGCGGATCCAAGACGGTGACGGCACATTGAACCCGTAGCATGCAAGGTTTCTTGACCGGCAAGCACTGCATGCTGGAAGCCCCTCATCGCACTTCTTCTTGCGGATTCTGCAGGTAAGGCATCCCTTGCGACTACGCGTCCCGTCTGAGACCGCTTGCTGCTGCTGCCTCTGTGCCATGATGTCTCATTGCTCCTCTGGAGACACGAAGCAGGAACCTTGAGAAGCCAGCTGCTTCCAGTCGGATACGCTTATCTACCCATGCAAGACGTCATATTGGCCTTCGTTCTGTTGAGGCCGAGTTTCTAAGAAGCATAAGCTGCTACATAGTGTCATGCAGTAAGCGTTCCCTCTGCCGGGGTCTGGTGACGAGAACCAATGAAGATTGCGCGCTCCGTATCGGACTAACAACTGGGCCGAGATAAGCGTCGTGGTTGACGGCTCTCAGTCATGCCATTGGCTGTTCCAGATGTGATCGTCATCTGCTTGCTTAGCTCCATCGACCGCGCTTAAGCTAAACCCTTTGGGGTCTCTCATTCTTGCAGCGCATGGAGACGATACTCGTGTTAATGCGCAGTCAACCCAGCGATAGAAGTAGTAATATAAGTATCAAGTCATTCCACTCGGCAGTCTATTGAATACTTCTCATTCTTGATTCGTCTTCAAAACTCGACCTGCCACGCATCCCTCACAGATAGAGACATCATGTCGTGCCCTCAGTGCTTTTCCGGTCATGTCAATCCAGGCGCTCCTACTGGTCGCTGGGATACCGTCTACGGTCTTCGGACCTACGTTGCAGAACCCTCAGGCGGCAAGAGCGCGAAAGCTATCATTGTCATAATTCCTGACGCGTTCGGCGTTGACTTTGTCAACAATCAGATCCTGGCGGATCATTATGCTTCAGCTGCCGATTATTTGGTTTACCTACCCGATTTTATGAATGGTAAGCGAGGCATCCGCTCGGTATTGGCAAAGTAAAACAACTAACGATGTTCGTCGTAGGCAGAGCTGCACCAGTCAGGACCATGATCAACATGGCACACCTTTGGGATGAGACGGGATCTTGGTTGTCTAAACCGTGAGCTTCCTCCCCTCCTACCCTAAGGCCGAGAGTTTGCATCACTCAACTGACCGATAACTAGGTACTATCTTCTTGCTACTATGCTGGACTTTGTGCCATTCCTGATTCGAAACCGCTTCGGTGTATGTTGGCCAAGGGTGACTAGCTTCTTACAAGAACTTCAACAGCATAAAGACGCAGCTCTTCCTGTTGGGATTGCAGGTTTCTGCTGGGGTGGACTACACGCTGTCAAACTGACCCACAACACGGCGGAAACTAAAACGGCTGGTGGTCGCGCCCTGGCAGACGCGTTTTTCACTGCCCATCCAAGTTGGGTCGATGTCGCACAGGACATAGGCAATGTCGCGCGTCCTCTCTCTATTGCAATTGGCGACGATGATTCCGTGATGGGAATGAAGCAAGTGCGACAAGCTGAATCAATCTTGGAGGGCAAGGATGTCGATACAAGCGTGGTAGTTTACCCTGGAGCAAAGCATGGGTTCTCGATTCGCGCAAGCAGGGCAGAGCCCGATTCAAAGGAGACGCGACAGGCAGAAGAAGCTGAAGAACAGGCAATTTCCTGGTTTAAGAAGCAATTTGATGCTATAGCATAGCCTGTAGTTCACTTAATAACTCGACTTATCCACAAAAAATCCATGCACCAGAGCTAGCTATGTGGGTCCCAGAGTGCAATGTTTACACTAAATGTTCAAAATGGAAAGATATTTACCACGGTTATTAATCAGCCTGTAATAGACTTAGACCAAATATATATATATATATATTATTCTTTACGTAATGATTACCCTCTATAACAACATAATTTATTACCTCTAAGTCGAACAGCCAGGACATTCGAAACAAGAAGGATCGTCCCAGACAAGATCGTAGTTATGCCTATCCAGGAAATCACCTGGCGCGAGAGTCGTGCTCGTAAACATGCATCTACCATCCCTGTAACCAGAGCCCATACACCCGTTCATCTTCCGGCAGATGGCAGCGCATTTTCCTGATGAACTCTGGTCAGGATAACTGCCAAGAGCGCCAAAAGTCCCAGGCAACATTCCCGAGTAATTGCACAAAACGTCATCTGCATTTACACGTGTGCAAGAGTCACCAGGCTTATAATTACACGTTGGGCTCTTGGGAAGAGGCGCGTTGCTGGGGACGCAGGTCGGACATGTGTAGCAGGATCTATGGCTCCAGACACTGTTCTTGGGGTCTAGCCCAGGATCGTCGTAGTCTGGATCGGGGTCCGCAAAGTCGGATGTCTTTATCTTGGTTGTTGTAAAGAGACAGTGGTTCTCCATGCTGAAGAAGCCAGAGGATTCACAGTTCTCCAGAGTGTCGCAGATGGCTGCACACTGCTCTCCGTTCTCCTGCATAGGATACATTGAGCGAGGGACTGTCCAGGACTCTCCCAAAAAGACTCCTCCACCAATACAGACATAGGGGTTGTTCTCGACGCTTGATAGGCTGATCTCACATTCTTGGCCGCGGTTGTTGTGGCAAACGCCTGTTGGCTGAGTAGCTTTAGTGGTTGTGGTGAAGCTAGTTGGGTCGGGAACTAGATTAGTTGTAGGAATCGCCGTTGTCGAGATGTCGCCGGAACTGCAGCCGCAAGTGAAGCACTCCATACCGAACCAATGAACCATTTGACTGTCCCTTCCATCGCGTATCTCGTCTCGAGTAACAAGTGTGTTGGAGAAGAAACACCTGCCTGAAAGCCTTTGGAAGCCAGCTGACAAGCATCCAGGAAGAGTCTTGCAGATCTCGGCACACTCATCGTTGCTGTTGTACCAGTGCGTCTGTGCCGAACCGACATCTTCACCAGGAAGGGTATAAATAGCATCACTATTCGTAAAAACACCATTAAGATCGCAGCCAAAGTCATCGAGATGTGCGTAGTAATCGTTGATCGTATCACATGTTTGCTTGCAGACAGAGTCTGTCGTGTGAGAAGGGTCTGCTGTAGTGACTAATTGAGATATTGACCCAATTCCCTCTGATGTTGAGCTAGTTGTTTCAACACTAGTAGTCTCTCCAGTAGCTAGCGAGGTCGAGGATGTGCTGGTGACCGTAATACCAGTTCTTCCTTCTGAGGTGTTCTCAACCGAAGATGTTGTAATGTCGCTGCTCTCTGACGCCGCACCAGTTATTTTGGGATCAGAGCCAGTGGACTTTGCCTCAGTGGCAGCCGACGAAGTGATATCTAGAGAGGCTGTTGAGATATGAATGGTGGCGCTCGTGCTATCCAAGCCATCGGTGCTGGTTGATACGCTTTGACCTGTTGTGAGGGTAGGGGATTCTTGAGCCCTGATCGCCGTCGTAGTCTCAACAGGATGGATTGGAGGGCTTCCACCCAAGTCAAGCTTGAAATTGTCAATCGTATCTGGGGTCACTTGGTCCGAGATGAAGATGGAGTCGACTAAGATCGAAGAAGTGCCACCGCCAGAGCATGTCAGTGAGATAGCAAAGGTTGGTAAGTCAGAAAGTGCCTCCACCTGCCTCAGCACCCTGGCCCACGATGGTCCTGAACTCGAAGCAGGTTGAGAATAAAACTCTGAACTACCGAATGCCGCACTTGCAACACAGCCTTGGCTTCCAGCTGACCTGACAAGATAAAAGAATTGGATAGTGTACTTCTTTCTCGGGACCGATCGTACAGTCTGGAATATGCTAGCAAAAGAGCCAAAGAAGCTTCGCTTGGTGACGTCCCCATTAGCACTCAGAGCCGCGCAACCATCATCAAGGCTACCATCAACACGGTAACATCCACCTTGATGGAACTCGGCATTACCCGAGGCGCCAAAGTTGGTGAGGCCACTTGGGCTGTTGGGGTCGCGACTGGCGAACGAGCCTCCCGAAATAGCGTTGGTGATAATGATGTCTTCCTCTTGAGTTGTTGTTGATGACTGGGTAATAGTCAAACTGGGGATTTCGGTGGTCTCAGCAGATGACGTGATAGTGAGACTGTTGAGGTTTGTTTGGCTGCCCGTCGAAGTCCCGGAAATATCGATTGTCGCAGCCGATGAAGTTTGAGAATGACTGCTCACTGTGGCTCGGCTGCTGGGCTTACAGGGACCAGCGGCAGCACAACCAGTCAGGCCCAAGGTCACAAGAGTAATCTTGGCCAGCATCATCAAAGAAAACTATGGGTCTGGTCCAAAGAAACAGTGAAAAGATGCAAACCTTTACAAGAGAATAAACGGCAATTCAACTATCTATACATGGCCCATGAGATTGATGAATTCTCACTGACTCAGCCGACTAGTTTCTGTAAGCTATAAGCACTCGGCGGTCAATAGCCATCTCTTTCAACAGCATTTGGGATGGTTAGCTGTCACTATTGCCAACTATTGACAGCCTCAGTGACTTCTACCCATGTAGGAACAGGTCTGGACCCGAGGCCACTAGCCACATTGGTCAATAGCTTACACGTGAGGCCAATCAAAGTTGGACACTAACTCCACCTGACATCTCTTTTCGCGTTAGTGGATGTAGCTTAAAGTGGCTTGAGATAAACGCTCAGCCTCCAGGTCTTCTCAGCTGCGACTAATAAAAGACTCTTCTCTGATTTCCTCAGCTATCCGACGTCCATAATCTTGCTTGTGCCTTTTTTGGGCCTCAAATAGCGATAAATGGACGTTCCAGCACCACTATCCGCAATGCAGTTGACGATCTGACCCGATATCAATCTATTTCAGTGTAAGAATATTAAATACTGCAGTTTACAGTCATCAGCATCAGCCTTGGTGATTTAATTATCGTGATTATTAGAGATGGCCTTACCATAGAGCAGCGGTCGATCTGATATCGAGAGCAAGCAAAAATTTCGCTAATATCAATATATCGACAATGCTTCCTTCTGGCCATGAACGCCGGGTATAAGGTCAAATGCACATATCGCTTATTCATCTCATTGCTCATCATCAAATATGTTGAGCATATCCTTCCGAAAAGCAGGCCAGTACTTCTCCTTGATCCACGCCCCCAAACATTGCAATGAAACTAGCAACTTGTACAAGTCAAATGCATTATATGTGCTCCCAAGCGGCAGCCGATGATATGTCGTCGACTTTCCGTCCTGCAGCGTCGACGCCACGAAAAACCAGTCGTGATCCTGCACAATGATGCCAGTCAGAAATCCAATCGCCTCAATGTTCCCTCGGAGGGACCGCCATTGCGCAGCATGCCATGTACCGATCTGAAGAAGCGCCTTCTCCCAGCTGACCTGACGCTTAGTCTCGATCGAGAGGGCGATAGGGTTCTTGCAGAGGTCGCCCCAGTCTGTATGGTTGATTGACAGGCCTGGGCGCGTCTTGATCGCATCGTCAATTTTCTGGCGTTCAAGACTTTCCTTTGGCGTCTCGATGCAAATGCAAAAGTCAATGCATTTGGATGACGTGCCGAAGGGTTTGTACTCTGGTATGATGTGCGCAGTGGTGCAATATCTGTAGTCGCCAACGGAAGCATCGTTTGCTTCTCGGAAAGTAAAGTCGAGAACGCGTCGGTGAACTTCCATGTTCCAAGAAGCTTCACTATGACGGCCAAATTCGCATTTGGTAGCGCTTTGCAAAACCTGGCGAACAAACGATGGGGGAGGAATTCGCCACTTGCTTGCATGCTTATCGGGATCATAAAAAGCAAATTCCGGTATGTTACGTAGGTTCTGCAGCTCGAGTTTCAACGTTTGAGGAATAATCCCAAATCCGTAACTGATGGTAAGAAGCTGCTGGTGTAAATCTTGGAGCGAAGGCGGTAACTGATCCATAAAATCATCGAATTTGAAGTCGTCGAACCCGGTCTTTTGCGTCGCAGCATAGCGCAGTTGTTTGGTGGGTGATGATGTGCCAGAGACTGCAGATGAAGCATACGAGGTTGAAGAGTCGCGGTCCAGACTCGGAGCTCCCTGCCTCAAGCCTCTTGATGATGCTCTGGGGGTATCCTCAACAGCGCCATCTTCGTCTGAGTGAACAAGATCTTGATCGTGGGTCAACCTTCTGCGCTTCCTTGGCATTGAATGAAGCTCTTGTGCATTTGCGATGTCGAAACGGCTGTTTTGAGATGACCCTGGAGGCGTCGGAATGCGATACAATTGATTGTCACGGTCTGATTTGGTGTTTATTATTTTACGTCGCTTGCGTTGATGTTCTGACTCGTCGGTCGGGATTAATTTGTCTTCGATTGACTTGAGCCACGACCACACGCGATCGTATTTGGGAGTGCGAGTGTTTGGGACCCTGAGGCTGGTCATTTCTCAATTGCTCATGCTGAATGAAGGTGATGATGTAAATATTATTGATGGTCGAAACATTTCCGAGAAGGCCTAACTCATTTAGTCATCATGGTGGGGCTGCGTTGTTGGAGCGGTAACGTCGCGAAATGGTGAAAGTGGATTAGTGTCTTCTACCCATCCTTATCTAAGGTACTTAATTTACTATGTGAGCTTCTGCATTTATCAAGTACTCATAATAAGCCCAATAATAAGTATTCCATGACTTCCCTGACTTGGTTACCTTCGGGGAGTAAGAAAATACCAGACCTTAATATAAGAAGTTATAATAACTTTATTAAAGAGTTCCTTAAGCTTAGGTTGGATTTACGTAAATATTTTTATTATATAAGATCAAGGCCCTGTATTTTCTTTCCTTCCCTAGGTTATGTTTATAAACCCTTGGTTAGGGTTAAACTATGTTAAATCCCGCTAATAGGCAAGATAATTAGACTGGTAATGTTGGTCACTGGAAGAGAGCTGCTTGTATATAAAAGAAATTTATTTGCGTATTCGCCAGGTAGCTAACACATTTATGGCGGATTATAGTTACCATATAGATACCTATTAAGATTACTTAAGACATCGTAACCCTGCCTGTAGTAATTGTCATGGAGTAGGCCAGAGAATCTTATTAATGCTTACCTATTGAGATACTAACGTAGTCCCAATTTGTAGATAAGTTATAGTTAGTGTTACTGGTATTAAACGTTCGCTTT
The DNA here is from genome assembly GCA_013396095.1 of Fusarium sp. NRRL 52700. NCBI lineage: Eukaryota > Fungi > Ascomycota > Sordariomycetes > Hypocreales > Nectriaceae > Fusarium > Fusarium sp. NRRL 52700. The sequence continues at coordinate 339,028 of JAAQRM010000039.1, forward strand.
GAGGGCTTTTAATGAGCCTTCTGCGCCTCGCTTAGGCGCATTGGCCTGTTAAGGGAAGACTCAGAAGAAAGAACAACCCGTTTGCAGAGGCAGCATGAGTCTCGACATATCTCTTGTGCTGTATTTTTTGTGAGCGGAGCCTGATTGTCTGCTCAACCGCATAGGTGCACTCAGACTGGCACCAGACTGCAGAAAGCGGTTTCTTTCTCAAACACAAGCAGGACCTAGATCCCTTGAGCTCTGCGCATACAAGCCTGCACTTGTTAGAGGTATACCAGGGCATGCAAAACCAGAAGCAAAAGAGCAGGGCCCCTTTGCTTGTCGGGGTTGCCTTGTTTTGTTGTAATCATTCCAATTTCCGCCACAACTGCGCATATTAGCCGTACTTGGAGCGAATACAACATTCCGAACTAACCTGAATTTGCGCTTCGGTCGTAATTAAAACGAATATTGTGTTCCTTAGGTGACCGTGCGCTCTAATCTGTATATTGCGCTCCAATCATGACTTAATTAAATGCCGTATTTTCCAGATGATCTGCAACATTCACTACGTATAACGAGAGCACATGCCATGTTCCCCAGATGACCTTCGATATGTCAGAGCTATAACTTGAGCGGATATAGTCTTCCCCAGACTCTCTAAAATGCGCTCCAATCATGAGTCAATCGAATGCCGTGTTTTCCAGATGATCTGCAATAAATGCCGCCTTCCCCAGGTTATCAACATTGCGCCCCAATCAGGTGAATCGCGCTAGTGGCTAGAGTCCGAGCCAGTTCAACACCAAGCAAGAAGCTGCTAAATATCAATAGGTTAAAAGCTCAGTGATGCCTTCTAAGGATTCTTCTTAAGTGTACAGCCTGTCTCATATTACCTTGAACCCAGATTTCCTTCTATGCCTATTCGCGAATATGACTTTCCGTAAAACCTCTTATCTTATTGCTGGGCTTGCAGCTGCTAGCAAGTCGGCTATTGGTTCACATGCCCTTTCGGGGCCATGCGATATCTATGCTGCTGGTGGAACCCCTTGTGTTGCGGCATTCGGAACCACGAGGGCGTTATATGGCTCATACAGTGGCCCGCTCTATCAACTCCAACGAGGTTCTGACGGCCAAACTACCGACATTGCCCCAAAAAGTCCCGGTGGCGTGGCAGACGTCTCGGTGCAGGATACGTTCTGTGCCAACACTACTTGTGCCATTCCTATCATTTATGATCAGTCAGGCAAGGAGAACCATCTTACCAGGGCACCTCCAGGCGGGGGTTCTAAGGGCCCTGCCCCTGGACAGTATGACGATATTGCAGCCGCTTACGGCGCTCCAGTGCTGGTGAACGGACAAAAGGCATATGGTATCTTTGTGCACTCTACAGTCGGTTACAGAAACGATGAAACCACCGGCGTTGCTGTTAAGAATGAGGCCGAGGGCTTGTACGCAATCTTTGATGGGACTCATTATAATGGCAACTGCTGCTTCGATTTTGGCAATGCCGAGACTACAAACCATGCCGACGATAACGGATCGATGGAGGCTATATATTTCGGTGATGACACCATGTGGGGTTCTGGTGCTGGCTCTGGCCCGTGGGTCATGGCTGATATGGAAAATGGCCTGTTTTCAGGCCAAGGATCTGGCTACAACCCGGGCAACCCAACGATCGAGTCGCGATTTGTGACTGCCTTTCTCAAAGGTGACTCGAGTAACTTGTGGGCTCTTCGCGGTGGCAATGAAACGGCAAAGTCACTATCTACCTACTACAGCGGACCTCGGCCTAACGGATACTATCCCATGGACAAACAGGGCGCAATCGTTCTTGGTATCGGCGGAGATAACGGTAACTTGGACCAGGGAACTTGGTATGAAGGGGTTCTTACATCAGGCTATCCATCTGATGAGACAGAGGATGCAGTCCAGGCCAATATTGCGCAAGCTGGATTCGCCGCAACGTCTCTGGCAAATGGCCCACCAGTCAAGGTCGGGTCTACTATCACTATCAAGGCTACAACTCCTGGTTTCACAAACAGATACTTGGCCCATGATGGTTCCACCGTCAACACGCAAGTTATCACCTCCTCTAGCGATATATCCACAAAGCAGAAGGGCAGCTGGGTTGTACGAGAAGGCCTTGTCGCCTCCGCTCTGGGCTGTCTATCTCTAGAGTCCGTCGATACTCCAGGTTCCTTCATTCGACATAGTGGCTTTCAACTCTATATCAACGACAACGATGGAAGTAAGCAGTTTTCAGAGGATGCCACGTGGTGCCCGCAGCAGAGCTTTGATAACACAGGTTCCAACGCTTTGCGATCGTGGAGCTATCCTACCCGATACTTTCGTCACTATGATAATACTGGCTATGCGGCGATGGATGGTGGATGGGAGGTGTTTGATGCTAGCACTGACTTTACTGAAGATGCTAGCTGGCTTATAAGTAGCTCTTTCCAGAATTAATTTGTGTCGAAATGGCATGTATTATGACCTCTTGACTAGGAAGTAACTTTCTCAGGCAGCAGAACGGAGCGTTGACCATAAGTCAATGTTAATACATTACTTGGATCAATTAACACATGACTTGACGTATGAAGCTATTCTTAACCCCACCCACGATAAAACACCCCTAACAAATTACAAGGGCTTTCCATGTCGTGATATAGTTGACACTCCAAGAAGAAGCAACAGAACCTCAGGAGAATAATAAATTTAGTCCATATTCTTACAATAAGAATTGTCAAGAGCTCAAAATAAGTAAGATTAAATCTCTACCGAGAGTTGCTACGTGATATGTACTCTCAACTCAGGCTTAGCAAAGTCAATCCAACTTTCCAACAATCTGCCAACACCAACCCGTCGGTAGAAGTCATTACTGGGATCTTCATAGGGCGCGATGAGTAGAACATAATACTCTAGGTCCTGCCTCCCGCATCCTTCATCCTTTGGCTTTTCACATCCAACAATAACACATAATATACATATACCTGGCGGCGACTTGCCCTCATCATAGATGACCTTTCCCTGCGCCTGAGCTAATTCCATCTCCAGCACCTCCCTTGCCTGGGCAGCAAGGTCAATTCTTCCATTTAGTTCCCCTGTGTGCAATGAGAATGAGGTAGAACCTGACGCCATAGTTGTCCACGGCGATTGAATTCTCCCTTCTGCGGTGTCGTAAGTCCATCGAACGTGATCAAAAGGTATGTCAAAGTATGTGATGGGTCCTTCGTACGATGTCCACGACCATGTTGGGACTCTGAACTTCTGGCCTCGGGGAAAGTTGATCAATTTCAGGCCATCACTTCGTTGTGTATCCCTGGTCCATAAGAGGCTGCGCCCAAAGAATGCTCCGTTGAATATACCGTATCCGCCTTCAGTCTTGAAAGCACTGACGAGCCGTTGTTCTAGCCCGGCTATTGCTATGGGTCGGTCATGGATCTTTGTAAAATTGAGGTTCGAGTATTGCTTGTACAGTGATTCGTAAAATCGGATCTTTGCTCCTCTGGTTGACCTCATAGCCAACTTGGGAAAGTTGGGATCCCCGAGGAATGACGCCTGGCTACTACAGGACCAAGGTTAGCAACAAGGTTTGCAGGTATTTCGCTTGGCTTACTTTGTTAGCCTTGTCAATGTCTCACAGCGCACGCCCTGACCACACTCCCAATAGGTCTGGTTCTCTGCGAAGTATATGGTCCTTGGCGCAAGAGCGCGCTCTTGCAATACCCATCCCCGCTTGTTCAGAGCGCCCTCAATTACATCGTTCTGAAAATCATCAATGACTTCACAAACGTAAACTGAATCATCGGCAAGATATCCATCCAATCTCACTATCTCGCGCTTAGGTCTCTTCCATAGAAAGCCACTTGATGTTCCTTTGGCGCGACTCGCGGCAATGACGCAATATGCCGAGCTGAAGACGGCCTCCATCCTTTTGGCTTCCGTGTCAAAGTCACCATCAGGTCCTTGAACAATGCATAGCGAGTCGATCCAGAGGTATGGGACACCAAGTGCTCGGGTCACCTCGACTGCATGTCTGAATGTGCTTGGTAGATTCTCTACATTAATGCCAGCGCTTAGTCGACTGTTAAGATTTTCCTTCGTGGTGCAGAAATGGTCGTGATCTTCTCCATTGCCCCAAGGATGTGATAGGGCAATATACCGGAGCTCGCCTTCTGTTGGGCACATATACGGGCCTGCTTCGCGAAGGAAGATCTTCGAGCCTCCACTATCAACCTGGTTAACTTCGATCAGGCGAGTTGGAACTTGGAGGCGTGATCTATCCGCCGGATGACATTGGGTATGATGCAAGTCGCAATCGTCAATCCATGTCATAAGGAGGTCGTAAAACGGGGCAGTGTTGGGTTCAAAAAGCCTAGGAAGTCCAAAGTAAATCTCATCATCGTGTAGATGGTTCTTTCTTGAGTTATCTGCTCCCCATTAGTGATTCAAATGCTGTTGTGTTTGGGAGCAGTTTTACGAACCTGAAATTTTAGAAAGTGAGAGTAGGGGTATTTTCGATTTGTCCAGGACAAGCGAGGAGTTACATCTCCGAATATGAATAACTTTCCGGTCGTTATGAAGATATGGGATAAGAGAACGATAAACAAGGCTGTGCAGTGCACACTGCTGAATCTTGGATCTCATAATCGCCAGAGTCCCTTTCATTACGGGCTCGTCACTCCGATAGTGAAGTTTTCTGCATTCATCACATAGCTTTGCTATTTCCTGTGGCTCAGATATGCTGTGCGTGATCGCTGTTTCGTGACACTTCATAACTCCAAGAGATATCGCTTTATCTTCCATCAAGTTCCAAGTGTCATTAAACTTTCCAAGTTAGATTGATGAGGATCTATCAGGGCGTGCTTCTTTACTCACTGCCTATACGGTAAAGTCACGTTTAGTAAGGAAAAGACTTTGACCTTAGGTATCTTGTGAAAACTTACAACCTTACTCAATCAAAGAGTTGGTCAGTTTCAGAGCAGACAAACCTATCCCAACATGATTCAATTTTACTTACGTGCTACAAGACCAATTAGTGTTAGCAATTTCATCCTCACCAAACAGTCTATAAGTAGTTATCACTTACACTCTATACAATGCCTGGTGAGCCGCGTTCATAGGATGATGTTCTAGCAGAGATTTAACCTACGTACTGAACCCAAAATTAGCCATCATCACTGGCAAGTTCGTCGCTTATATTCTTACTTACGGTCTATAATACATAATGGAACAGAAGCCAGTCAGCCATGTTATCATCTCCGACTTGCCGCCAAATTACCTACATCCTGTTACACATCAGCCTTTGCCACGAGCATTCAGACCAGAGCTCGTACCAGATTTGATGGCTTCGATGCTGAGCCTGAGCTGGTTGACAGGAAGCTCTGTCTTCGAACCTTTTGCGGACGAGGAGCGGAAATCTCGTTGCGACTTTTACCCGAAGACAGGTATGAGCCTCCTTTATGTTCATCGTCAATCGCTGTTCTCTTGATCTTTTGTAAGTTCCTTTCCAAGTCGTCCGCACTGGCACGACATCGCTTGATGTCGTCCTGACTCATGTTTTCCTTTGGTAGATCAATAACAAGAAGCTTATCCCTGACCAGAATGACGAGGTCTTTGATCACGCTTGGCGTGGCACGATTGCATTCGGGGTCGACGTCCAAGATGTGGCTAATCCATCTCCGCGCCGTGTCACTCACTTGAGCTTGCCTTGTGCTTAGATCAGCTGTAAAGTACAATGTCTCACGGTAGGCGTCTATATCCTTCCCCTCATTATAGAAGCTTCTGAGTCCCTCTTCGAAGCCGTACAGGAGCCAGATCGTATACTCGAGTATGATACAACCCATTGACCATATATCGTAGCGGCGGGAACGAGGCACTCGGGAATTCATGGTGGTGATAACTTCGGGTGCCTCATAGTGAGAGGTTGTATATTTCTGCTGGGTCGGATCCAGTCTCTGGGTAGTGGCGAATGCGTGTTGCTTGGCAAGACCGAGGTCAGCGATCTTCAGAGTTCCAAGCCACGAAGACTTTCCATCTCTAAAATTGAGGATATTATCGGGCTTGAGATCTCCATGGCGCCAATGCTGCTCTTCACCGTAGTCACTGGAGTCATAATCGTCGTCGGAGCTTACGCCCTCGAAGCGTATCTTTGGGACAGTCAAGCGATCTCCTTGACCTTGTGGTAAAATTGTTCTAGATCTCGAGGAAGGGTTCTTCTTTTTGAGATCTGCAGATGTTGCCCTTGCAGTTCTTGTTCTGGTGTTAGTGCCGTGTAATTTTGAGAGCGCGCTTGCGATCCCAGTTAGTTCTTCCAGGACCCTCATGACCTTGCCACCATCCAGGACAAATCTGTCGTGAGGCTCATTCTGCCATATATCCCGTAAAGTACCCCCATTAGCCCACTCGAGCACGATGAATCTTCTTTCCCCTTGTTTAAACGCCGTGGCCTGACTAATGAGATGTTTGTGGCGAAGCCCTGCAATCTGGAAGAGTGCATTTGCCTCATTTAGCCATGATACATGCACGTTGTAGTTTGGCTCGCTCAAGTTTTTCAGCTCTTTCAGAGCTACACGTGACTGATCTGTCTTTAGCTATTGAGGTGTGAGCCAGGAATTTGATCATAATATTGCTATGTAAGTTGCTCACCCTTGATGGCTCGTAGCCAATTTGATGGCTAGGATGAATTAAAGCCTCGACGACAGTACTGAAGTGGCCATCCTTCTGGCTGGTACCCTTCTCTACAAACGGTAGTATGTGCTTGGGGTGGAATTCCTGAGACGAGCATTCCATACTGAGCATTGGTGCACAAAACTTCCATTGACCGTTGTAGAAGTTCCATACATCGTGGGCGTCCCAGCGATGAAAAGCCTCCAAAGCCTTTTCATGACTGCAAACTCTTTGAAGCCCTTCAGTGTGAACATCGCAGTAGCTATCCTCCGAGGTTATGTCGCGGATTGGTAGGTACTGGTCTGTCATGCCATGATCCTTGAAAGTGCTCATGATTTCTTGAAGGTTGCCGTGGTGCAGTGATGCAGTCAAAAAGAGCTTTTTTGCATCCCTGCATACAAAGCCTACCAATTCTGGCCTGGCATTGGGCAACAAGAGCTTTATCTTGTCGGGCGTCACAAGGCTTTGGATGTCGCTTTCGGGGAGAAAGGATGTTTCGCTAATTACGCTATTTTGTAGAGAATGCCGAATGGTGTTGCGCAATCGATTGAGCTTTGTTTTGTCGACTTCGGGTGAGGAGAACCCGGTGAGGAAGTGCCAAACAGTAGTCATAATTTCTAAGATCATAGGTGTTGTAAGATGCGAATATCTCGATCTAGCAGTGTGCTGGTGGAAATGTGGTAGGACTATACAGGTACGAATGTACGGAAGGGCTGCCCTATGAGACAAGAAACGATGCAGGCAACGAGGGATGGCATGTCTATTTCTTTTGGCCGTAAGACTCGATCAGCCTTACTTTTCCTCATGGTTGCATCACCTACAGTTGATGCATATGCAAGTACTATACGCTGTGATATGACCGACATGCACTCACATCTTTGTGACTGCTGCCTAATGTTGAGCATATTGAGGGGATATAAGAAAAACGCCAGGCCAGATGTCTATTCTAAATAATAAGAAGATTTAGGCAAACTGAGGTAGATTTATTATAACTTGGTATGGATTTAGAGAACCTTAGATTAGGTTTTTTTTAGTCCTTCATTTCAATGTCAGAAGTCTTGTGCCCTGGGCAGTGTATGCCAATGGCACCCATCATCTTGGAAGGGATCTGCGGTGTTTATTGCATTATCACACCTCGTTTGACGAATGGGGCTTGTTTTCCAGGTAACTGGCCCAGCCACAATTCAGGTCAGCAGAGAGATTACATCATTGAGCAATCACTGCTGCTAGAAAATATTGACTCAACCGTGGGTTGGCTATAGTTGAAATCTGAATTGACAAGGCGTTCCGACGTGTGCTTTTATGTTATCGATTGCGATTCTTTGCTTTCATCGTTCTCAGATCGACTGTAGCCCGAGATCAAGTGTGAAATCAGGCTATGAGAATGCCATGTCATGAGCGGGGTGGTGTTGTGCTGCTGACAGGCAGCAAGGGTATTCTCAGCCAAGTGGTGTCATGTTGGTGTATTCGCTTACAATTGAGGCCTGCCACTCTGTACAATACAGGCTACGACCCCGAAGCCCACCAGCCCAATTCGCTCCTTTTGCCTCCCCCCCCCCCGCTCTTCGATAATGAACTGCTTACTCAATTTAGCTCGAATGATAAGCAGCTCAAAGATCCATCCGCCTTATGAGGCCGCCGAACCGCAGAGCCTCACAGTTCGCACAGGAGCCCACTCATGTCCTGCATCTTTAGTCCAAAGGTAAACAATCGCTTTTAACCCCTGATGATCTTTCCACTGGGCAACGGGTACTGTCAGTCAAAGGATAGCATCAATTGCCGACCAGAGATAAATGAAGCCATTGTTAGATCAAAATGGCACTCTACAAGCAATTGGATAAATGCCTCATCCCTTGTCACGAAGACTCAGAGTTTCTGCCACTAAACGAAATCAGGGCTAGAGTGACTGAAGCAAATATCAAGTTGGAAATCCCCATCAGGAAGCGATGCTTCTCAAATCGCGATCTACCACGAAGGATACTGAGCCAGGCCCAAATCGTATTTTCCATCCTCGTTCTTATTCAAGAAACGCAGGGGATTGTTAATCTCGTCGGTCGAGATAACATCAGGGATGAAGATCTTCCTCTCACACGACAATCCGCGAGTGGAGATGATGAAAATGTCCTCGTGTCTTCCAAGACCGGCAAGACTTTCCCCTCGTTTTCCTTCTGGCCGCGGGAGGCGAGAGTACGAGACTTTCTGAATTTCCAATGGCTTGTACAAGCGCCTGTGCTGAGCCTTTTCGGCCAACACATGTCACTGGATCCGAAATGCCCTCTTCCCTTAATAGACTGTGTCATGAAATGCAAAAGTGGCCCGAACAGCGTGTTGCACAAATGCAAGGTCCATGGATCCCACCAGACAATCTTGAAGGTCACAATACCCGTCGCTTACGAGACATTTGAAGCGCTAACAAGATATAGGATGATCCCGAGCCATATGTTGCTGTCAAGGAGGTTAACAACGATGAAGCTTTCGAGAAGGAAAAGGCAAATCTCGAGCTCACCCAATCTCTAAACCACAAACACCTTATCAAATTAATCGCTACTTGTCAGAAAGGGTCTATATGTTATTTCATATTTCCTTGGGCCGATGGTGGAGATCTCAGAGAATTTTGGAAGGCCCATGACTCACAAGTACGGTCCCAAGAACTTGTGTTGTGGTCACTCCGCCAGATGCTCGGTCTCGTCAGTGCTATCAATGCCCTGCATGGAAAAATTGTCCGACACGGAGATATCAAGCCACAAAACATCCTTCATTTTCTCAAAGCGCAGGACGACAATACCATTGATAGTAGGGGAAGACTGATACTTGCAGATGTTGGAGTCTCCAAGATCCATCGGGAGATTACCAGCATGAGGCAAGACCCCACAAACTGTCAACAGTCTACAGTCACATACGAAGCCCCCGAAGCACAGTCGGATCAACAAGAAGGCAAGCCGAGAGGTCGGCGGTATGATATGTGGTCTCTGGGCTGTATGTTTCTGGAATTCGCTGTCTGGCTTGTGTTTGACTACAGCACTGTCAGGAGCTTCAGAAAGTCTAGGCGTACCCGAGATGATCCCAAAGACGCGTTTGGAAGCTTCTTCGTCCAGACTTCTGACAAACTGACTCAGATCCACTCGGCAGTCATCGAAGCTATCGGCCATCTACGGAGTCAGCCAATTTGCAGCAGCAATAGTGCTTTGGAAGATCTGATCCAGCTTATCGAAAAGGACCTTTTGCAGGTTGACTTCCATAAACGTACGGAAGCACCCCAAGTTTTGGAAAAGCTAGAAAAGATCATTCATAAAGCCGAACAGAGCTCCGGATACTTGTACCCAACACTTGATGGCAAGGCTGGTTAGCATATGCACCACAAACGCATTCCAGAACAGATCTCTTGAATTCGTCATTGGGTGTAGTCTTATCATCAACAGAACCGCAGCATCTCTAACAAGTCCTGTAGCGACGCCTCAGAGTCTATTTCAGATATGCTTATTAGCCTCAGGCGTCCTACTATCTTCGCCATTGTACCGATTGTCGATTGTAACCAATAGCTGAGATGTTGTTGCAGTAGTTATTAAACAAAAAGGCCATAGAATAGTAGGCTAGCGTCGGCTAAACGGCCAGCATGACGACTCCAGTGCTATAGCCGATACGTTTCTTATATAAAAGGATCTAGATGCTATCTGGCTTCATGGAGTGAGCATGGTTTGGAATAAATTTCCATAAGCAGAACAGAGTATGACATTTTGAGATGTGAAAGAATATTATTATATAAGTAGCTCGCGCGCTGTTGTACTTTACCTTAAAAAATAGGCTAGTATTAGCTATTAGCTTTATTATACTCTTAATAATACTAAATTACATTACAATCTTAAAAACTATATAGTTATAAGTTTCAAGATAATATCCTATACTAGCTAGAAATGTTATATTTTAAATAATATATAAAGAATATAAATTATTATAATCTCTATATTAAGATTAACTAAATATATAAAGATATAGTTATAATAATTTATAGGTATTATACTAATACTAAAAAAGAAAAGAATTATTAGATAGAGAAGTATATATTATTATAAATATTATATTTATATTACTTAGTGTTATATAGTATAGTTTAAATAAGAGCTATTAATACATAATAGTTAGGTCTAACTATATTAAACTAAGCTATATTTAGGTTTATTATTAACAGGTTATATAAGGTATAAACTAAGTATTATTAAAGTGTTATATTTCTTAATAGTAAATTAATATATATTAGGCTTAGTTAATATAAAGAAGTATTATTAATAGCTAGTAAGCTAAGTTCTATTTAATACTAAATAAATATTCTTATATATTCCAGGTATTTATATATTAGTATATTAAGGTTTAAGGACTAAGATACTTAAGTTGTGGTCCTGGACTGTAATAGTGGGTCTTTAGTTCTTATTTGATTAGTGTTTTAGTCATAAACTAAGATAAAAGTTATTAATCTATAATAATTAGTAAGACATTTTTATAGGTAATATATAATATAATTGCTATGGTTATAATAGTTAAATTATAAGAATTTTAAATTATAATAATTTTAAATTATAATAATTTTTAAAGTATTATAATT